>OZ010603.1:28803727-28813571 GCA_963932145.1 Acanthosepion lycidas
TATATTTTCACTGTTCTTTGGACTGTCATAACTGAAACTCCTCTCTCATGTGCCAAACATTTTATGGATTGAGTTGGATCTTTTCTAATTGATCTCTTTAGCTCTAAGTTGAAATGATGATCCCTCTTGCTGTTGTGACCTCTTGATCCAGTTTTCCTTTCTATTGTTCCCTTCTTTTAAAACTTATTTACCATTCTCTTGATGGTTTTTGAATAAACTTTGAAGATGGAAACCAGAGTATGAATGTTGGTACTATTACTGAAAATCTGGATGATCTTTTTCCTCTCACCTTTGCTCAGTTGGGAAGACATAGTGGATGTGACTTAAAACAATTTTAACCTGCTTTCTTTTTGACTGAATAACTCAAAGGGTTTTTTCAGTGATTCTCATGACAAATATCAAGATGAATAAACGTCTGAAAACCTGGAAAAAAGAAACTCAATTAGATTAGTGTTTTTTTTTTTTTTTTTTAGATATTAAACATTTTGTGGGATGGTCAGTTATGCTGTTACAGGATTTGGACAATTTTGCTGTTACACCTGGTATATGTTTGTTGCACTATAAATTATTTTTGTTTTTGTTTAGGAACTTGACAGTTATTTTCATTAATTTGTTGTCACCTCTCAGGCACCTCTTCAATCAAACTTTTATGGACAGGTTGCAGCTGCTGGGCGTATAGATGTACATTATAGTGTTTCATTGCATTTCTTGAGTTCTAAATGAATAATAATCTAATGATCTCACTACATGCACAAATGGAACTTAGCTTTTGGTATTGGTAGTGGAGATTGATACTTGACAACCTTCTACCTTCTGCTTTGAATATTGTTAGATGTAAAACCTATTTTTCATCACTTGCTCTGATATATTTAAGGGACAGTTAAGATGATATATTTGCCTTTCCAATTGGTTACCCAAAATGAAAATTATTTAAACTATATATCACCCAATCTACATTTAAAATTAGAATATGACAGACTATATAATAATAATAATAATATTTTACTTTAAACAGTATATAACTTTATGTATGTTTAACATACAGTCTAATCTAAATAATAATAATAATGATAAACAATATGATTGACATAACTCTTCCTATACTGTTCAACATTTAAGTGAAGAGTGCAATTTAAGAAAAGAAAAAGAAAAGAAAAAACAGTGTTTAACAATGTTGAACAATATTTCAACAGAATGTCTGTCTTCTTCAAGTTACATTTAAAAAATAATAATAATATAATAATATTATATAATATATATAATATTATATTATTATTATTATATAATATATATAATATTTTTAAAATATATAAATTTACAAAGTCTTTGTACAAGCGTTGCTTGTCTTGTAATGAAAAAAATGGCTGTACTGGTAATGAAGACATCAAAACAAATGAAATGCCACTAGCATGAAGGTACACATCTGGAATATGCATAATATGATGGTGACCTTGTTCATCTTGGAATTTTCTGTTGATTAGTTACTAAGAGGAACTAATCAAACAGCTTAGTATAAATCTTATAGAATTCTCCTGTCATTCTGTTCATTCCCCAAGGCCAGGAAGTTAGTAATTTACTTATGTAAACATCCCTCCATGCATTTTAAGGGTCAAGAGGTCAGTAGTTTGTAAATAATTTTTTCAGGATGTGCACCTCAAGATGATTGTCAAAACTACAGTCATTTGTAATAAAATGTTCTGCAAGGTCCATTGATGTCACATTGCTATGTCTGATATCATAGCTGTGTTCATTGAATCTTAGTTTTTTCATTGTGCAAGACAGACATTCTGTTGAAATATTGTTTAATATTGGCAAACACAGTTATTTTTTTTTCTTTTTCTATTCTTAAATCGCACTCTTCTCTTAACTGTTGTAATAATAATAATAATAAAATCCAGTTTTTTTTTTCTTTTTCTATTCTTAAATCGCACTCTTCTCTTAACTGTTGTAATAATAATAATAATAATAATAATAAAATCCAATCCAACACGTGCCAATATACCCATTCTTATTATACACCCCAAGCAAGGCAGCAAAGCCACTGAGACGCAAGAGGTTACTGAGTGTGGATGAGTTAGAAATAGAAACATTGCTAAGGAGCAAAAACAAAAGATTATTCAGGAGGACTGTAGACAGCAATTGACATTATATTTAAATTTTTGCAGATTAAAGTTGGCTTGGAAAGCATCAAACTAGAAGGGAGTTCCACAAGCAAGAAGTGCGAAGAAAGAAACTGATACCATATAACTTACGGTTGTATCTAGCCAATTCAAATGTAAATTGCTAAGACCTCATCGCCAGTCTTGTACAGCGCTTAAATTTAAATAGTCTCGGCAACATAGTGAAGAGCTAAATTTATTCTGTTTATGTACAGAAATGTGGCACAAGGCCAATGAAAATAGGAATAAGGATGATCTTCTTTTGTCTTAATGTTAAACTTAGCTAGCCATAAAAACTGACTCAAACATACAACAATATTACTTACACCAAAACAACACATTCTTACTTACCATTCTTACTTCATCCACCCTAATGCTTCAAAAACTTCATGAAGTCCCAACTAGTCCCTATATGTATAATTCATTGTCTGGGGTTGGGGGGAATAAAATAACAATTTAAAAATCTAAACCCCAATGAATATTTACAAAAATGAACAAAACTATTTACAACATCATTGTTATAAAATAAAATATGACATATCTCGGCTGATTTACAGACAAATACTCAAGAGCGAGAGCCGGATGTGAACAGGACAAAGCCCTGTCACAAAATGACCATTATCTTCATTTACAAATGTTCCCGACACACGAGTTTCAGTCGAAAAATAAAATAATATTTAAAGTGTTCTATTTTTCGTCCAATAAAAATGCTTCCCTCCTAATTATACTCGCTTCGTTTTTCAAGCCTGTTAAGCCATAAAAAAAACGCTATAAAAGGGGTCACACGGAAGTTCAACAGGCAGTCACAGGTGGCCAGGGAACAGACCTATCACGGTCAGGCTGAGCAGTCAGCAGCTGTCAGCAGGGGAGCATCAACCACTGTCAACATGTGTGAACTACTATGAGAGATCGACCTAGATCCGAAGCCAGCTTATGAACTATACCACAAGGTAGCTGTCCCAAACCCTCACGTTCCTGTTTAAATAAACCCCGTAAACCTATTTCGGCTGTTGTTGTATTTCTATAAAAGGGGTCACACAGAAGTTCAACAGGCAGTCACAGGTGGCCAGGGAACAGACCTATCACAGTCAGGCCGAGCAGTCAGCAGCTGTCAGCAGGGGAGCATCAACCACCGTCAACATGTGTGAACTACTATGAGAGATCGACCTAGATCCGAAGCCAGCTTATGAACTATACCACAAGGTAGCTGTCCCAAACCCTCACGTTCCTGTTTAAATAAACCACGTAAACCTATTTCGGCTGTTGTTGTATTTCTATAAAAGGGGTCACACAGAAGTTCAACAGGCAGTCACAGGTGGCCAGGGAACAGACCTATCACAGTCAGGCCGAGCTGTCAGCAGGGGAGCATCAACCACCGTCAACATGTGTGAACTACTATGAGAGATCGACCTAGATCTGAAGCCAGCTTATGAACTATACCACAAGGTAGCTGTCCCAAACCCTCATGTTCCTGTTTAAATAAACCACGTAAACCTATTTCTGCTGTTGTCGTATTTCTTTGTTGCAACCATAGGCTTGTCTATAACATTGTCAAGCGCTCATTCAAACAATGAAGGGTATTTATAGAAAAGACGAAGGAAGGCAAAAGTGGTGGGAAAATGACCGAAGCCAAGAAACCAACAAATTTTCCTCAATAATAAAATCAATCCTAATAATAAAATTTAATCCCAAATGAATATAGCATAAACTCAATCCACAAATACAGAATCTATCATGAATTACTGAACACCCAAACAAAAATTGGGGACTTACACATATACACATACTTACTATTTCTTCTTGACACCTTGATACTTACCTGGAACAGGTCGGGGATATCACGGCTATGACTAACTTAAATGAGCTCTGACACACTTGGACAATCTAAGACCAGCTATGACTAGCTTAGACGAGCTCTGATCAGCTTGGACTAGCTATGACCAGATAAGACCAGCTTAGACCAGCACTCCGAGTGAAAATACTTGGGTCCCCATGTTAAAAACCTACCTCTGGTCACAACCTGACTCAGCAGGTGTCAAATAAATCTCTACTCACTATTTCTTCTTGATACCATCTTCAGGAATTAGACACACAGATATTATGCAACAGTGTTTCTCAATTTTTTTTAAGTAATGGCACATCTAGGAGCAAATGAAAATATTATGGCACTGTTGTATTCCTTGCTAAGGGAATAAACACATAACACCAGGTGGATGCTAGAAGAAAGGTTTATTGTACACAACAAGTACAATATGAAATACGGTACAGTTATACACACAGGTCAATCTAGTAGTGAGTGCCACTAATTGGAAGGTCAGACATGCTTGCATTGTCTCTCTTCCTGAGTCTCTCATAGACGGTTGACTTTGTAGGTACTTGCTACCTATAGTGTAATTATTCGTGGGGGTGACTGGTTATTCCATTACATCAGGCACACATAGCAAAATTTTAAAAGATATACATTTAAATTTTATGAAAGAAAACCATACATTTAAAAAATACACAGATAAATATGGACTTACTTTATTTCAATGTTTCTGCAGCTTATTTAGAAAAAATACTCTTCAAAAAATGAATATTAAAACAAAGTATTTAAAAGAACATAATCAAAGAATGGTGAGAAGAATTATTTGAAAAAAAATGTTTCATACTTATTCATTTATTCATATACTAATGCTGTACTATTAGTACATATACATATATATATACTCATAGTGTGACAATATTTCATGGCACACTTAAGAGGATCTTGTGTGCCACAGCATATCAGTTGGGACTCACTATAATGTGACATAGACATACACAACAGAAAAAAAACACGATTAGATTTCAGACACACACACTCATACCACGAAATATGAACATGTGATATCTATCCATCCAACCCCATGAAAACAAACATTTTCAATGTGTCCCCCTTTTTCTTAAAAAAATTTCTGATAAAGCTATAATAAAGTTAGTGAAACACGTCAAATTTATAAACATTTTTCTATTTGTTTCTTATTTAATCTTATATCCAAATGTAAAAGAATGAAGAGTAAGATGTCAGTGTTCAAAACATTAATTTAAAACAGGGCTCAATACAAAAGTAGAGCAATAAATAAATATTTATTTATTATGCAGTGTTACATTAAAACATGCACATACACACTACAAAACTGTACATCTTGTTTCAACATTAAAAAATTTTTTTTAACATTTCATCAGGTGGGAAATCACGATGCTAGTTTGGTAGCATCATGATTTTACCACATAAATAAATATATATAATATATATATATATATAAATCTACACAAAGTTTGAGTTTTGTGGGCCACAAGGAACTTCTTCTCACTACTGTCAAACAGAGAAAAATGATGTGGCTTAGACGTGCTACAAGGCACAACCTGTGCAAGACATTCATGCAAGGCACCATTGAAGGTAGATGTAGGAGAGGACGCAAACATAAAAACTGGTTGGATGATGTCAAACAATGGGTAAGTATGAATATACCAGAATGGCTGATCGCTGCCATTGATAGACTATTGTAGAGGAGATTCAATATGGCTTCTGCATTCGCCCCCCACCCCTCCAATTACAAAAGTCAAGAGGATGTTGATGATATTATATGAAATGGATTAAATCCGACAAATATTTTAATATATTTTCTGTTTAGACGTTTTTTATGGATACATTTGAGTAAATATTAAAAGCAGTAACCTGAGCTTTGCTAAATCAGAAGTTCTCTGTGGCTGGATGGTTACAGCACATCAGTTTTACATAACAGTTTTGTATAGAATGCAGGCTTAATTCCTATCAGAAGACGCATATTTTCTATAAAATTTCTTGAACATTCAGGCTGGTAAATGTAATTAATACTTTTTAATTAAAAACCAGAACATTTACTCAAATAAGCATATCCATAAAAAAAGGTATAAACAGAAAATATTTATACATATATATATATATATATATATATATATATAGTTATACTCTTTTGGAAAAACCTTAGGTATTTTGGCTTGTATTTTGGTTATCCCCTGTTAATTTCCCTCTGAAAGTTCTCCACTGCATTAACCGGGTATTGAACTCACACTCTTTGGGTCCTGTCTCTGGATCTAACTTTATCCACTGTGCCATGTGTCCTTGATAACTGACATCCATTAAAGATGAGGGCAATAGTCCGAATAATGTAAACAGTGTACATAATATCTCATCTCAGAAATATAAGATACTGAAAGGCCGAAACATTGTGATAAATATGGTGACAAAGATGAGGACAATAGTCCGAATAATGTAAATAATATTACATAATACCTCATCTCAGAAATATAAGATACTGAAAGGCCGAAACATTGTGATAAATATGGCGACAAAGATCAGGACAATAGTCCGAATAATGTAAATAATGTACATAATACCTCATCTCAGAAATATAAACAGATACTTTTATTTTTTTGTTGATAACTTTTTCATCATTTTGAAAGGAAGATCATCTCATGTAAACTTGTTTTTTCATCCCATAACCGATGGGGTCATAAGGGCATCACGTGTACTGCAGCCACAGTAGAAGTGGTGTTTCCTGGACAAGATAACCTGATGGAGCCGAACCTTCTCCAGGCCAGTTTTGAATTCAGAGTTTTTGCTTTTCCTAGACCAGTTGCCATCCAAAGTCATAGAACCCAGTCTATCTTGCTATTTAACCATAGCTGGGAGGAGGATTCACACCTTTCCCAAGGGTATTAGTACATAAGTGAATGCAATGGATCCAACAGGAATTTGAAGTTGGCTCTCCAATTCCTCAATCCAAGGTGCTATCCATTACTCCACTGTGCCTTCCCAGAAGAATATACTTTTATTATAAAAAATGTTTGCATACTGAAGTAATCATACACATCAGTGTGTTTTAATCAAACTTGCCATCAATGATAATATTCTACCAAGACTTCAATTTTTTATTATAGAAAACTTTTTTCCAAAGAAAAAAAAATTGAATTTTCTCCATTTCTAAGGCAAATGTGTTGGAATTTTTGGGTACCCTAGTGAGCCAGCCAAAATTATCTGACTCATTTTATAGTTAACCAATAGAAGGGTTAACCAATCAGAAGGCTCAAAATATTCAATGCGACGTGTATAAAGACGGCCATGTTTTTCCCGAATATGCACTGCCAGCATTTGATATCAAAGACTGAAGAATTACGGAACAGCTGCTGATGGTATTGGCGATATAGTCAGATTCAGTAGAGTGTCTGACTCGTAAGTGTTAATCTTTAACGTTGTTTCATTGAACAGATTACGTACTGCGCTGTATTCTATATTCATAGACTATGGTGAATATGATCAGCAAAATGCTTATGTATATAATCTTCTGTGGTAGAAATGGCTGTGGTACCATCAATTAAAAAAATCAGCTTGAATTTTTTAGTTGTACGTCCGACATTGTGATGAACTATATCTCATGCGACCAAGTGCTCAAAAACATTTGCCTATTACCTGATGTAGACACTGGCAAAGTTATTACATCTACCTGTAATTTCTCTTTTGTTCGATGTGCTTATAGCCAAAGAATTTTAATAAACAAGCAAGCAAGCTTGGTTGCCTTGGGTAAATGAACATTCATTTGTTGAACCAGTAACCAGCTGAACAAATAGCCTCACTAATAGCTTCATTGAGCTTTTCTTGGCTTTTGGTATTTTTGAAACAAATTATATGAGAAGACATGTTTGAGAGGGTATTAATGAACAGGATGACCTAGAAATCAGCTTAATAAATAGCAGCTCAATTTGGAGTTGGTTCAAATTGCTGACAGATATCAAGTTCAAGGTTCTTGACACCAAGTCAGCTCCATAATTAAACTCAGTGGGGAAACACTGTTTGAATCTGAGTTAGCAGACATGATACAATTTTCTTCAAATAGTGTTGCTCTACACTGAGCTATAAATTTGGGCCCAATTTTGTCCCCAATGGCAAGGTCTGTTTAGCTATGCTGTATTTCCTTGATGCAACATCAGCTGTTAGAGCGTCGTTAGACTATTTCACTTAGCACTGTATTTTTTCATAAATGTTTTATTGCTTTATTTTGAATTTACCATAGATACATCAACTATGATAGTTCACCAGGCTATGGTAAAATTATGCAGGAAAAACGGTTCTTGTTGGATCACCAAAGTTAAGAAGTGTCAGGCCTGGTCAGTACTTAGATGGGGACTGCTTGGAAACACTGTGAACTGTAAGCTACCTCCTACCATCAAAAATATGTTCTGGCTTTAAATAAGACATGAAAGGTGGAAAAAGACAATCAATAATGGTTCATTGATTCATATCTGTTCAATTTTGTGTCTAAAATTTAAACAAAGTAATTTTTAAAGAATTAATGGGTTTATATATATATATATATATATATATATATATATATATATATATATTAATTTAAAGAAAAATTAGACCACTTTAAGGTTCCATTAGTTATAATTTATTTCACCAGAGATTTTATTTGTCTCTGGATCTTCAGACTTCACTTTCAAAGTTGAAAAAATGTATTTAAAATTTACACTTTTGAAGGGCAGTATTATGATAATATAAGGTGAATATAGAGGGTGGTGAGGAATAGTGTGAGAGACATGGTTGAGTTTAGAGTGGGAAGGGGGAGTTTTAAAATTTATTTTTATTACAATACTAAATATTGAAGAGCAGGGGGTAAGGATCAGACATTGAACTATTTAATTGGTCAACTCATCGGAAATGATATGGGGAAAAAAGAAGAAAAGAAAAAAGGGGAAAAGAAAAAGGGGGTAAGTAAAGAAATAAGAGATGGACATAGTTTTGGAGGAAGGAGAAAGGGTGGTACAGCTTTAGCAATTTAGATAAACATAGATCTTAATATTTGATAGTAATGTAAATGTTTCTTGCCACCTTAATTTTAAGAGTGAATGCCCGCTTCAATATAAAATAGTAGTTACAAAAAATTTCCTAAAGAGAGCACACGACAATTCATCTTCTCATCCCCTTTTCTTGAAAGAACACAATAATGTAAAACAGACACTAGTTAACAATGGTTTTCTTAACTACCTCATCGACCACCAGATTAAACGATTTCTTTTTGAAGTAACTAATATTGATACTGAACATGCTGATAAAAACAATAACATAAACATCTTCTACAAAAGCCAAATACAATGCCAACTGTAAGCAAGACAAATTTTATCTTAGAAATATTATAAATATTATAAGACCACTTGACCCGAACAAGAAAATTAAATTATCTATTAAAAAAATTTAAAACAGCTAACCTTATCATAAAAAATAACAACACACCTGCAAAAATCAAAACTATAAAGAACAAGTTCAATGCCCCTTAAGGAACTGTGTCCCTGATCAAACCAAACCCGTAAATAATTATATTGGTCATACTATTACATGCCTATCTAGACAACTCGTGTTACAGTTACCCGACCATAACTCATTTAGGACTCATTTTAACACAAAAAAAAACCTACCAAACTCCATCCAAAAAATACTAGTAGAAAATACAAGTATAATAGCCTCATCCACTTGTAAAAAAAAGATTTAAAATAATGGAATCCCTGAGAATAAAAAAAGGAAAAGTAGACACTCAATAATATTAACAATGAACACAGCAACAACATACTGACTGTATTTGAAAAATAAAACATTCCTATAATTTCAGGCACATATATAAAAAAAC
>OZ010603.1:28821271-28856271 GCA_963932145.1 Acanthosepion lycidas
CAAGGCCTCTGATCAGGAGGTTTTGAGGAGTGTGGAACCACCTCTTAATTGCTGGTGTTCCCAGGTCCACCCTGACCCTGGGTGGTAGCACCTGTTAGGGTCCCAGCTATGGGCAAATTGTTAATACCAGAAATATTTTGTAATAAAAAAATTATTACCAGCAATAATTTTTGAAGAAAAAATTATTATCAGCAATACTTTGAAAAAAAAAAAACAACATTGTTAAGGTTTAATATTTAACAATGTAATAAGAGAATTTATACAGCTATTTTATTGTTGTACAACATGCCATGAGCTTATTCAGTCATTAACTCAGGAATTAAGATTTATCATAAAGTTCAAAAAGAAAAAACGTGACTTTTTCACAGGTATTTCTAATATATTTTAATGCACATATAATTCACATATAATACACGTATAAGAACATTTTTCACATCAATCTCAATTAATTTTTCTTTCTTTTCATAAAATTTATATTTAGATCATACACATGTTTGCACAGATTTCCTCGTTTTTTTTCTCGTCTTAGGTAAGATGATAAGCTACACCTGTGTCCTGGGTAAGACGATAAACTACGTCCAACAGCAAGGCCTCTGATCAGGAGTTTTCAAGGAATGTGTAACCATCTCTTAATTGCTGGTATTCCCAGGTCCACCCTGACCCGGAGTGGTAACACCTGTTAGTGACTCTGCTATAGGCAAATAGTTAACCCCCAAACTGGGGTCAAAACATTATGCAGGTGTAAAAATAGGTTTTAATAATAGCAATAAATTTTTTGATGAAAAATTATTACCAGCAATACATTTTGGAATAAATATTACTAGCAATAAAAATCTTGTCAGCATTAAATAACCCATTGAGGTTGATATGCCATAAAACAAACCAAACCAAACCTTGTTATCTTTTATTTGTTTTAAACAGTGAATTTAACATCTACTGGCCTGGACAATCAAAAGTCTTATAAAAAGAAAATGAGCCTCTTAATAGGAACCAAACCTGTATTACCTTTAACTTGGGAAACCACCTTCACACCAGGTAAACCTTAGCACTTTGCTACAAGAAGCTAAGTTTCCCAGGTTAAAAGGAGCACAGGTTTGATTCCTGGTTATGAAGGAAAGAAAGAAAAGACATATCAGCGATGCTACTTGGTTTCAATGAGAAAATGAAGGCAAGAAAGAAGACATATCAGCGATGCTACTTGGTTTCAATGAGAAAATGAAGGCAAGAAAGAAAAGACATATCAGCGATGCTACTTGGTTTCAATGAGAAAATGAAGGCAAGAAAGAAAAGACATATCAGTGATACTACTTGGTTTCAATGAGAAAATGAAGGCAAGAAAGAAGACATATCAGCGATGCTACTTGGTTTCAATGAGAAAATGAAGGCAAGAAAGAAAAGACATATCAGCGATGCTACTTGGTTTCAATGAGAAAATGAAGGCAAGAAAGAAAAGACATATCAGCTATGCTACTTGGTTTCAATGAGAAAATGAAGGCAAGAAAGAAAAGACATATCAGTGATGCTACTTGGTTTCAATGAGAAAATGAAGGCAAGAAAGAAAAGACATATCAGCGATGCTACTTGGTTTCAATGAGAAAATGAAGGCAAGGGAAGATAGAAAAGGTGATAACACTCATGTGCTTAACATCTGTTTCAGTGAAATGAAAAAAGTTGTCAATTTCAAATCTTTTCATTTGTACCCTCTTACTTCTTTAAATAATAACCAGCATTCATATTTATTATTGTTATTGCAATATTTTCTGAAAGTTGTTAAGCTGAAATATTTAACGATATGATAGAGGAATCTCTACGGATATTTAATTGCCATAGAACTTGTCATGAGCTTATTCAATTATTAACTTAAGAAATAATATTTATCAAAAAATTAAAATAGGAAAACAGTGGCATTTTTACCATTATTTCTAATATATATAAACTTGTCACTTTGTATATAATACAATTTTTTTAATCTCCACTAATTTTTTTTTCTTTATTTTCCAGAGGATCGAAAAGGTACAACTGTGGTGGAACTAAGGAAAATAGAAGGATGCACTTTGGGACTAACAATATCAGGTAAGAACCTGTCTTCTTGTATGGACGTGAGCGATCAAGGCTCTCCATAACTTCCTATCTTTTGCAGCGATTAGCAGTGTTTGACATGTTATTATCTGCCTCACTCCATGTTCTACCATCCATTTATACAAGGACGTTAGGTAGAATAATTTTTATTTCTTTCTATCCCTCTTGATTTCAATATATCCTTTGAGTGTCAAATTCTCCAAGTCGTCTTTCCTCAGGTTTCAAAAATTTCATCAGTTTCTTTCTGACTCTTACTATGACTTTTTTGTTTTCATCTGCTTTAAAACTTCTTCATTGTTCACATACTCCATCCATTCACAACATCCTTCTGTAGAACCACATCTCTGTTGATGCAAGTCTTTACTTTATCATTGAGGACATTTTCCAGCATTCATGGCCATGTAAAAAGAAAAATAGTTATCATTATTTACACTATTCACATTCGAACTATTGTCCTCATCTTTGTTGTTATTATCCCCTTATCGCCTTCTGACTGAATTTCTGGGATGAGAAGTTATCATTATTTACACTATTTACATTTGGACTATTATCCTCATCTTTGTTGTTATTATCCCCTGATCGCCTTCTGACTGAATTTCTGGGATGAGGAGTTATCATTATTTACACTATTTTTATTTTAAACAGTATTTTATTTGGTCTACCAGCCTGCACTTTCAAGAAATAATTATTAAAGAAAAATCTCCCCCTAGCAAAATTTTCTCGGCTATGCAGGCAGGTAGACTAAATAAAATAGTGTTTCAGATAAAAACTGAGCTCAAATACAAGTATCCATTAAATATAACATTTAAAGTAATATTAGGTTGGTGCAAAAATAATGTCGTTTTCTCACATAAAGTTGAACGTCAAAAAACGACATTATTTTTGCACCAACCTAATAAAAATGTATTGAATTAAATAAGAAATTATTTCTCTAGAAATATGTATAGATTACAATAATGAAAATGTTCTGAATACTGTTTTATGCACAATGTTAAGGAAATCTTACAAGTATCTTCAAAAGTCACCTTGCTCTTTATTGCTTGTGTATGTATATTAATTAAGAATTGCAAATTTATAGCATGAGCTCTATGAGGCACCTACACAAAAATATCCATGTTGATGACCTTATCTCCTTCATAAAGGAAGTGGGTTGATGCAACAAAATATGAGCATCTGACTAGATATTTGTTATTTGGCAATCATTAGGGCTATATACATATTTTTTCTGGATTTCCTTTTGCTCTTACTGTAGTTTTGTATATTACATTAATTTGTTGGCATTTATCATTTAGTGGGTATTCATATTTCATTCTGCAGTTAGAAAGGTAATAGAGGATTTATTGTATACTGTTAATTTTCATGTGATGATATCTTTTTATAATTTGTAGTATGCTTTTGGTTCGACTAATGTTCTAAAGTGTTTTTGTTGAATATTTTATGAAGCTTACTATATTTAGTGTTTGTCAATCGGTTTGATGAATATTTTAATTATGTTTTGAATTTAGAGTTGTCCTTTTCATAGACTGGGTGCCAACCAAGAGTAGAGAGCCTGGTCTATTCTTATATTTAACCCATATCTGGAGGGGAAAAAAGGTGTGTTTATACATTTTCTAGGGGAATCTGTATGAAATTGAATGCAGCAGCCTCAACCAGATTTTGAACTTGGCACACTAAGACCACTTTCTATACTGATCCCTATGATACTATGTATACATCATCATATTGCAAATACGACACAACAAGTGGATGATAGTGGTGGGATGGAAGGTTCTTCTGCTTGCAGCATTTTCTCTGGAGTGACTTCCGTCAGACAATATGCTTTGTTCTTTGTTACACTCCTTTTTTCTGGTCAGAAGGTCCAGTGATTTTTAAAAAACAAAAATGCCTTGAAGAATTCCTCGAACCAAAATTGGAATCCTTCTTTTATAATGGAATACATATTTCAAATGAAATGCAACGTAAGCTTTTTTTATTTTTGAAAAAAAACTCAAATTTGAGGAATTAAAAATGATAATATGAGTGAAAAGTGTTGTCAAACATGTCAGAAAGTTTCATATTAACCTTATTACTACTCGCTCTCACTTGTCTTAATATTCTCTGTTTATAGGGGGTGTGGACAAAAACTGTCGGCCACAAGTGTCAAACCTCCGGCCTGGAAGCATTGCACACAGGTAAAATTTCTTTTGTCTCAGAATCTACAATCTTTGAAAGTAAAATGAGTTAATGTTTGGTACACATACAAAAAAAAAAATCTTTTATTTTTGTTGTTACTAAATTGGTTAATTAATCCTTTCAAATGAATGGCATGCTTTTTTGTAACTGCTAAAGTCTCCTAAGCATAAATGCCGCCTGACATGAACATAGAGTTACAGGTTTAAATTCTATTAATTCCAATGTTGAAGAATTTCAGAATTATATATATTACATGAATCATTCATACAAAAAGTAGATTAGTAAAGTTAATGATATAAAATGGCGAAAAAGATCTTTGCAAACAAAATTTTAAAGTTACATTAAACCACAAACCATCCAATGAATGTTATGATCCTTGTTTTTAATAACTTCAAGTTGTATAAGGTCTTTTTTTATTCTGCTAGTACTTTCGGCTGTACATTCAGCCATCTTCAGGCATGGAAATTTCTGTTTTTTTTTTTAACTTTACTATTCTACTTATTTATTATTCATTAACTTTTTTCCTATTTCTAATACCCGCAATCTGTCTTCATAGAGTTAATATTATTAGTATTAAATTATTTAATACACATTCTTCCCCTTTAAGATAGATAGTTCCACCCTCCCTGACCCCTGTCTGGTACCTATCATTGACTCAAACATTGAAAAGTGTGAACTCTGTATTAGGTATTTTAGGCTGACTCTTTTGTTTCCAATATCACTTCCTTCTACTTTCTTTAGCTTTATGGATACAAACTTCATTCCACATTGAGGTTGTCTATCTTTTCAGATAGATGACCACGTATTGTCTGCCGAAATAGCCTATTCCCCACATGTGATAAACATAATTTTTTTGATTATTCATTCACATTGCTCTGTATAAATAAAATACATCGAGCTCTCTTTTGTGGATCAGTTTTAATATTTTTATATTACTAGGACCCAGTTGAATTATATACCCATGGATTTTTCCCTCATCAAACCTGAATCCTATACGGAACCGTCATATAGCTTGACGTGCTTTTACCGATTTTCCACAGAGGAGTGTTTTCGGTTAGCAAACAGTAAAATAAACCTTGCTAACTGAAACATTCCTCTGTGGCAAAATTGGTAAAAGCATGGTTCTGTATAGGATACAGGTTCAATTCCTGTTGGAGGATGCATATTTTCGATGACAACTTCTCGGACATTCAGCCCGGTAAATGTTGTTAATACTGTTTATTATAAACAGAGCATTTACTTAAATATTTGTATCTATAAAAAAGAATATATAAACATAAAAATCTCTTAAAATATATATATATATATATATATATATATATATATATATATATATATATATGTGTGTGTGTGTGTGTGCTCAGTCAAAAGAAAAGGAGAAAAATCATGGAATTCTACCTATGTTTAACTTAACCAAACATAAAATAGTAAAAATGAGGAAATCAGCAAACAGCGTATCCTAACATGTGGATTGAATGATTACAAAAATGTTCATCTACGAAAGTCTGGAGTTGGAGTGGTGAATATAATATCAATCAGCTAAGTGACAAATTTTATATTTGCTGTAATCTTATATATATATATATATATATATATATATATATATAAGGCAGGGTGAGTGTCTGTAACGAATACATGGCCGCAATTTTCAACGGATTTGCACCAAAATTTACATGCACATGCTCCAAGTTAGCAGGAAGGCCAAAACCAACTTTTCATTTCCCAACTCCCATCGATAGTGGAAATAATCAATTTTTTCATGCTTCTACTGCATTTTTCATGTAGTTTGCAGCCAATTTGTACTGGCCAGAGTGAGAGCCTATAGCTGGCTGCCACGAATAGGCAGGAAAATTTTATTGGCCAGCATGAGAGCCGACAACTGACTGACACGAATGTTAACTAGCATGCTAGCATTCAAAAAAATCAATAGCTGCATTCGTCACAAGTGGGGAAAATTTAAATCTGCATGGCACTTTACTCCAACTGCCTCATTCGCTTGCTTAAACTCAATGTTGATTCTGATTCTGCAGAACTGGGTTCGGTGTGAAAAAGTATTTGTTGTTAACATTCTTTTTTCATTTGGTTTTTCCAGTTACAAGTCCTTTTTTTAAAGCTGATCATTTTCTGTTCATTTTGTTTAGTTCTTTTTTCGTAACAGATTTAATGTTTAGTATAGAGCTTAGAAAAAATCCGCAGTGTGAGATAGGCAAGAAGTAAGGCATGTAGCAACATCAGCATGGCAAAGGGCACTCCTTTAAAGCCAAGGAAGGGCAAAAATATTTTTAAGTCGAGTGACTGCCATTGCTGTAAGAGTCGTACAATTTTTGAATCAAGCACGGGCAATGCCAGGCCATGCTGCTAGTATATATGGGGGGGGCATATTTTAGAAGTAGCCTAATTAAATTTTTCAACAAATGTTTTATATATATCCACATATTTCTTTGTCATTTAACAGATGTGATGCCCTGGAAGTCGGTGATTTTATTTTGTCAGTGAATGGAATTCGAACATCTGGTCTACGCCATGAAGAAATAGTAAACTTATTAAAGAATGCTGGAGAACACGTTATTCTTGAGGTCGAATATGAAGTGCCTGAATCTGGTGAGTGGATCCATTTTTCCTGTTTATTGGGGATGTGGAACTCGGTCAAGAAATCATATTTTTCTAATGCTAATGACAAATATAGATCATGTGTAATAAAAGAAAATGTCTGCCATAATGTTATTAATTTTGAAAAATTTTTTTTTAACAGTTCCACTGATGTGGATGTACTTATAAGTTGTTATGAAACTTACATTGCCTGCTGTTGACATATGTCTACATTTTCAAGATATATATATCTTTACCAAACTTACATTACTTGTATGTCTATATCTATAAAACAGAAGACGTCTGTGTGTGTATGTATGCATGTCCACATTTCTTGAGCAATTTCGATGAAATTTTACACACATATTGCAAATTTACCAAGGTAGGTCAAGATAAACTTTCCAATCTACAGCCCCCCCCACCCCATCCCTGGTATGGCAGAAAAATCAATAAAACTGAAGGTGGGTACAACTTTTTGTAAAAATCAAGGCAAATTTACACACAAACAAAATTTTTACGGGATGAGCTGATGTTCTTTGCACTTAAAGCAAAACATAGCTCATGTTACGAGGTTTATGTAGAGTGCTTGATAGATTTCCTGCAACATTGGCCTCACACCAAAAATTGCAACTTTGAAAAAATAGGGATTTTCATACTACTTAAAATAAAAACTTGAATAACTTCCTCTTTTTTACCCAATTTTCTTCAAACATGTCACAAAAAATTTGCCATCTTGCAAGAAATAAGAATGTGTAGTATAACAAAAAAACTGTTCAAAAAGCCCGTTTTTCATCTTTTATTTTTCCTCTGATGCTTTCCATAATTGCCATGTAAATCGCATATGGCACACCACTTGTCTTACATGAATCTTTGGTTTAGATTATTTCAGTTAAGTGGACAAACATCTGTGACAAACTAGGTTTACAATTGGCTTTTGCCATTTAGCCAATAGTTTCTTCATATGATTCCATCCTAAATTGGCATTCAAACAACCTTTTATGCAAAGATTGTTTGAGAAGAATTATTGAAGCCTTTAAAGGGAGAAATTTCTGAAGGACCTCTTATTAGCTCAGCATTACAGTAAACATGCGAAGAAGGGGGCGTTCATGCATTTGCACTTGCAGTTGAATCAAGTTCTGACACTTCATCCCTGCTTTTGTTTGATTATTAGATTTGTGAACAATGGCATACTATATTAAAGTTATTATGGCCATTGGAAATTTAGTGAATATCTAAAACATTGAAACAATTTAACCCCGAGCAATGATCACACAAGAAGGTTCTATCGATGGAATTTCTTTAAGAACAATCAAACACTTCCAAAGGACATACCATAAAAAAGATGAGGTGGGGGAATAGCTAAGTATACCAACGGGTGATGCATGAAAACAGACATTTCTATACAGTGGGATGCAGTTGTACAATTGCAGCCATGTACACCGGGGCAACGCCAGGTACCTCAGCTAGTATATATATATATATATATATATATATATATATATATATATATATATATACATATATATATGGAACATATTCTTACATTGAATACTTTCAATTTCAATGGAAAACACTACCTACAAGTAAGAGAATGTGCCATGGGCACCGTTGTAGCTCCATCATATGCCACAATTTTCATGGAAAAATTTGAGGAGACCCATATTTATCCCTTCACTGGTAACAACTGCATATTCTATACAAGATATATCAATGATATCTTCTTCATGCACACAGGCAGTGAGGAGAAACTCACTCAATTCCTTATGACCCTAAACACGGTACGCGACTCCATTAAGTTCGACCATGAAAAATCAACAAAATCAGTATCATTTTTAGACACCCGCATCTACATCAATAAAAACAGAAAAATACAAACAACACTACACTCTAAAATCACCAACACCCACAACTATCTACACTTTGTTTTCTCACTGTAAACACCTCAAGGAGAACCTTCCCTATTCACAAACACTTGAACTCAAAAAGATATGTTCTAACAATGAAGAACTAATTAAACACATTAGAAATCATGATCGTTTCACAATGTTTACCAAAACAACAGCTAATCAGGTGACAAATAAAGCAATTTCCACACCTAGAGAAGACACCTTAATTTATAAAATTAAATATAAATTCAGATGCATCCCTCTAGTAATCACTTTCAACACGACTCTTCCTCCACTATCTCAGATAATCAAAAGTCACTGGGAAATACTACATCTCAAAGCAGACCTAAAAACTTTGTTTGAGGAACCTGGCCTTCTAGAATATCGTAGACCTAAGAACTTTAAGGAAATTATAGGTAGTAACCAAATTTCAGATGATAAGGTAACCTGTAATAGACCAAAAACAAAACCAACAGGATTCTTCCAACTATATAACAACAAAAGGAACCACATTAGACATACCAATTCGTTCACTAGTTCAGTCACTAAATCTACTTTCAAAATCTACCACAACTTTCATTATAGAAGTCATAACATAATTTACTTATTAGAATGCACACTATGCCAGAAACAATATGTGGTAAAATCTGGATGGTTGTTTCACTCTAGAATTAATAATTATCAGAATTGGATCAAGTCAGCTCCCCACTAAAGATTATTACCTTGCAGAACAACATTTCCGCCAAGAAAAAACATGATTTTAAAAGTCATGCAAAATTCACTATAATTGAAAAAATAGAAATAGACAGAAAAGATAAACTTAGGAAAATACTAGAGGAACATGAAGAGAAATGAACTTTGCGCCTCAAAACACTTTGTCCAGACAAGCTTAACCACAAATTTAACAGCATATATAGAATTAATATATAAATCAAGCCCTACCCACATTTCTCACCCACACAAGACATACATGCTTGCAGAGTTGTTGAGGTCTCACACATATACACACATTCACACAAATATATACATTTACACACATCACACACACTGCCAAAGAACTAAAAGATAACACACAGATCCCCATCCCAGCAACCAAGAAAATTGTCAAAATGACCGAGGAGGGAATTCTGAGATTCAGGAATCTCCCAGCCTCTTTTTTAAAAACAACTTGAAAGAGGCCATTTAACCAATACAAGGACTAACCGAAATTAACAATGAAAAAAACAAATGAAAACTACAGATAAATTTCTCTTTCTTCAGAGACAGATATTCACTCCTGTTATTCACTGCTACTAACAAGCAGGGATTTTTTTTTTCTCCTGATGATGGCCATGCTAGCCGAAACTAGTCAAGGAACCTAAATGAAATTATAAACCCAGTGTGTCTGAAAATTTTAATGTTTTTTATTGTTTAAAACATATCTATATATATATATATATATATATATATATATAAAAGGATGGATTTTTTTTATTTATTAATCTGATTTTCAAGATACTGTATATATTCATGTACCATGCAAACTTTGAAAACCTAATTTTGAAGTTAATTTGACTAGAGTAAATGTATAAATAGTTTGGTCAACGGCATAACCAGGGCCAGCAGTACGTATGCTAATTTTATATCTTGTGTATGATGCGGCCCCCTTAAAATTAGCTTAAAAATTAGGTTTTTAATAGACGCATGATATGTAAGTATATATATATATATATATATATATATATATATATATATTTTGAACAATAAAAAAAAAATTAAAAAATTAAAATCCTCAGACACACTGGGTTGTAGATTAATATTCTTTCGTTTTTTTATTATTATTCCATTTAGATTCCTCGACTAGTTTCGGCCGAAATGGCCATCATCGGGAGGAGAAATATTTTTGCTTGCTGCTAGCACTAAACTACAGAACATATATATATATATATATATATATATATATATATATATATATATATATATATATATATGCCTGATGATCATAAAAGTGTGAAACCCAGGGTCACAAACTCATATCCATACAAATGAATATATATATATATATATATATATATATATATATATAAATATAGGTAACTATACTTGTTTCAAAAAACCCTCGAATTTTTGATTTACCAATAATCAAATCAATCTCGAGGGGGGAAAAAAGGTTTTAAAAAAAGAAAGAGCTAGAAACATGAAAGTCTGTCGAAAAAATCGCACAGATACATGTTTGAAACCCAAAGAAAAAACCCCGATATGAGTAAACAACTAACTAACAAAAGAGCTCAATACAACCGTAGAGCAGACCTAGATAAAGCCAGCTTTCCCTGACAATCCGCTTAGGTGAAACCTGGGTAGGTTTGTCTGGCTCACGAGGTCTCTCTCTCTCTCTCTCTCTCTCTCTCTCTCTATATATATATATATATATATATATATATATATATATATTGTTGTAACATAGGAAAAGTTACTGAATGAAGAATAACCAAAATGGAATTTGAAAATGAAATGCCACTCTTTATAACAGGAACAAAATACAATACTCGCCAGTGGCTTGGAGTAGGTAAACCACTGCTAATGTTGGACTACTAAGACAGCATATTACCTCCATTTACAATAGTGTCCAACGTATTTATGAGGATTGGGACATACCTATTAGTGTTCATAGATACGGTATATAGCATATATATATATATATAAACATTATTTTTTGGTTTAAATGCTCTTTAAGGAATTGTGTTCCTGATCAAACCGAATTCATAAATATATATATATATAGTTTTCGAAACGAGTCTAGTTATCTATATTTGTATGTATATATTAGGTTGGTGCAAAAATAATTTCGTTTTCTCACATAGTAACATATGTTAGAAAACGAAATTATTTTTGCACCAACCTAATATATATATATATATATATATATTCAAGCATGTTTGGTTGAATAATCTGGACATGTCTATTTATTTTTATTTTATCCCTCTTGAATTCTCTGATCAACTTCTTAATATTCATATAAAATTCATTAAGCTGCCATGTCTTTTTTTCATTTCTTTTATTTTTCCACATACTTTCAATCTCGTTCAAGATCATTTTCAAGTGTGAATTGCTATGACAAAAAAATTAATGTCATTGATAGTTGTGATTTTTTTCTAACTACACATGAAACGTGCTGTTATAATTCATTTTAAAAATTAACTGTTAAAGGAAAGCTATTACGTTTTTCCATGATCTTTTTTTTATCTAAGGGAGATAACTTTTATTTATATAATTAATTTTTTATCAATATAATTAATAGCTTTTTAAAGATATTGCTATGTTAGGCTTTTTAAAACATTGTTGCTATAATCATAACTAACCTTATTTAATGTGGATTCTATACTCCTTATATAGAGAGCTTCAAGAATTTCAATTTTTTTTATATAAGGAACATATAAGCCCTCTATATAAAGAACATCATGCTTAAATTATAATTATAAAAAATCACAATGAAATATATATATATATATATATATCCAATGATATTTAGTAGGGATGATTCCAAGGAGGATATGAATCCAAAGAGAGCTCAATGTAAAACAGAGCAATATTATAATAATGAATAAAGAATCCTTAAAAATCCATTATGTCGTAATAATTTATTTCATGGGCTATCTCCCAATCATTTAGACCAAAAATATATTTTATCAATGTATTTTTGTCTGAATGACTGGGCAATAACCCATGAAATATGTTATTACCACATAATGGATTTTTAAGGATTCCTTATATATATATATATATACAGAGAGAGAGAGAGAGCAGTGGTCGTCTGCTCAGGGTGTCAGCTTGCCCAATAAGTTGGACCCCTATACCAAGTAAAAATGTAATGAACACACAGACAACTTCTTTAGTAATAAAAAGGAATAAGAACTTTATAAACTCGTCTGCACACAATCAGTTACTCAAGTCTAATGTGAAAGGACATTTTCAAAGCTAAAGATCAGACAAGGTTAAGAAATTTGCTGTCTAAGGAGAACTTGGAATCATACATGTTGCTGAAAAGGGATGGTTAGATGAATTGGATGCAGAAGCAATTATTAGCAGATTCCCACAGCCATCTTGTGAACACAAATGTTTGCTCTTAATATAGTGGACTTCAAACCATGATCTGTTGTTCTGTTAAAGTATAAATTTTAAAAGTATCAACCAATTACTTAAAATTAAAAATCAAATCATAACATTCTGTACTTACATTTGGTATCTACTGCCAATAACATGTATAGTCCTAAAATTATACAACTTTACACAAAAATTTGACACTATTTACATTATTCGTACTATTGTCCTCATCTTTGTTGCCATATTTTTCACAACGTTTCAGCTGTTATACACTCTGGGCTTCTTCAGGTGGTTGAAATGTCAAACTGAACCCTTTGTTTGCTGGGGCAGACTGTTCTAGTTCCACGTGCCATGTCTAATGGATGTCAGTTATTCATACGCATATGTCCTCAAGGGCCCATGGCACAGTGGATAAAGGCGTTAGTTAGATCCAGTGACAGGACCCAAAGAGTGTGAGTTCGATACCTGGTTAAGGCAGTGGAGAACTTGGAGGTGAATTAACAGGTGATAACTGACATCCATCAGACATGGCACATGGAACTAGAACAATCTACCCCAGCGAGCGGAATAAAGGGTTCAGTTCGACATTCCAACCACCTGAAGAAGGCCGGAGTATATAACGGCTGAAACGTTGTGATAAATATGGCAACAAAGATGAGGACAATAGTCTGAATAATGTAAAAAGAGTACATAATACCTAATCTCAGAAATATAGAGAGATACAAAAATTTGAATTGTACCCTTTTTTCCACATGTATTTTATGAAAATTAAACGATAAAATTGTAGTTGTGGGTGAGAGCACTAACATCCATGAGACATGGCACGTGGAATCATAGTCAATCATAGTCTACCCCAGTGAACAAAGGGTTCTGTCTGACATTTCAACCAACTGATGAAGGCCAGAGCATACAACAGCTGAAACGTTGTGATAAATATGATCTCTTTGTCACAATATTTTAACCCAATCCATCACTGATACTGAAATAATTTAAAACCTTGTCATTTGCAGCATTTCATAGGACCATTCTTGGAAATAAATTGTTCCACTTTGTACTCACCATTTAAATATGTGTGTCTTATAGATAGGCATGTACATTATATAGATGTATGTAAATATATACGTTACACCTATCTGATCACAGCTCCATTTAAACCCACACACAAATTTACCAGACTCCATTAGGAACATACTAGTAGAAAACACAAATATATTAACTGCATCCACCTGCAAAAAAAGATTAAAAATAATGGAAGCTTCAATAATAAAAAAGAAAAAGCCAACTCTTAACAATATTAACTACGAACAAGGCCACAATGTGCTAACCGTATTCGGAAATTAAAAACATCCCTACCACACACTAAGACATACACAGAACGCACGCACTCAATTAAGATGAAAAATCGAATCATCCTTGATAATGGCTAAAGGTATAGCCGAAAGCGCTCGGAAATATAAAACATTTGGACAGTTCTTGCACACCCTATGTCCAGAAAAGAAAGATCTTGTTAGAAGACAAGAAAAATTAAATAAAAAGCTTAACCGTAGTACCTTGTCTGTCATTTTTAATGAAACATGAATAAAGGAAGGATTGCTGCGTAAATATACAAATATATATGTATATATAATGTAAGAATCATTTGTGTATTTTTCAGCACTTCAAAGTGCCTTCTCAATCCAGTGTAAACGACATGAAATCCTTTTGGAGAAGGAAGGCAAAAGCTTCGGATTTACATTACGGGGTGGCCTATCTTTGGAGAGGATGAAGTCACGAGCCTTGACAGTTACTTCCATACGTCCGGGTGGACCAGCAGATAGGTAAGCAAGTTAAATTCAGATAAAGAATTTTAGGCTCAATCATTTCTGGGTAGATGGCAATTGTTGTAATTAATTGTAATTACCTCTTTGGTACCTTGACTACATAAATCCTTGATTGGCAACTAGGATTCACCATTTTACTATTGGAAGAACTTGATGCAACAATATGTTCAATTCTAATAATTTCTTTTCTTGCACTTCTCGCCTGTGGAAGTCTCTTTCAGTTTCTTGCTTCTCTGCCACCTGTAATCTTCAAAAATTTAAATGCAATGCCAACTGCCATATTCTGTCTTCCTAGTTCTTTTATTGTCCTTTCTCCTCATTAAAGTCTTCTCGTTCTCTTTCATTCTCAGTAACCCTTTATGTCCTAGTGGCATCATCGCCATCTTCTGTCTTCCTGAAACCTGTTCTTTTATTGTCCTTTCTCCTCACTAAAGTCTCCAGATTCTCTTTCACTCTCAGTAACCGTTAACGTCTTAGTGGCATTATCACCATCTTCTGTCTTTCTGAAACCTGTTCTTTTATTGTCCTTTCTCCTCACTAAAGTCTTCTCGTTCTCTTTCATTCTCAGTAACCCTTTACGTCTTAGTGGATTTATCACTTTGCTTGGGGTGAAATGATTAAAAAAAAGAGGAATCTAATTTCAGAATCTTGGTTGTGTAATGGGAGATGACATTAATTGTAACACAGAAATCTGAAGTTGCATCAGAATAGTGAAAGATATCTTCCAGAAACTAAGTAAACTATTAAGAAACAGGAAAATTTCATTAGAAATTATGAAAAGAGTGCTGAACTCCTATGCTACATCAATCCTCCTCCTTTGAGTTTCCTGGCATCTCCCAGGGGTCACTTCTCAGACCAACACTCTTTCTGATTTACAGAAATCATCTGCCTAAGGATATACTCAGATCATTTGTAAACATCTATGCCTATGATACAATATATAGGTGCACCTCTAAAACTATTGATGATCAAAGATTAGCAGCTGACCTCTGTTTCAATCTAACACTAACTTCCTAGTGGAGAAGAAACTGGCTAGTTATATTCAATGCCTCTAAAACCAAACTGGTTACATTCTGTCACTGCCGATCAGACCCTGAACTACCATCAATCATGATGAACGGATGTCCCCCTCAAGACAGCCCAGTGCCTTGAGAGTATATTGGGCCTCAAATTCACACCCAACCTCAAGTGAAGTAAGAGTTGACATGCCATTAAATCCAACAACCAACCAACCAACCAAACTCAGGTGGAACTCTTATATACAATCCATTGTTAAAGATGCAGGTAAAATAATCGGTTCCCTGTACCACTCCAGTAAGTACCTGACTCCTCATACTATCCTCTACCTATATGAGAGCCAGATCAGGCCGAAAATGTTGCTATATTTGGGCAGGAGCTGCCAGTCTTCACTTTCCAGTCTTGATAGAGTTCAAAAGCATCTTCAAGTCCTTGTGGGTAACAAATTATTTTCCACCCTCACTCTCGCTACTTCCATTGAAAGTGCTGACATTCCTTAGTCCCATCAGGTCTAACCTTTATGGCTTGGACCTGCTAGGCTACCTCCATTGTTCCAAACCATCCACATTCTCTCTGTATTCCATCAGTGAGAAGTAAGTTCCACTTGAACAGCTTCTTCTCATGAATCCCTACCCTGTGGAACTGACTACCAAGAAGATGTTTCCCTGATCATTACAATCTTAACCAGTTCAAGTCTAGGGTTAACCGTTACCTTCCCCTCCTATGTGTATTAACTACCCCTTAACATAACCCTCTACCTTGAGTAACCCTCAGCCCTTGTACAGGGTGAAGGTTACTGTAAAAAAAAGAAAAAAAAAAAAAAAGGAAAAACAGTCACGTGCTTTGGAAATATCTTAACTCACAGTGTTAGCTTTGCTGATAGACAAATTCAATAATAAGCAGCAGCAATTAACCTAGAGAAGCGAAAGTCTCATTATTTATCTGAAAGAAGGCCATGTAAAGTGAAATGCTTAATCATTTCAGAGTTGATTAGAACCTTTAGTACTTTACAAAAAGTTGTAAAAGACAAATTGGAAAGTGTCATATAGCTAATAGATTATAGAATAGCTTCTTATAGCTAATAGCTTATAGTACAGCTTCTTATAGGTAATAGGTTATAGAATAGATTCTTATAGCTAATAGATTATAAAATAGCTTCTTATAGCTAATAGCTTATAGTACAGCTTCTTATAGGTAATAGATTATAGGATACCTTTTTATAGCTAATAGCTTATAGAATAGCTTCTTATAGGTAATAGATTATAGGATGCCTTTTTATAGGTAATAGATTATCAAATCGCTTCTAGAACAGCTTTTTATAGGTAATAGATTATAGAATAGCTTCTTAGAGCTAATAGCTTATAGGATTCCTTCTTATAGCTTATAGAATAGATTTTTATAGCTAATACCTTATAGGATACCTTCTTATAAGTAATTATAGAATAGCTTCTTATAGCCAATAACTGTTGAATAAAATAGCTTCTTATAACTAACAACTTATATCACAGGTGTTGGTACTCACTCATTCGCAGTGACTAACCTACAGATAAACTCATTAACACAACCACACCTGACAAACCTTGAAATGACCTCTTATTAACCTGTATGTATAAATATTTTGATGTTGACTTACTTATTTAATTTATGTTAATCAACAGTCTAATTTATATTTTTATTTATCAAAATCCAGAGACGGTCACTTAAAAACTGGAGACCGGATAATAGCCATTAACTGCTTCAATGTGGCACATTTAAGTCTGTCAGAAACAGTGGCAATGATGCAGGAGTGTGAATCTCGAACGGCCTTCCTTATTGAATACGATGTATCAGTGATGGGTAAGTATGCCTGTTGGTGAGGAGTAATGCCTCCATTTTGTTTGATGATTTACCAGCTTAATGAGAAAGGAAAAATACTTCATCTGGACATGTTTTTTCCTCTAAGAATCACCTTTTATATTTACTTCTTATTGATAAGGATTAAAGCCGCCATGTTATTTGATGAATTCCATACTTAAAGAAAAAGTATAAAAGGCTTCATTTATAGATGAGGTTTTCTTTGAAAATCGTCTTTCCTTTTAATTGTTTATAAGAATTTGCATCTACATTTTATTTGATAAATCCTTAGCTTAAACAAAAGGGAAACTTTTATGAAATGGACAAAGTCCGACAATTATTTTAAGCCATTTTTATATTTATACATTCTTTTTATAGATGGTATTTATCAATCCACCCACGGGGATCGAATGTGGCACAAGGCCTTTTTAATGTGGGTATCTCCGAGCCCGTAGGCCCAGCCAAAAATAAATAACCATCCAAACCCGCCGAGGCGGGCCAGTTCTGTTAACCTCCCCCAACGCAACTCTACCCTTCGGCGGAGCTTCATCAGGGTTCCTCCCTGCAAGCAGGGAGTTCGACAGACACCCGACCCAGCAGCTCACAAAGCACAGATACTACACTTTGATCCTAGCCACCGGGCCGGGCGGGTATTCTTTTTATAGATACAAATATTTAAGTAAATGTTCTGTTTGTAATAAACAGTATTAAACAACATTTACCGGCCTGAATTATAAACAGAGCATTTACTTAAATATTTGTATCTATAAAAAGAATGTTAAACATAAAAATGTCTTAAAATAATTGTTGGACTTTGTCCATTTCATAATGTGTGACGTCTTTTGTTTACATTTGATACGCCATGAGCAGATATGAATGTACGTAAGAGATTCATAGAAGATTGAAGCTTAAATACAGTAAATTCAACCTTGCTAACCAAACGCTCTGTGGCCAAATCGGTTAAAGGCACATCAGGCTATATGACGGTTCTGAATAGGATACAGGTTCGAATCCTGTTGGAGGACAAATATTTTCTGTGAAAATTTCTCGGACATTCCGGCCGATAAATGTTGTTTAATACTGTTTATTACAAACAGAGCATTTACTTAAATATTTGTATCTATAAAAAAGAATGTATAAACATAAAATGTCTTAAAATAAAAGAGAAGATACTTCATTTATAGATGGATTTTTCTATGTAAAATCTCTCTTTTAATTGACTTATTGTTGGTAAGGATTCTCACCTCCATTTTATTTCATAAATTCTTTACTTAAAAAGGAGGAGAAATTTATCAGAATGCCTGAAGTAACAACACTAGATGAGCTCTACATAGAATTTAATGCTGTAAATATTTACATCAATTTTGAAATTTCTTATTTCAGATGCTGTTCAAAATGCCACTGGTCCGTTACTTGTAGAAATCGAGAAAATTCCTGGGGTTTCTTTAGGAATTGGATTAGCTCATTCTGTCCGGAATGGGAAACGGTCTATTTGTATTGAGAGTGTTGCACCGATGGGTATAGCAGACAGGTAGGAAAGAATGCAGTTTCTTCAAAAATTAAGTGCATGATTTGATTTTTATTACTTGTGCTGAACAAGTTTTCATACCAGGTCTGTAATGTTATCGGTCCTGACCTGGCATCTCAACTTCAGTCACTTTCTCACCAACATGACTTCACTTCTGTCTATCTTTCTACAATTAATTCCTTGGTAATTGTTCTGATGAGCTTTTTTTCTTAGTGACTCTACTGCATGAGTGCATACTACTAGATTGCCAATTAGGTCTCACTATTGAACTGTTTTTCTCTTCTAAAAATGCTTTCTTACACTTCTGCCCCTTCCGATTTCTTGCTTCTCTGCCACCTACAATCTTCAAAAATTTAAAGGCAACACCAATCGCCATCTTCTGTCTTCTTGAATCTTATTCCTTTATTTTCCTTTCTTCACATCCCCTCAGTAAAAACTTCTTGTTCTCTTTCACTCCCTGTAATTCTCCTGCACCTTAGTGACTTTATCACCTTGATTGGGGATTAAATGATTAAAAAAAACGTTATAACTGGATATGCAGGTGATATCAAATGGAAAAATGGAATTGGCTAAGATTTTGAACAACTCTGTCACATTCCCTTTTGGTCTGTTTGATTAAAGACGATAATCACAGGCAGTGTGTGATATTTGAAAGCCTCTTCCTCTTTTCCCCTTGACTTTGGGAATGGCAAGACGTGTTTCCTTTCACTCTGATAGACATGAGACATGTAAGTATTTCAGAGACACAGATTGAAGATTGTATTGAACTGTTCATAACTTCAACTTTGTATCTTTGTTTATACTTCTGTAACATGTTTGGTTAATACTTTTATTAAATTCCATGTTTTGAGCCTGTTTTTTATCCAAACTCACATGAGTTCGCTAAATATTGTTCATAGGATAAATGTACCTGGAGTCATAAAACTATAATACCTTCCATTCCTGCATGAGTCTTGAGAGGATTTAGGACTGTTCAAGCTGCCAGTTCATCACCACTTGCCTATAATATATATTTGATAGCCTTACCGTTTTGAACAAAGTTTTTCAGTGACTCTGTATGATGAAAACAAATTTTTTTATAAGACTATCAATTTAAAATATATTTTGTGTATATATGTGTGTGTGTCTTGTTGGATTATTGCCTCCTGACGATAATCACAGGCAGTGTGATATTTGAAAAGCTCTTCCTTTTTTCCCTTTGACTTTGGGAATGGCAAGACATGTTTTCTTTCACTCTGATAGACATGAGACATGTAAGTATTTCAGAGACACAGACTGAAGATTGTATTCAACTGTTCATAACTTCAACTTTGTATCTTTCTTTATTCTTCTGTTACATTCATTAATTGTTGTTTGTTTAAATTCCATGTTTTGTGACCTTTTTATATATATATATATATATATTGTTATAACTGCTGTTATAATGAAATAAACAAGTTGAAGATTAGATATTGTTATTATTTAAAACCTTTATTTTTTTTTTGTAATACTGACACGTAACCAGCAGATGGAGGAGGATTGAATAAAGCTGTGTTTTTACATGTTCACCATTGTTGCTGTCTTTCCAGCCCAAACTCACCGCTCAAGGCCGATAAACCCCGTACAGTTATCTCTATTAGTTGGTTTCGCCATAGTGCATATATATATATATATATTGTGTATTGTTAGATTATCACCTCCTGACGATAATCATAGGCGGTGTGATATTTGTAAAGTTCATCCTCTTTTCACTTTGACTTTGGGAATGGCAAGACATGTTTCCTTTCACTCTGATAGACATGAGACATGTAAGTATTTCAGACACACAGACTGAAGATTGTATTGAACTGTTCATAACTTCAACTTTGTTTCCTTCTGTAACATGTCTGGTTAATCATTTATTAATTGTTATTTGTTTGAATTCCTTGTTTTGTGACCATTTTTTTTTTTTTACCTGGACTCACATGAGTCTGCCAAATATTGTTTGCGGGACAAATGCACCAGAAGGCATGAAATGATAATACTTTCCATTCCCGCAACAAATCTAGTTGTGTGTTAAATAGTAAGGATGACGAACCTCTCTAGACTTGGCTGGCAGCCAGTTTAGGAGAGGTACACTTCTGAATTCAAAACCATAGAGAAAGCAACAAAAAGCCATTCTGTTGTCTTTTCTTAAAAGCCATAGGAATTCATGTATATTAAAGCAAAAGTAACTGTGGATGATTGCCTGAACAACCAGTCTAGAAGGAGGACAACTAAATTAAAATCCCTGGAGAAACCACTCCCCTGTCTTTCCCAACAATAATGATGATAATAATATTCAATTTACAGATAACAAAGAAAAGGAAGCTGTGAAGAGCCATAATCATATAAATCCTGAAGTGATATGGTTCTTGTAACTTGTAGCTTTTTCTGGAGACAACAAGTCTCCTTGGTATTCAAGTCTGTCGTCTGAAAGGTTCCACAATTTTTTGCAAGGATTTTCACATGATTATTGGTGTTCACTCCAGTAATGACAGGTGAATTATTCTGGAAACTAAATGAGTGTAAGCTTTTTCAATAAGCTCATGCTTTCTTGATAATTCTAGTTGCATTTTTATTAATTTTGCAACAGCTACAGACTGACGATCTGAGTTGTGATAAAAAGTAACAGAAATTAGAATGAAAGAAGAGACAGGCAAAAATTAAAAATGGCTGACAATGATTCATCTAATAAACATTCGAGATAATATAACTACTACTGGAAATAAAGCAAATGAAATTAAGATGAAAGAGATCCAAGTCAAAAATTAATGCCTGGAATTGTAACTCAGCTCTCTGATTTCCAATGTTTCATGCAATCAAAATTGCAGATAATATTACTACTACTAATACTACTAGTGGAAATAAAGCAATTGAAATGAAGATGAAACAAATCCTAGTCCAAAATGAATAATCCTAGACAATGCTTCTAATCACAGTAATCATTATATAATATTAATATTACTACTCCTAATAATAATAATTATAATGTAACTAAACTCCAAATCAGTGGTTGGCAACCTTTTAGAGAGAGCAGGCCAGAAATCTATGTTGTGTCACAGAGGAGGGCCATGATATCAAATGTACTATAATAAATTGTTTCGACCTCAGACCACTCCGTCTGGAAGGCTGCCTTGGTCTGGAGGTTTAAAGAAAAAAAAAACAACAAAGTTAATGTTATATTATTATATTATTTAAACAAGTTTTCTTATTTTACTGCTGCTATAACAGGATAACAACTAACACAATCAACAAAAAATGGAAATTCCTTACAACAAATGAAATACAGTTAAAAATGGCAAATTATTTAATCAGACACTTGTTTCTGTTTATTGTTTGATAACTTCTCCACATCAGGTGAAATATTTGTCGGTGACAGGAGCAAAACATCATCCAGGTATTCATCACCCCCACCTTGTCCTTAAATGAATCTTGGTGTAATTCATTTTTGAAAAATATTGTTCACAATCATATGTACTTCCAAATAATGATACCATCATTTTCACATTATTCAAGAGGCTTTTCGCTTTTACACTTTTTGCTGGGCAAAACATATTTCTTGTAGAAGTCAGCATTGGATTTGGAATTAAATCTTGATTTTTTAAAAAAATTTGTCACATTGTAAGTCGATTAACACCAACTAGTATTTTTGCTGGCACTTGCTCCACAAATTAATCTGATAATTACTGTCCAGGCGTTAAGTTAGTGGGCCAGACAAAAATGCTTTGCCGATCTGGTCCCGGGGCTGGGGTTTGCTAACCACTGCTCTAAAGCATTTTTCGACATTGTTGATGCAAGGGAGGCAACTCTGATTTCATTTGTTCTATCTCTGTCTTAATTTCTAAGACGCCATTTTTTTCTACTACCATTTCCTGATTCATTTCAACCAATTTCTTAGCATTTATTTTATCAACTCTACCTTGATTTTCTTCAGGCATCTTTTGTATTTTCTTTCATGAAAAGTTATCAATGTATAGACCTACTCTGATAAAAACAATACTAGAGCTTCCAGAAGAGTTTTCATTAGATGACGACTCAAGGTAAAATATGGGAAAATTAGCGGCACACCACATGAGTCATAAGCAAAGGAACAAAGGACAAGACAAATGAAAAAGTAAAAGAAATACTTTTATATAAATAATACCTTTGTACAAAGAGAAAAGAGAATTGGTAAACATATTTTCCTTAGGAGTTAATGTCTGTTCATCGGGGACAATGTCCCATAGATAAATTTGTTTGAAATGGATAGAAATACTTATCTAAAGATGATCATATCTCTCCTTCCAACATCTGCTTGACGAGGCATTCATACATCTATTCTGTTTTGCTCATAGAGAGCATTGCCTGTCGTTTGAAGTTGGCTAAAATGTTTCCTTTCATCTCAGTGGTCTTCAAGCCTCACTTTTGGCATCTAAATATATATATATATATATATATATATATATATATATATATATATATATATATATATATAAATATAAATAAATAATACCTTTATACAAATATATATATCTCCAAGTTCTCCACTGACTTAACGAGGTATTGAACTCACACTCTTTGGGTCCTGTCACTGGATCTAATCAACGCCTTTGTCCACTGTGCCATGTGCCCTTGAGGATACCCAGTTAAGGCAGTGGAGAACTTGGAGAGGGGAATTAACAGGAGATAACTGACAACTGACATCCATTAAACATGGCATGTGAAACTAGAACAGTCTACCACAGTGAGCGAAATAAAGGGTTCAGTTCAGCATTCCAACCACCTGAAGAAGGCCGGAGCGTACAATGGCCGAAACGTTGTAATAAATATGGCAACAAAAATGAGGACAATAATCCAAATAATGTAAATAGTGCAGATAATAATTGTTATATAAATGGAAAACATTTTAAAGAAAAGGCATGACACCCTTCAGATACAATGGGTTTGTATGGTAAAGGATATGATTTAGTTGTGTCACTACCACCCTCCTGACTGTTGACTGTTTTTTTATCACCACGCCTGGATTTTTCCACTCCGACAGCAATTTCTTTTTTGTTATGTACCATGCATGATACATGCTTAGGCAATCATGTATCTTTCAATATATGACTGGCAAGGCAGATTTTTTTTTTCCTTGCATTATGTTGCCATTTCTTTCTGCGGTAGACCAGTTGCTGTCTAAGGATATAGAACCCGGTCTGTCCTGCTATTTACCCATAGCTGGGGGGAGAAGAAGATGATTCATACCTTTCCCAAGGGTATTAAGACATAAGTGAATATAATGGATTTTACTGGAATTTGAACTCAGCTCTCTGATTCCTCAATCCAAGCTGCTATCCATTACTCCACCATGCCTCCTACCACCCTCAACTGCTTACTTTTTTTCTTACCACTCCTAGATTTTTCTACTGACAAGAATTACTTTGTTTATACTATTTACATTGCTCAGACTGTTGTCTACATCCTTATTGCCATATTCACAACATTTCAGCCATTGTACTCTGACAGTTGTATCTGGCTAGTTCAGGGATTCTCAGCCGTTGTGCTGCGGCAGACTAGTATACCATGAAATATTGGTCTGTTTATCACATATTCAACCAAACATTGAAGAAATCACGAAAAAACACCAGGCAAAGGTTTCACACTAAATAAGCTGCATAAACGGTTGAATAGAAACATTGAAATAAAATAAGTTCATATTTCTGTGTGTATTTTTTTAAGAATCTATGGGTTTCGTTTCATGACATTTAAATGTATACCTTTTAAAAATTTTGATAAGTGTGCCATGATATTTTCATTTGTTCCTCAGTGTTTTATTGCTTAAAAAGGTTGCGAAACACTGTACTAGTTCAACAACAAAATGATGAGCCCTAGTTGCCAATATATTTAAATTCACACAGTTGAGGCACTAGAGGAAAAAAGTTAATTAGAGCCGTTGCCATGAAAATATTTGTAGAAAGAGCAGCAGGAAATCATGTCAGTGAAAAAGTGACTGAAGTCGAGATGCCAGGTAATGACTGATTACATTGCAGACTGTCCTTTGGATTTTGTCAAGAATCTCAAGATATACAGCAGGAGCACCAGACCAAATGTGACAGCAGGATTCAATGCACAGATGAACGGTAGATTCATAAATGTGTAAAAGGGATTCTGACATGAAAAACTTTCTGGCATTGACACGGTGAACCAACTTTCTGCAAAGCAGACCTAGCAATTGATTGAATATTTTCGCTCGACTTCATGTCAGTGAAAAACTTGAGTCCAAGAAGACATGTGTTATTGTTCTGGAGTTTGCTACAAAATCAAAACATTAACCTAAAAGTCTTGTTGTTAAATAGTCTCGTCAAAACAAGACTTTCACATGGATGCCATGCATGGCAACAAACAGAATTCAGAAATTTCTAAACCATCAGCTGTGAATAATCATAAAGACTATCCTTTTTCGAACCCTATAAACCCATGCTATAGATTCCCAAACAAGGAATTGTGTCAAATAACAGAAAGCACATTACTTGAGGACTTTCAAGAGCAGCAGCAACTAAAATGATTATCACATGTAACTCAAAGAGAAGATAATGTTGACATTCGACACTACTTCAAACAAAGGTTTAGGAAGTGTTGTAACCTAGAGAAGGTTATTGAATAGAATAATCAAACAAAGGTTGGTAATGAACAATAATACTAAGGACAAGAACAACACACATAAGATTCACCAGCAGTGCACAGAAGTAGTAGTCAACTGCTAAAAGTGAGTCAAATGAATTGCACAATGAATCTCCAACTGCAGACCAATATACAGTATTTACTACTGTATTTAGGTCAATGGGGACATATCCATTATCGTGCATAGATATGCTACAACATATATATATATATATATATATATACACACACACACACATCACTTGTCTTGACCTCTCGGCCATATAGAACTTCCTGATCAAACAAGGTCTGAATAGTACTTTTGAACACATAGCTGTACCCATTCTCAAAATATACATATCTGCATTGTTTTGTATCAATCATGCACACAACATATATAAACCATATATTTCCACACATGAGGTGACCCTGTTGTAACCTAGGGAAGGTTGCTGAATAGAATAATCACACAAAGGTTGGTAATGAATGAACATACTTAGGATAAGAACAACACATATAAGATTCACCAATGGCACATAGAAGTAGAAGTAGTCAACTGCTAGAAGTGAGTCAAATGAATTCCACAATGAATCTCCAAATGCAGACCAACATAGAGTATTTACTACTGTATTAACATGAATGGGGACATACCTATATTGTCTGTAAGTATGCTACAACAGGAAGGAAACCCCCATCAATATTGAAAGGAATAATAACAGCTATTGGACTTGAGAAACCTATTTTCCTCCATTCTGAGTAAGACAATAAACTACATCAGCGTCCTGGGTAGGACAATAAACTACATTCGAAAGCAAGGCTTCTGAATGGGATATTTTGAGGAGCGTGGAACCACCTCTTAATTGCTGGTGCTCCCAGATCCACCCAGACCCGGGGTCATAGCAGCTGTTAGTGTCCCAGATATATAAATATAAATAGTGAACCCCCTACGCTAGGGTAAAAAAGTGTAAAAATAGGTTTTAATACCAGTAATAAATTATTTGAGGAAAAATTATTACCAGCAATATATTTTTTAGAAAAACATATTACCAGCAATACTTTTTTGGAAAAAATATTACCAGCAAAAAAAATTTTGTTTGGATTAAATAACCCATTGAGGTTGATATGTCGTAAAACAAAACAAACCTATTTTCCTGAAAAATTGTTTTAAGAGAAACATTTTATAAATTTCAGCTGATAGTATCACTGGCTGCTCAGTCAATGAATGCCAAATGTTTCCTTATAAGGAAACAGATAATTTTACCATGATCAAACAGTGTTACTGTCAGCTGAAATTTAAATGATCAGTTTTTCAGGAAAACAGACTTCTCAAGTTCACTGTGATATCTCCTTTTAATATTGAAAGAAGTTTCCATCGAAACCTTTTGTTTTAGATAGTGTGGTGGAGTAATGGATAGTGGCTCGGATTGAGGAATCAATGAGTTGAGTTCGAATTCCAGTCAGATCCATTACATTCACTTATGTGCTAACACCCTTGGGAAAGGTATGAATCTTCTTCTCCCCGCAGCTATGGATAAATAGCAGAACAGACTGGATTCTATAGCCTTAGATGGCATCTGGTCTACCGCAGAAAGAAATGGTAACCTACTGTGGGGAAAAAATTTGACTCGTCAGTCATGTATCAAAAGGTACATGATCATCTAAGCATGAATCAAGTATGGCACATAACTGGAAATTCAACATCTTGATTCTATCATTATTTCCGCTTCTGTTTAAATGAGGTCACCCATTTTTGTTGTTGTTGTTGCTGTTGGAAGTGTTCAAGTGCTGTGGTGTTTGTTATTTGTTAAAGATCTTTGGGATTTTGTAGTTCCAGTCTATAGGAATTGATGAAAGATTATTTTCTTTAAGACTGAAAGGTTTCAAAGGTTTCAGTCACTTGATGCCATTTTTAATCATTGATCTGAGGAAACGGTTATATTTCACTGATAGTTTAGACATTTCTGAATGAGTTGAATGCAAAATATGACTTCAATATGGGTATCTAGAGCTGTCGATGGTTGGGGTAAACAGTAGTTTGGCGTCTCCTGAATAAGTTGGTCTTAAAATTCTTAAAAGCTTTAAGGAATTCTGCTTTTGGTATTCATTTCTTTTGACATCTAACTGAACCGATTCTCTTCCTATATTCCCAGCAACAAGCGCTAATCACTGAACACGTTTGCAGTCGGCAAGCGTTTTTTTGGCAGTGTGGGTGGGAAATGTCTTTGTTTCTCGTTACAATGCTTAGAAAATACAATCAGACAAGAAACAATATAAAAGTTTCTGACAGGGTGGAGCGGGAAGGAGACATAATGCTTAAAAAAAAAAGAAGGCAAGAATAAAGGAGTAAAATTAACGTCTAATTAGATTGCCTTTATTGGAGGAGGGGCTGCTGTGTGTGAGTTGGGTGGGTGGTGGGATTGACTGACTTTTTTTATTTTTTCAGTTCCAAATGAAAAAAAGGGTTCTTTGTTACTCTTATTCTTTCTCATCTGATTCTTTGTAAACCCCAAAGAAATGGTTTAATTTTTTGTTATTTTCAGGCTGAGTCTTTTTTCTTAGAATCAGTCTTGAGTTTATTTTACTGATTTTATGGTCGTATTTCTGCCTGTTTCGAGATTGTTACAAATTTCTCTTTCTTATGGATTAGACATTCTTTATGAGGGTGGATCAATAAGTTCGTATTTCTTTTAGGAATTAAACAGTATTTACAAGGGTGAATCAATAAGTTTGTATCTTTTTCATGGATCATACAGTTTTACAAAAATAGATCAATAAGTTTGTACCTTTTAATGGATTATTCATTGTTTACAAGGGTATATCAATAAGTTCATTTCTTGGTGGATCAATATGTTTGTATCTTTTTTGTGGATTATACATTGTTTGCAAGTGTGGATCAATAAGTATATATCTCTTTTAGCGATTAGACATTGTTTATGAGGGTGGATCAATAAGCTTGTATCTTTTTATGGATTATACACTGGTTATAAGGATGGATCAGTAAGTTCATTCCTTTGTAGAAATTATACATTGTTTATGAGGATGGATCAATATGTTTGTATATTTTTTAGGTATTATACATTGTTTACAAGGATGGATCAATAAGTCTGTATCTCTTTCATGGATTATGAATTATTTACAATGTTGGATCAATAAGTTCCTTTCTTTTTTTATGGATAATACATTGTTTCGACATTTCTGAAGAGTTGGATGTTATGTGTTCTCAGGTTAATATTTTGTTTGTTTTGTTTTATGGCATATCAACACCTCAATGGGTTATTTAATGCTGACAAAATTTTTATTTCTGGTAATATTTTCTTTTTTCAAATATTTATTGCTGATACTAATTTTTTTTTAAAAGTATTTCTGGTATTAAAATCTATTTTTACACTTTCATAGTGTTTTGAGTCAGGTTGTGGGATCAACTATTTGGCCATAGCTGGGACTCAAACAGATGCTACCACCCCGGGTAAGGGTGGACCTGGGAACACCAGCAATTAAGAGGTGGTTCCATGCTCCTCAAAACCTCCTGATCAGAGGCCTTGCTGTTGGACGTAGTTTATCGTCTTACCCAGGACGCAGATGTAGTTTATCGTCATACCCAGGACGTTTACACAAGTTTGGGTGTTGACTGTTTGTCAATAGCTGGGACCCTAACAGGTGCTACCACTCCAGGCCAGGGTAGACCTAGGAACACCAGCAATTAAGAGGTGGTTCCATGCTCCTCAAAACCTCCTGATAAGAAGCCTTGCTGCTGGATGTAGTTTATCGTTATACCCAGGACAAGTTAATATTTTTGTTATGTAACATCTCATGGGTTATCAGACAAAGGTACCCCAACCCAACCAGCACTATGATCAGTTGCCTTCAATTTCCTATGGGTATTTTTATGCATGCTTAACTTGAAAAAAAAAATCACAGTTAGGGTCATTCTTTATAAAATTTTGCATGTGAATCAGACATGATTCATCATCATCAGTCCCTTGACTGCTCCAATCATTGGGGAGGGGAACTTAAGGGCAGAAGAAACAGACAACATTCTCCAGGATAATCTACTGGCGGTGGCTCTCAGAAGTTCTAGCATTGTCATTGTTGTAACCTAGGGAAGGTTACTGAATAGAATAATCACACGAAGGTTGGTAATGAACGATAATACTTAGGACAAGAACAACACATATAAGATTTGCCAGCAGTGCGTAGAAATAGTAGTCAACTGCTAGAAGTGAGTCAAGTGAATTCCACAATGAATCCCCAACTGCAGACCAACATACAGTATTTATGTGAATGGGGACATACCCATTATTGTCCATAGGTATGCTACAACAGTCATGTTCGTCCACTCTTTGATGTTGGCTAGCCAGCTTTTGCATTGCTGTACATATTTGCTCCCACCTTCAACAGTGCCTTGCAGGATGATCTTGCAGAGGCTGTTATGCTATGTGATGTGGCCAAACCATGACGTCTTCCAACACTTAATAATGGCAAGCAGAGATTCCTGTTGACCCATAAAACTTTTGATCTTGTTCTGTTCATAGTGATTGGTTTTGTGCTCCCAGTAGGTGGCTCTGAGGAGCTTTCTCAGTTTTTCAATCTTGAAGCCTGGACCCTTTTTCCTACCTCAACCAAGAGTGTCCAAGTCTCACGCCCATCGAGGAGGATGGATACGACCTGCAATTTATAGAGCTTGAATTTGGTACAGAAGCTGTTGTTGCTCTTCCACATTCTTTTCAGTTTGGCCGTCACTGCTGTAGCCGTGCTGATCTATATGCGGATTTCTGCAGTGCAGGTGACATGCTTTTGACCAGGTTGCTCCCAAGTATTTGAAGATGGACACTTCCTCTAATAGTTTGCCATCCATGGTGACACTAGTACTATTCGCCGTTACTTTAGATTTCTCTGTGTTGAGGTACGATTAACAAGCAGAAATTTGTTATGAATTTATTAAGTATTAAGTTGGTGCAAAAATAATGTCGTTTTCTCACACAGTAACATATGTGAGAAAACGACAATATTTTTGCACCGACCTAATATTTCAGCCCAGGCAACTCTGAGTAATCTAGCTAACTTGACATATGTGTGTCTGTGTGTTTTAACTACCTCCTCTCTATACAACTGGAGTAAGAAATTACCAATACATTATGTTGGTCCGAGCCTGTCCCAGAGGGACTTTCTTGAGTGGGCTGACCCGGGCTCTGTCAACTTAGATATTTTGAAATTAAACAATCACAATGGCATTCAATCCCAACTCTTGACATTATTCTTTATCCACTCATTACTTACATTAGCAGACATTTTCATGTTCTAAAGGTCTGCTATTTATGCTCTTATATTGAGGGTGTTGCATTCCTTTACAATTATGCGACTGTGTGCCTACTCATAGCACAGGGGTTAATATGCCAAGATAACAATGAGTTCTTTTCTTTTTTTTTCCTGTTGGACAAAAATTTGACTTTGAGTTTGCTGGCATTTATCCACATGCCCAGTCAAACAGAATACAAACTATTTTTTTTTTTTTAAATTTAATTTTTTTTATTTAAAAAAATTTAATTTATTTTTCATTTTTATTTTTTATATTTTATTTTATTTTTTTATTATTTTATTTTTTATTTAAAAAAAAATTCATTTGTTTTTATTTTTTATATTTTTTTTTAATTGTTTCACCCCAAGTAAGGCTATAAAGCCACTAAGATGCAGGTATTAGTGAGAGTGAAATACATACTTTTTTTGTAGAAGTAACATGATTTTGAACAGCATTATTTTTTTTTTTTTTAAAGTCATTTCACTCCAAGCAAATGGTTGAGTGGAGACATATATCAAAATGCCAAAGAATTTTAATGACACACATGTTGGTTATTTGCAGAGAGTCCTTTCATCCATTCCTTTCTTTGGTTGATCAGACAAGTTTTAGTTGCTGCTATTGTTTTTTTTTTCCAACTAATTTTATGTGCATGGATCATGGTATAATCAAATGGGTATGTGGCTAATCTGGCTGAAAGACTGGAAAATATGTTTCTTAAAAAATTTTATTTGATCTCATACAGGCTTACTAATGTACTTAGTTGTAAATTTGCCTAGGGAACCTTAGGGTGGTCTGTTTTTCTTTAAATTATATATATATTAAATTATATATATATATATATATATATATATATATATATAAAAGTCAGAAGCTAATCAATCTTTTACCTAATGCAGCAAATTCTCTTTTAGGCATGTCTGATTGAATAAATTACAAACATTATGTCTGCTTATTTTTATCATAATCCTTTCAAATTCACAAATATTTTTCTGGAAAAATGGGAAGTACTTGGGAAAGGTGATTTTCACTGTTATAGTGTATTTCTTGCATCATTTGATTATAGTATGCAGAAATATATTTGTGAATATGAATGGATTATGATAAAAATAAGCAGACATAATGTTTGTAAGTTATTCAATCAGACATGCCTATATATATATATATATATATATATATATATATATATATATATATATATATAATACCCTGAGGATCTGTTAGGTAATACCTTGAAGATCATACCTTAAATAATCAGTCAGTTATGTGCCATGTGTGATACATGATTAAATTCGTTGTAAATTTATTACAGAAAAGTATTAAAAAATCATGTTGTCAGAATAATGCTTTTGAAAGAATCATATTGGAATTATTGTTTATTGTAACTGGTATAACCAGTTATCCCCCTCCCCAACTTAATGGACTGTTCCTATCTGCAGGAGCATAGACTTGTATACCCCTCCTGCACAGGGTGGATTGGGCCATTAGATATTATTTAAACTGTTGTGATTTCTCTCTTGGCACTTTAACTTTGACTTAGATACCTGTCACAGGTCAGTGGGTATCACAGCTATGACTAGCTTAGATGAGCTCTGACCAGCTTGGACAAGCCATGAAGAGCTTAGACCTGCAGCCAAAGTAGAAACACTCAGGTACCCACATTAAAACCGACCTTGTGTCACAACCTAATTCATTGAGGGGCAGGGTGTCAAGTAAATTGCTTTTAACTTTGACTTGCCAAGAGAAACTACTGACATTTTAAACTACTCATATCTGTAAAACATAAAGATAAAGTTCTTTTTTAAAATCACATTTTAAGGATAATATTTTTTAATAGTGTTGTAAGGATAATTTTTTTAATAGTATGGTACAGATAATGTTTTTGATAATTTTGTAAGGATAATGTTTTTTAATTGTATTATAGAATGATTTTTTAATAGTATTATACAATAATCAATCAGTTATGTGCCATTCGTGATACATGATTACGTGATTATGTATTCTTCGGTGCCTGACTGATGAGGCAGATTTTTTCCTGCAGTAGGTTGCCATTTCTTTCTGCAGTAGACCAGTTGCCATCCAAAGCTATAGAACCCAGTCTGTCCTGCTATTTACCCATAGCTGGGTGGGGAGAAGAGGATTCATACCTTTCCCAAAGGTATTAACACGTAAGTGAATGTAATGGATTCTACTAGAAAGTCAGTCAGTCAGTTATGTGCCATGCGTGATACACACTTAGGCGATCCTGTATCCCTCGATACATGACTGACGAGGCAGATTTTTCCAGCAGTAGGTTGCCATTTCTTTCTACGGTAGACCAGTGGCTATAGAACCCAGTCTGTCCTGCTATTTACCCACAGCTAGGGGGAGAAGAAAAGGATGTATACCTTCCTAGCTGTTATCCATTACACCACCTGCACATCCAAGCTGACAGTACTTGGGAATACCAAATACTGACCAGGCTGAACATTGCTTAACTTCAGTGATCGTACAGGAACCAATGTTTCAATGTGATATGGCCCTAAACCTGTTACCTGAAATAAACATTTTTTTTTCAAATCTCTTTTAGATATTAAAAATATTAAGCTCTCCTCCAGATTGCAAATATTAAAAAAAAAAAAATTATAATATTTTATAAATGTTACCAGGGGTTCAGTTTGCTACTTAAATTAATTTTAAGTTGCCCCCCCCCCAAAAAAAACAAAATAAATATATCCTGGGTATGATGATAAACTACATCTAGCAGCAAAGCCTCTGATTGGGAGATTGGAGGTTTGAGGAGTATGGAACAACTTCCTAATTGCTGTTGTTCCCAGGTCCACTCTGACCCAGGGTGGTAGCACCTGTTAGGGTCCCAGCTATGGGAAAATAATAACCCTCCAAACTGGAGTCAAGCACCGTGAAGGTGTTGAAATGCATTTTTATAGTGAAAATAAATATCGCCACAATTTGGGTGGCTGTAGGCTTCATTGGCCGTCTTTGACAAATGGATGTCTTGGAACAGTTGCCACAGTGGTTCAGTGGATGATCCACGTCATGTGAACAACAGTGAGGTTTACAGCCCAAATATGGGAATGGTGGATTTCTTAAATGCTGCAAAGATTGGGTTGGGATGTTAGCTTGAACAGGCAGTCCTGTGAAAACTTTGAAGCCAACAAAATGGCTAGTTCTCATAACTACTGCCTACCCCAGTCACTCAGAAACCCGCAGCAGTATAATCAAAGCTCCATATAAGCAAGTAAGCAATATGATTTCTTAAAATTTTAAAAATAATTTTTCTTTTTGGAATTCATAGTCTCGAGTGCTTAATTGATGAAAAAAATTTTTTTTTTACATTTTAAGAAATCAAGTTTTTTGGGTTTTTTTTTTAATCATTTCATCTCAAGCAAGGCAATGAAGCCACTAAGATTCAAGGGGGGTTACTGAGCGTGAGATAATATGAGAAAAAGAAAACATTATTGAGAAGAGAAGACAATAAAAGAAGAACAATTAAGAAGACAGTAGATAACGATTGACATTGCATTTAAATTTTTAAAGATCAAAGTCGACTGGAAAGCAAGGAGTCAGAATGGAAATTCACAAGCAAGGAGTGCGAGAAAAGAAATATTTATTTTGTTCTTTATTTGTGTATATATTTATATGCTTTTTGTGGAGTTTCTATTTTGTTTTTTGTTTTTATTATTATTATACTACTACTACTTCTAGTACTACTACTACTAATATTATTATTATTATTATTATTATTATACTAGTATTACTACTACTACTAATATTATTATTATTATTATTATTATAATACTAATATTACTACTAATAATAATATTATTATTATTTAACAATAATAGTTATAATAATTTTTAATCATTTCAACCTAAGCAAGGCAATGAAGCCACTAAGATGCAAGAGGTTACTGAATGTGAGAGAATACAACAAAATAAAATATTATTAAGGAGAGAGAACAACAAAAGAACAAGAATTAAGGAAACACAAGATAACAATTAGCATTGCATTTAAAATTTTGAAGATTAAAGGCAATAAAGCCACTAGGACGCAAGAGGGTTACTGAGTGTGAGAGAATATGA
>OZ010603.1:28866271-28941271 GCA_963932145.1 Acanthosepion lycidas
TAAGCTGTCTAAATTTCTTAAATGAAGCATTTTCAGGTATTAATAGTACCTTAACCATTGTCAAGAATTATTCCTATTCAACTCTTATTTCGTTCATCTTAATTTCAACTGCTTTTTATTCCATTTCTATTATGTTATGCACTCGTGACAGAATTTATAAAATAAACCACTGACAATAATAATAAATTTGATTTCAGCTCTACAGTTTGTGGCAGCTATTAGGGAGATATGATTAAATATACTTTAATATTTAAAAAAAAATATTCAGTATTATTATTGTTTAGGTAATAAGCATTATAACATAACACAAATATTGTGGAAAAATTAATTTTTGACAATATATGTCTTTTTATGTATTTATGGCTATTTTTTAACTTTTATCAAAAACGACATTCTTGTATATAAAAATTTCTCCGATTTAACCAGTAAAGAAGACAATATTTATGAATAAAAATGACAATAGGAAAACTAGTAATAAATTCTTGTATATGTAGTTATGGATAATATTATACATTAATTATTAATTTTTTTAATTAATAATTATTTGTGCTGAGTTGTTGACATCAATAGCTATCTGATGAAGTGTCAAAATTTTGGAATAATGCAATAATAAAAATTTAAATTTCATTTCTCTGATAGATGTCATGATCTGTAAACAGGAAAATTTCATTAGAAACAAAGAAAAGATTACTGAACTCTGATATAATATCAGTACTCCTATATGGAAATGAATCTTTGACAATCTCCTCACAGATGAAGAAAAGATCTGAAACTACAGAAATGTGGTTCTACAGGAAGATGGTGAGAATGAAAACAAAAAGGACCCTTATACTTAACAACAGGAAGAAATAGTTAATTTTTTATTTTACTTTTATCAAAAACGACATTCTTGTATATGTAGTTATAGATAATATTATACATGAATTATTAATTTTTTTAAATTAATAACTATTTGTGCTCAGTTGTTGACATCAATAGCTATCTGCTGAAGTGTCAAAATTTTGGAATAATGCAATAATAAAAATTTAAATTTCCTCTCTCTGATAGATGTCGCGATCTGTTAATTTCATTGCTTTTCGTAATAGCCTTTAGATTAATTATTTTAGCAACTCCAACCCAGATATTTTTTAATCATTTCACTCCCAGCAAGGTGATTGATATGTCCCGGAAAGGGATATATTTGTTCAAAGTAGCAAAGTGGTTTTGGACTACTGTAACCGAGTAGGACAATCTAGCAGGTAACCATAATGGACTGGTCCTCGTCGTAGTGGTAGGCAATAGGCATAGTCAATAGGCATTCCCGCTGTACCTCCATATCAGTCTGTATTTATGGCTGACACCAGCCAATCATATTACTGTGCAGGGGAACCCATGTGTATGCATATTCATTACATCAGTGATAATGCCACAAGATTACTAGGGTTACTGGGAGTGAAAGTGAATGAGAAAACTCTAGAGAAGAAAAGGACAATAAAGGATTCAGGATGCTGATTGGCATTGCATTTAAATTTTTTAAGATTGTAGGTTGCAGGGAAACAAGAAATAAGAAGAGAATTCCACAGTTAAGAAGTGCGAGAAAAGAAACTATTAGAATAGAACATATGGATGCACCTATTTTTAAAGTAAAATGGTGACACCTAGTTGTTAATCTAGTAGCATGCTTAAATTCATGCAGTCGCATCACTAAGGAGAGCAGTGCCATGAAATTATTTGTAGAAAAGACAGAGGGAAGCCACATTACATAAGTGACTGAAGTTGATATGCCAGGTGAGGATCGATTACATTACAGACCCTTTTTAGATTTTGTCAAGAATCTGAAGACATATAGCAGGAGCGCCAGACCAGATATGGCAGCAATATTCAATGCTCGGATGAAGGGTAGATTTAGAAATGTGCAAGATGGATTTTGGTGAGAAGAATTGTCTGGCACGATACAGAGAACCAACTTTCCTAGAAGTAGATGCAGTGATTGGTTCAATATAGTTGCTCCACTTCATGTCAGTGGAAAAAATGAGTCCAAGAAGGTGTAGGGTGTTGCTCTGCTGGAGTTTAGCATCACCAATGATGATAGCAGACAGAAAAGGTTCTCCGTGGTGATTAAATGAGAGCCGTTTTGTTTTGGATGTGTTAAAAGTGACGAGCCATTCCTTGCCCCTGTTAACCACTGATTGAAGGTCATTATTGAAAGCAGTTGTTAGGTTTACTTTATCGGGTCTGTTGGATTTAGATGCTCCACTTCAGTCGAAAATTCAGGGAGAATAAATGGATATTAACCCTTCATTAATTCTCTGGGGCATTGTCAGAGCATTAATACTGTGTGGTTTCAAAACACTATTTAAAATAGTATAGATCATTTCTTTTTAATTAGTTCACCCAATGTAAGGCAATAATGATACTGGGAGACAGGGCATTACACAGAGTAAAAGAGAATGAGAAAACTTTAGTGAGGACGAACGAGGAAAGGACAATAATAGAACAAGGTTTGAGAAGACAGATGATGATTGACATTGCATTTAGATTTTTGAAGATTGTAGGTGGCAGGGAAGCAGGAAATTGGAAGATTTCTGACACGACACAATGAACCAACTTTTCATGCATTAGACGTAGCAATTGATTCAATATATTTGCTTCACTTCATGCTAGTGGAAAACATGAGGCTAAGAATATGTAGAGTGTTGCTCTCCTGGATTTTAGCATCAGCCATACTGATGGCAGGCAGAAAAGGTTCTCTCTGGGGATTAAATGAGAACCATTTTGTTTTGGATATGTTAAAAGTGACAAGCCATTCCTTGCCCCTGTTAACCACTGATTGAAGGTCATTATTGAAAGCATTTGCCAGGTTTACTTTGTTAGATCTGTTGGACTTGCTATTAAAACAGGAGTAAATTGTTGTGTGACATTGCAGTCCTCTATTTTTGGTTTAAACCTGAGTCTTCTAAAGAAAATAACATGGCAGGAGGAGTCAGATACTTCCTGGGACAATAGAATGTGTTGACCATTTTCCTGACATTTTCAGCACTGGATCATATATATGATTTCCATTTGAGATCTGGGATAAATATGAGACCAATATATGTTCAAAGCTTGGAGCTTCATTGAGAGTGCAACTCTGAATCTGAATGATGAAGACACAACTATTGATTCTACTAGTGTAAAAATGAATAGTTGACAATGCTTCATCTAATAAACATTCTAAATGTGTGTAAGCTTCCTCAATAATCTCATGCTTTCTTGAGAATTCAAGTTGCATTAATTTAAAAACAGTTCTAGACTGGTGGTCAGAACAGTTGTGATGAAAAGTAACTAAAATAAAGATGAAAGAAATCCTAGTCCAAAATGAATAATGCTTGACAATGCTTCATCTAATCAAAATTGCAGATAATATTACTACTACTAATACTACTAGTGGAAATAAAGCAATTGAAATGAAGATGAAAGAAATCCTAGTCTAAAATGAATAATGCTTGACAATGCTTCATCTAATCAAAATTGCAGATAATATTACTACTACTAATACTACTAGTGGAAATAAAGCAATTGAAATGAAGATGAAAGAAATCCTAGTCCAAAATGAATAATGCTTGACAATGCTTCATCTAATCAAAATTGCAGATAATATTATTACTAATAATACTACTAATGGAAATAAAGCAATTGAAATGAAGATGAAAGAAATCCTAGTCCAAAATGAATAATGCTTGACAATGCTTCATCTAATTTATTAATTCTGGATGTTATACTTTAGTGTTTTTTCTTCTTTTTTTTTTTTTCCTATTTTTTTTCCACTGAACTCAGAATTTAAATTAACTTCATTTGTTTGGCATTTCCTTTTATTACAGGAGTGGTGCTATCCATGTTGGAGACCATCTTCTTGCCATCGACGGTGCCAGCGTTGACCACATGTCACTGGCTGAAGCAAGTCAGTTACTGAAGTCTGGAACTGGGGACCAGATTCGTCTTGAGATTATTCCAATTAGTCACATACAACAGAAAGCATCCCGGGAACTCTTGGCTCGAAAAGGTAAGAATTGCTTTACACGTCTAATTTTATTTATTGCAATAGAAAAGAGATGTTCTATGAATGCTATTGGCTCTATCCCGATCAGTGATATCCTATTAGTCATTACACAAAGAATAATTACTGTAATTCCCCATGTATGATACGCCTTCATCCATAATACGCACCCCTAAAATTGTGCTGAAAGTTTGGGGAAAATGCTTCTACTCACGTATAATGTGCACCCCTTGTTTGGTAATCAATCCCTATAAATTGTACCTCTTCAATTTTATTAATGCCAGCATTTCCTACTCTTATTAAAAAAATGGTTTCAAACATAGAATAATATTATTCTAATTTAGTTTTATGATAATTTTTATTTTATTTTACATTTGTAAGTATTGTTAGGTACATATGATTGCATTTGACATCCTTATGGGGTTGCAATCACTGAATGTTAGTGTGTAATTGTCATATGCTTGTGGTGAGTAGTCATTTCGAAACTGAAATCGACCTATGAAACAGCAATTTTTAAAGATTATTTTGTAGCTGCGCATAATACACACCCCTAATTTTGCTTATTATTTTTTAGAAAAATATGCGTATTATACATGAGGAATTATGGTAGTCGTTATACAAAGAATAATTCAGTTTTTTTCACCTGCTTTAATTCAACACCTGTCTCTATCTGATTCTTAGTATAAGTGTCTTTTTCGTTGCCATTTTCCTTAAAACGTCCTCATTGCTCACATGTGAGAACAATTCCATTATTCTCAATAATCCCATCATTCTCAATAATTCTATCATTCTCAATAATTCCATTATTCTCAATAATCCCATCATTCTCAATAATTCTTCAGCTTTAACGCAATCAGAGTTTATTCATCTTGGACATGTACAATTCCTGTGTGGACAATTTCAATGTTTTCTACATTTATTTTATTTATTTTTTTAATTGCAGCAAGGCAGTAAAGCCACTAAGACACAAGGCATTACTGGGTTGGGGAGAATTATAAAGTAGGAACATTCGTAAGGAGTGAGAACAAAAAAGGAGTAATCATTAGATAGCAATTGACATTATATTTAAATTTTTGCAGATTAAAGTTGGCTGGGAAGCATGGAGCCAGAAGTGAGTTCCACAAGCGAGAAGTGTGAGAAATTGTTAGCATAGAACTTATGGTTACATCTAGCTAACTCAACAGTAAATTGATGAGATCTCAATGGCAGTCTAGTACTGTGCTTAAATTCATAAATTATGGGGTACCATAGTGAAGAGTTTATCCGAACAATTATTGTGAAAGTAATTATAGAAAAGACACAGAGAAGCAACCTTACAGCAGTGGGAAATTGACTGAAGCTGAGCCGCCAGATCAGGACCAATAATATTGCTGATTCTGCTTTGGATTTTATTATTAAAACAAATATAATGTATGTAGTGGTTTAAAATTACACAACTCATTTGCATTATATATAATTTATATGTAGTGGTATTTTTTTGTCATTAAATTTTACTCAAACAAGGTAATAAAGCCACTAAGATATAAGAGATTACCGGGTGTGGAAGAATTAGAAAACAGAAACATTTCTAAGGAATGGAAACAAAAGAGCAATCAGGAAGACAAGAAATAACAACTGACATTGCATTTACATTTTTCCAGATTAAAATTGTCTGGAAAGCATAGAGCTGGAAGGGAGTTCCACAAGCAAGAAGTGTGAGGAAAGAAACTGCATAGAACTTACGGTTACAGCTAGCCAACTCAATTATAAATTGAGGAGATCTCAATGCCAGTCTAGTTCTGCGTTTAAATTCAAAGAGTCTAGTTACCATAGCAAAGGGCCCACCCAAACAGTTACCATGAAAGGCGATTTATTTGACCTCTCCCTCCCCACAGAGTAAAGTTATGACACAGGGTTGGTTTAACATGGGGAACCCAAATGTGTGGACTCAGGCTAACGACAAAAATTCCCCGAGTCTCCGCAATCGTTGGTTTTGCTTGCCTCGATGCAAGCACTGATCCTTCTTTCTAGAGCAATGAGAAGGTGCAACCTCGGGCATCTGTTACCCAGGTCTGGGCACCTCACAGTGTGACTTTTCTCAGTTGTGCCTCTGTCCTCTGATGGGACCATAACTGAGTCACGCTCTGCCTGAAGACAGAGATGCAACTAAGAGATGATAAGTAAAACCTGTGCCAGGTAAAGTATTTATAGAAAAGAAGGGAAGCTACAATGTGGCAGTGGGGAAAAGGACTGAAGCCAATCAGGACCAATAATATTGCTGATTCTTATTTCTTTTTTATGTGTCCTGTGTGATCATGACTCTCCACATCTTCCTTTCCTTTGTATTAGGTTGGTGCAAAAATAATGTCGTTTTCTCACACGTTACTATGTGAGAAAACGACATTTATTTTTGCACCAACCTAATATTTCTTACTGAGTTTTATGTTTTCTTCGCCTCCTCTAAGTCCCTGATCGCTCATCCATATATAAAATCTTGTTAGGTAGGTTACTCACTGTTTCTCTCTGTCGCTCTTGCTGTCCTGTGAATGTCAAATTCTCCAAGCCCTCTTTCCTCATTATGTGCCTCCAAATTGTTTTATTTTATTTTTCAGCTTTGGTTCCTATTTGCATGCCTTCATCTGTTTCCACACCCGCTTTGTCACTGCCGCATAGTCCATTTGGTACACTCCAAAATTATGGTACACTCAAGTCTGTAGGTTCTGGTGGACATTGTGCAGGAACCCTACCTTCCAGGTTCTCAAACTACCCTTGCAGTCAACGCACGTGGACCCGTCCAGACCGTAAACAGTCCTCTTCTAGTAAGTGATAAATATTTTTAATTCACAATAGAAACAGCACACTGTTTTGGGTTTTGTTTTGTTTTTTTACTAAACTGTAAGCAATCGCGCTCTAAGCAAGCAATATAAAAGCAGCTTGAATATGAGAAAAAGCTGAAAGAAAAATAAATAAGAATTATGATTTTTTTTATTTACAGTTCATATTATAAAATTATTCCTAAAAAAATTTCAAATTTAAATGAAAGAGAAAGAAAAATTGTAAATAGGTCAAAAAAAAAAAAAAAAAAACGTGTTTCTACAAAAATACAAAAGTGAAAAAACAAAAAAAAAAAAACAGACAAAAACAAAACAAAATGGATAAAAAAAAAAAAACAGCAAACAAAAAAAAAAAATGAAAATGTATTAGGTTGGTGCCAAAATAATATCGTTTTTTGACGTATTTTTTAATGTCAAAAAACGATATTATTTTTGCACCAACCTAATACAAAAGTGGGAAAAAAAATCCCCAAAGAAACAACAAAAAGCAACAAAAGTGAAAAAAAAAAAAAAAAAAAAAGAAATATAAAAGTCAACATGTAAAAAATAAAAATAAAAATAAATAAAAAATTCAATAAAAATATTAAAATTAATAATCGCAGAATGATGATGTGAAATTTGCAATAGAAACCAAATGAAAAAGAGAAACTAGTCAAAATAATAATCCCCAATCTTTTGTTTATATTCATCTGGACTCAAATTTGACTAAATCTTAAGCAACTCAACTACTGACATTAGTATGGTATAAGCAACTGAAACAAAAAGAAAAACAAAAAAAAAGAATAAAGTGAACACAAGATTTACTAAATATATTATTTTATAGCATATTCAAGAATTCTGCCAATTATACTGGTTTAGTTATATTAAAACGTCTTTCTTTTTTATTTATTAAGCCCCCAAAAAGTGTAGCAACAAGTTAAAAGCAGCTTGAATACTATTTCTTGGTCAAAAATTAAGTAACCCAAGTACTGGTCAAAACTAAGTTATTTATCAAAAAAAAAAAATATGCAGTTAATATTAACAGAAAAAATGAAACATTAAAAGGAAATAAAAAAAAAAACAGTTAAAAGAAATGCAGAAACATTAACACCATCTCAAAATGATAATCCCCTAACTAATTCTCTTATGCAAAATGTTAAACAACCCAAGTGATAGCAAAAACCTTTAGCATTATTAATATTACTTCCCTTTCCACTACATTCTATTTCAAGGCCTTTTATTTGCAGTGTTAATTTTCACTCAAAAGGTGTTTTCTGTTGCCATAGCAGGATATGACAACACAACTATGAAATTCTAACAAATTGAAGTTCAGGGATCAGAGTCACCTTCAGTGGCAGAATAAATGTTTTTCACAGCAAATGAAGTCACATACAGAGTGATAAAGGTTAATAAAGAAATTATGTACAACCTTTGAGAAAAGGAGATCCTTTATACAATATTTATTTATTTTATTATGGCATAAAAAGATGGATATAACTAAAAAAGTTAAAAACAGAAAAAATTTCAAGATGGACATAACAGTATGGTAGTTATCTAATTTTATCATTTCCTCTTCCTTACTATCTTTTTCATTTTTCTCTTTCTATTAGGTTGGTGCAAAAATAATGACGTAATAATTTCGTTTTTTGACGTATTTTTTAACGTCAAAAAACGACATTATTACGTCATTATTTTTGCACCAGCCTAATATCTTCCCCACTCCCTTCATTTTAGCATTATATCTCTTTCTTTTGATGTTTTGATGCATCCTCTATCTCTCTCTCTCTACTAATTTTAACTTTCAATCTCTCTCTCTGCTTATATATCTCCCTTTCCATTTCATTTTCCCTTTAGGTATTTTCTTTTCTCTCTCTTGAATCTTTTCTCTCTCTTTTATCTTTCTTTTTGCCCTCCTCTGTCTTTCCTTTCTCTGTTCTTCTTTCTCTTTCTGTTTATTTTATCTTACTTCCTCTCTCCCAATATATATATATATATATATATATATATATAGAGAGAGAGAGAGAGAGAGAGCAGATAACATTAGAAAGATTTTAGAGTCCCATGAAAATAAGTGGACACAACATTTAAAAACATAATATCCAGACGGGCTTAACCATAAATTTAACAATATAGATGGTATTAATATATAATGCTACAAATCAAAACCTAGCCATATTTCCCACCCACACAAGACCAGACATGCTTATGGAGGTGTTGAGGTCTCACACTTATACACACACTCACACAAATATACACACTTACACACATCATACTCACTCACTTCGTAATGAGCCAAATGATAAAACACACCCATAGTAATATACACGCTTACACACATCATACACACTCACTCCCTAAGGACCAAATAACACACACACACACACACTTAACAGAGACACATCCCCTTTCCAGGAACCAATAAAACTGTCAAAATGACCAAGGGAATTCAGAGCATCATCAATCCATCCAGCTCTTATCTCAAATAACAACTTAAAAGAGACTGTTTGACCAACACAAAGACTGACCAAAATTTGAGTTAAAAAAAAATAAAAAAACAAAAAAAACAAATGAAAACTACAGACAAAAGTTCATTTTCTCCATGAAGACATTCATTTCTGTAGTTCACTGCTACCAGCAAGCAGAAAATTATTATTCTCCTGATGATGACCATGTTGGCTGAAACTAGTCGAGGAATCTAAATGAAATAATAATAAAAACGAAAGAATATTAATATACAACCCAGTGTGTCTGAAGATTTTACTTTTTTAATATTTTTATTGTTCAATATATATATATATATATATATATATATATATATGTAAAAAAATCCACACGCAATGCACTACCCGAGTTGCAACCTTACAGTCTCGTCAGGGCAGTTACTTGTGCAGGTTTAACCTGTAACATTATTCATGTCCACTGAAATAAATTAACAAAGCGTCACAAATTAGATATATCAGAAGGGAAGAGGAGAGGCGGAGGAACCGAAAAAAACATTTTGTTCATCTGGACTCATACTGGCTCAGTGTATATTTACTGGTATGTCTACATTTCAACATCATATATATATATATATATATATATATATATAAAGACTAAAAATAATGGAAGCTTCAATAATAAAAAAAGAAAAAGCCAACTCTCAATGTTAACTACGAACAAGGCCACAATGTGCTAACCATATTCGGAAATTAAAAACATCCCTACCAAAACATTGATATACACAGAACACTCAATTAAGCTGAAAAATTGAATCATCCTTGATAATGGCTAAAGGTATAGCCAAAAGCACTTGGAACTTTAAAACATTTAGACAGTTTTTACACACTCTTTATCCAGAAAAGAAAGCTCTTGTTCAAACACAAGAAAAATGAAATAAAAAGCTTAACAGTAGTACCTTGTCTGTTGTTTTTAATGAAACAGACACACATACATATATAGTTAAAGCTAGAGAGCCAGACAAACCTACCAAGGTTTCACCTAAGCGGATCGTCAGGGAAGACTGGCTTCCCTGATGATCTGCTTAGTTGAAACCTTGGTAGGTTTGTCTGGCTCTCTAGCTTTAACTAAGTCTGCTCTACTTATTGTATTGAGCACTTTATTTAGTTATTTTGCATACTGACATCGGGTTTTTTTTCTTTGGGCATGCATGCTAGACGATTATTTTCTTTTTTTATATTTTTTCTTTCACTTTGGTATTGGTTTGATTATTTGCAAATCAAGACACCAAAGGTTTTCTGAACGAGTATAATTTCTTATACTTGTAAGATTACTACTACTAATATATATATATATATATATATATATATATATATATATATATTTCTCTTTCATTTTAGCATTTTCTCTTTTTTTTACTTTTTCTCTCTATCTTTGTTTATCTTATCTTTCTTTTTTCCTTCTTTGTCTCTCTTTTCTATTTGTTTCTCTCTATCTCTGTCTTTATATGTCTTTCTCTCTCTGATTACTTCACCTTTCTTCTTTTTAGCATTTTCTTTTTTCACCTTCTCTTTCTCTTTCCTTTTTTTTATCTTTTCTCTCCATCTTTATCTCTCTCTCTCTTTGTCTTTATCTTTCTCTCTCCTTCTCGTTTTATTTTTTTCTGACAGTCATTTTTCCATTTCCTTTCTCTCTCACTCTTTCCTCTCAAAATTTATTTCCTGTCAGTCTTTACCGACCAACATTCAAAATGGCTGTTTTCCTCTTTTTTGTCTTTGTTTATAGTGTCAGTAGCATCAACTGTCACTTCAGTGATGCCAAACAATCAAATTTGTCATACTGAGGTAGTTGAAGTGATCCTTTATCATGACAGACGAGGGCCAGGTATCACTCTTGCCGGTGGAATTTTCTCTACAACATTACTGTCTGAACCTCCTGTCATTTCATATGTGGACCCTGGATCAGCTGCTGATAGGTAAGCATATTTTAAATCACCAAAATTTTATTTATCTTCAAAATCATTCAATGTTTTGATTATATTTCTATTAGCGTTGTTGTATTGGCTAATGGTGATTGTTGCTGACATTGTTTTGATGGTCAAATGGAGGCATTTACTGCTAATCTATTGAGAGGAAAGAGAAAGGTGATGTTTCAGCTGGAAAGAGAAAGAAAGAGCAAATGATCCTTCACATGCCCAAAATTAAGAATAAAACAATATTGTCTAGTAAATTTAAATGCAATTTAATAAAAAACCATGACAACAATTAAGCAAAGAAGTAAATCTGTTCTCTGAAGAGTTAGAGAGAATTTATTGTCTAAAGAAATAAAGTTCAGGAAATCAAATGTCCATACACACATATATATATATATATATATGAGATGTGTTTGTGTGTGTAATATATGTAAGTGAAGATATATGTGAGTGTATGTGTATATATTTAGGAATATAAGTAACTCACTTAGGAAGTTTCTTTTTCTACAATTGATGTAGTTGGGTTTTTGTGCAAGTATCTTATCTCACTTTGGTTGATCTCACTGTATGGCATGAGTGCTCAAATGGGAAGGGATGTGAATACATTATAGGCACTACTATGAGTTTGCTGTGTGCTCCAGCATATGCTTGCTGTGAGTCCTCCATGTTTTTGTGTGCTTGTGTATATTCTTATATAGGCCAGAGATAGGCTTCAAATGAAGGACAAAATTTAATATTTTTTGTTGTCATGTTCCTATTGGTTGAAAAGAGTCATGTGCTTACAATGACATCCGCATAAGAGTGACATGAAATCTGCTTTTACATGTGTCTATTTTTAGACTTGATGAAATTGTAATGGGAATTTGAAAATGTATTTCTGTTTATTTATCTATTTTTGAGTATTTTTAAAAACCCAACAGCATAAATATAGTTATTTAATCTGTTTAGTCTGGCACAAGAACATGATAATAAAGCACATATGAGAAATTTACGGTCTGTTTCTTAAATGAGCTACTTTGTTTTTTCTACTGTAAAACCTTCAAGTTTTTTTGTTTTTTTTAAATAAAATTTTCCGAAACACCTCAACACATATGTACAAATTTTTATCTAAATTTCTAGGATGAGGAGTCATCATTATTCACAATATTTACATTTTTTCTATTGTCTTCATGATAATTCCTCATCCCAGTAGTTCCGCATCCTGGGTAAGACGTTAAACTACATCCAGCAGCAAGGCCTATAATCAGGAGGTTTTGAGGAGCATGGAACCACCTCTTAATTGCTGGTGTTCCCAGGTCCACCCTGACCCAGGGTAGTAGCACCTGTTAGGGTCCCAGCTATGGGCAAATAGTTAACTATTACCAGCAATACAATTTTGAAGGAAAAATATTACCAGAAACAGATTTTTGACAAAACAAAATATTACCAGCAATAAAAAGTGTTGTCAGCATTAAATAATCCCTTGAGGTTGATATGCTGCAAAACAAAATAAACCAAACCAATCTAAACCAAATAATACATATTCTATTCATACGAATCTATCCTAAAAATGTTGTCGGCATTAAATAACCCATTGAGGTTGATATGCCGTAAAACAAAATAAACCAAACCAATCTAAACCAAAGAATACATATTCTATTCATATGAATCTATCCTAAAAATGTTGTAGGCATTAAATAACCCATTGAGGTTGATATGCCGTAAAACAAAATAAACCAAACCAATCTAAACCAAAGAATACATATTCTATTCATACGAATCTATCCTAAAAATGTTGTTGGCATTAAATAACCCATTGAGGTTGATATGTCATTAAACAAAATAACCCAAACCAATCTAAACCAAAGAATACATATTCTATTCATATGAATCTATCCTAAAAATGTTATCAGCATTAAATAACCCATTGAGGTTGATATGCTTTTAAACAAAATAAACCAAACCAAACCAAACCAAACCAAACCAAACCCAGAAGTTCCGATAGAATTATTGAATTGTTAGCAATCCGATATGATACACCAATGCAGGCAGTCAGAAAAACTTCAACAGAAATTGGCATGGATGCCTAACTATGTGACAGTCCAATACAGTTGTAGAGACTTAAAGTTAGTTCTTCCAGGCTCATCAATCAATACAGCAATTAAAGACTATATATAATATATATGATTTTATATATAATATTTATTTTATATAATTTATTACTATTTTATTGTTATTACTATTTTATAATTTATTATTATTATTATTAATAATAATAATAAATAATAATAATAATAATGAATGCAACCACCCCGTGAACTGTGGTAAGAAAATAAATGAATTAAAACTAGAAATATCTGGGAAGAGTTTTAACAGCAGACAGAAAATGTGACACTGAAATCTAAAGGTGTATTGGGATAGCAAAAGATGTCTTCCAAAAGCAAAGCAAAGTATTAAGAAATAGAAAAATTTCATTAGAAACAAAGAAAAGAGTACTGAACTGCTATGTAATATCAGTTCTCCAGTATGACAGTGAATGCTGGAAAATCTCCTCACAGATGAAGAAGAGACTTGAACCAACAGAAATGTGGTTCTACAGAAGGATGCTGAGAATACCATTGAATGAACATGTAAGCAGCAACAAAGTTTTCTCTAAAATGGAAACAAAATTTTTTATTATACTTAACATCAGAAAGTGCTAGTTAAAGTTTCTCGGGCACATAATGAGGAAAGGGCTTGGAAAATTTAATACTCACAGGGCATATTGAAAGCAAATGGGACAGAGGAAAACAATGCATAACCTACCTAGCGAGCTTGAGTAAATGGATGGAGGAACAAGGTTTAGGAGAGATAACAAAAAGTGAAAATTTATTAAGAGCTATAAATAACAGGAAATTGGGGAGGGCCATAACCGGCAATATATCAACCCAGAATATTGGGATAAAATAAAAAATGATAAGGATGGAGCAAAATTAATATATGTAATGTTGATTTTTGTGTGTGTGTTTTTGTGTGTGAGAGGGGGTACTATTTGCCTATAGTTGGGACCCTAATAGGTGCTACCACCCCATGTCAGGGTGGACCTGGGAATAATAGCAGTTAAGAGGTGGTTCCATGATTCTCAGAACCTCTAATCTCCTAATCAAAGGCCTTGCTGCTGGATGTAGTTTATTGTTATACCCAGGAAAGAATAATGATTGTAATATTATGTCAAAAGAAACCAAATTTTCAGGTGCAAATAAATCTGATTTCTTTTTTTTTTTTCTTTTTTTTTACAGGTGTGGTGTAATTCAGGAAGGAGACAGAATTATCTCAATAAATGGTCATGAACTGCTGGACAAGACTTTTGATGAAGCTAACCAGTTTCTTAAAGAATCAGGTTCCCGATGTTTATTAGAAATTGAATACGATGTTACAGGTAAAGACATTTTGTAAAAAAGATATGCTCTCTTCATGATTTTACTGCTTGTCCGGTACACATTCCTCCCCAGTTTTTGAACAGGAGTAGAGGTTTATCCCTTGTTTTCTGTTTAGGATTGTGTTTCCAATTCCTTCTAAAGTTTACTTCCACTCTATACTCCTGACTTCTCTGCCTGAAGTCTGAAATTTTATTGATGATTTTTCTTTCCTCAATAGAAGTAGATAGGTTCTCATCGTCCGGTTCACACTCCTCCCTTGTTTTTGAACAGGAGTAGAGGTTTATCCTTTATTTTCTGTTTAGGATTTTGTTTCCAGCTCCTTCTGAAGTCCACTTCCACTCTATACTTCTGACATCTCTGACTGAAGTCTGAATTGTTATTCAATAATTAAAGTCTACTGTTATCTTTCTTGCATAGCCAGAAGAACAACACTTCTTGCCCTTATGCTCATACAAGACCACATAATAACCCTTTATCTTGAGTGGCTCTTGGGCCTTGTATTGAGTGAACATTAGTAAAAAAATAAATTATTTACTTATTCATTGACAATGTCAACCTTGAGTTAACTCCCTTGCTCAAATAAAAATTAAACCTTCAGTGATTTTCAGTTGGCAGAATCTGATTGGTTGATAAATGAATGAAAGCTGATTGGTCATTGGTAAAAAAAAAATTCTGGCACATTGATTGGGCAGTGCTATATTTCTGTTTTTTTTTTTTTTTTTTTAATTAAAATCATCTCTCTTCACCATTCCTCACAACTTTCTTTTTTTTAATATTTGTAAGTTGCTATGCCTATTGGTTAAATAGTAGGGTAGACTGTGTTCTTCCACCTATGGTGACAACCTGTTTCAAAGAAGGAAAACAATGATTTCAAACCTTTGCTCTCTTCTAGACATACTCATTAATCGAAAAAGTATAAGTCCTAAGCGCTAAGAACAAATCCAGTTCTGGAGTCCCAAGGCAGTTCAGTGCTTATTCTGGCAACTTCTGCAATATCACTGGTGCCAATCTGTACCATTTTGTGCTCTCCCTTGCCCAATAACCATGCATGGAAAAGGGAAACTTCCTCTATGTTTAGCTAATTTTTCTTTATTGTTCACCCAATACAAGGCCCAAGAACCACTCGAGGTAGAGAGTTAGTAAATGAGGTTGTTGTAAGGACATACAGGGAAGGAGCAACAGTTGCATATTATGAGTATACTGAAGAGATTAAGATTGTCCCAATCAAGAAAGCCTCCTCCCAGGAGTTCATTTCATAATCCGTGCCCTGGTAAAGAATCAAGACTGTCAGGTTCAGATCCATGGTCTTACAAAACTAACAAATGTTCCAGAATAGGTATTAATAGTCGTTAGTAATCAATTTGAAATTAGTGTTACTGAGCTTCAAAAATCTTATACAATGGACAGACACCTTTCAGTCTAACTTCTGGACCCTGGATCCTGTTTTAGTCATTAGCTTAACCCTAGAACACTAACCATCAATTAAAGTTACACCACTACTAACCATCGGTATATCATATCCGATCTTGAAAATATCAAAAAAAATATTAAATATAAATCTTAATTTAAAATATTTTACATTCAGAAACTTCAAGCTTTGTACTTTGAGTTAACATTAATAAAAACTGAAAAATATATTATTTACATAAAAAAAAAAACAGGTACTGAAAATTGTAATTAAAAATAGGAAAATTTTCGCTGGGTACTATATACCCATGGTTAGTGCTCTTGGGTTAAAGATGTTAAATTCATTTTTTTTTTTTTTCCAGAATCAGTCCTTCCAAGTTCAGGAACTTTTGTTGTTAAGCTCCCTCAACGGAGTTATGGTCTTGGCATCACAGTTAATGGTAAGTTCCAAATTAACAAACTTTTCAGAAGTCATGATTGTGTCTAAAACAAATGTCGAGTGAGTTTTCGATTTAAAAGATATTCTACAGTAAATAATTATTAATTCATTTCTGTAGTAAAATTCATAATGTACTTTTATTATTTCCTATACCTTTCTGTTGTAAAACTTTACTACTTTAATTCTATAGTAAATCAATCACTGTGTTCTTATAATGAACATATATATATGAAGATATATGTTTCTATATCAAATGAATTTATTTCTATAGTAAATCCAACTCTATGCATATTTATGGTGAATCTTTTTCTGTTTATTTTTATTACAAACCTTTACAGTTCATTTCTGTAGTAAATTCTATAAGTTCATTTTGTGAATGATTACAGTGAATATCTCTATAGCAAATGCTTTTCAGTTTATTCCTATAGTAAACTTTTTTTAAAAAAGAAGTGTGTCTTTTATAATGAAATACCTTGATAGAGAATTTGGTAATGTATTTTTTGTCTTTAAATAAAATTAAAAAACATAGGAATTTTAATTAAAATGAATTTACTTCAGTTTAAATTACTTTTGTTTAATTTAAAAATAAACTGAATTTTTCAGCTCCAAATAATCGCAAGTCCAATGACCCTTTAATGATAACAGATGTCCGTAAAGGAAGCGTGGCCAGCCGGTGAGCCTTACATTTTCTCTCCTCAATACTGCAAATATTGTAATTGACCAAATGCTGCGTACTATACTAATGTAAAAAAGAAGTTTGAAATGATTTAAATAATGTTATAATTGTATAAATTTAATTAAACAATAGTTATTGCATTTATTGTATGAAATGTGTATGCAAAATGTAACAATGATTGTGGGACAAAGACAGTAGAAAATACTTTGTCCCATAATAGGTGTTACATTTCATATAGGAAGAATGTATGCAAACGTAACAATTATTATGGGACAGAGGCAAATGAAAATACTTTGTCCCATAATAGGTGTTACATTTCATGAAGGAAAAGTGTATTCAAATGTAACAAATATTATGGGACAAAAGCAGAAAATACTTTGTCCCATAATAGGTGTTACATTTCATATAGGAAGAATGTATGCAAACGTAACAATTATTATGGGACAGAGGCAAGTGAAAATACTTTGTTCCATAATAGGTGTTACATTTCATATAAGAAGAATGTGTGCAAATGTAACAATTACTATGGGACAGAGGCAGTAGAAAATACTTTGTCCCATAATTTGTTACATTTAGTGTATAAAATGTCAAAAGTCATGAGACAGTTAAATAAAAAAAAATCACCTCTGTCTCTTATCTTAGTATCCCATTAAAACACTGGTTCGCATACAATCACTGAAGTTAAGCAACATTGAGCCTAGATGAGTAACCACTTGGGAATGCCAGGTGCTGTAAGCTTGAATGTGCAGGTGGTGCTTAGAATTGTTAATTGGAGAGCCAAGTTCCAATTCCAGTCGGATTTCGTTATATTCACTTATGTGCAAATACCCTTGGGAAAAGTATTAATCCACCTCTTCTCTCCAAGCTATAGGTTATTTAGGAGGACATATCAATAAATCATTATTATCTCCATAAAATTATTCTGTCTGCAAAGGGTTGATAAGCCATAAAAAATGAATCAATTGATCTTTGACCCATATTAGTTGTTACATGTATATGAAATGTGTATTCAAATGTAACAACCATTTTTTTTGCTAAATCTCACCTATTACAGGGCTCGAGAGCACCTCAAGGTAGAGGGTTACAGTTCAAATGGTAGTGGTGATGGGTGTGTTATATATGTGGAAGAGAATGTGATAGAAAGTGGAGATTATGAGAATAAGATGATGATTGACCTTTGACCAGGTCATGGGTAAAGCATTAACTTGCTTCTTATGCGACATGGGTAGTGGAGAATGTTCTGTCCAATAATAGTTGATGTATTTTAGGTATAAAATGCATGTGCACATGTATCAATCATTATGGGACACATGAAGTGCAAAATACTCCATCCCATAATAGGTATATACATTTAGTATAGGAAGTAAATTAAATGTAACTACAATTATAAGACTGTGGTAAATAGTAAATAAAGTTTATATTTGAAGAACAAGAACACAAGAAATGAATACAATATGGGAACCAGTAATAAGGAGTGCCAGAGAAAAGCAATAATAACAACAAAAATTGCAATATGAGCTCTGGTAAAAACATGCATGATAACAGCAAAAATTGCAATATGAGCACTGGTAAAAAAAAATGATGGCTGAAGACATTACGTTTATAATACCCAAAAATTCATACACAGATGTCTTCAAGGACACATGGCACAGTGGATAAAGGTGTTAGTTAGATCCAGTGACAGACCCAAAGAGTGTGATTGATTGATTGATTGTTTTGTTTAATGGCATCTCAACCTTAGTGGTCATTTTATGCCGGAAATGATTTTGAGTGACTTTAAAAGTCAAAAACGCATAGTTGGCAACACCATTGTTTCAAAAACGTACAGCTGGCAACATTATTGCTTCAAAAACGTACAGCTGGCAACATTGTTTCAAAAACGTATAGCTGGCAACATTATGGTTTTAAAACATATAGCTGGCAACATTATGGTTTTAAAACATATAGCTGGCAACATTATGGTTTCAAAAATGGATAGCTGGCAACATTATTGTTTCAAAAACCTTTATCTGAGGCCTTACTGTTGGATGTAGTTTATCGTCATACCCGGGACGTGGATGTAGTTTATCGCCATACCCAGGACATCCAAAGAATGTGAGTTTAATACCCGGTTAAAACAGTGGAGAACTTTCAGAGGGAAAATTAACAGGAGATAACTGATAACTGACATCCATTAAACATGGCACATGGAACTAGAATAGTCTACCCCAGTGAGCAAAATAAAGGGTTCAGTTTGACATTCCAACCACCTGAAGAAGGCCAGAGCATACAACGGCCGAAATGTTGTAATAAATATAGCAACAAAGATGAGGACAATAGTCCGAATAATGTAAATAATGAAGAATAAAAACCATATAAAAACTGATGTTCTTAATGCTTTCAAACAAAAGTCCTGCCTAGGTTTGATTGATTTATTTTTTACAGTCTATCAACACTTTGCAAGTTATTTAAAGCCAGAAAAATATTTTTAGATTGTAAGACATTTTTGATGATATTAATGATTTACTGATACAAGTTCTACTAATTAATGCATACTAGGGGGAGAATTGGTGGATTGATACCTTTCCCAATTAGATGAACCTTACTTGAATTGGAACTCAGCTTTCTGATTTCCAACTCTGAGCTATTATCCATTACATCATCTGCACATCCACTCTTCCAGCAGATGGTATTTCCAAGTGGTCACCCATCTAGGTACTGATCAGACTCGACGTTTCTTAACTTTAGTGATCATATGAGAACCAGTGTTTCAATATCCATGAGCCTGAGGACAAACAGATTTTATTTTTTTTTAAATCCTAGTCAAAAATGGTTATAACCTGTCAGCTGTTGGAAAAAATGTCTTTGCTCATTTTGATTTTGTTCTTCCTCTATAGGTGTGGTTCCATCCAACCTAGAGACAAGCTCCTGGCCATCAATAATATTCGAATGGAGAACTGCTCTGCGGAAGATGCCGCTAATTTGTTAGATTCAGCAGATGATATTATTACATTGAAACTCCGACGAGATGATCCCTATGGTGGTAAGTAACCAAAAAGTATACAAGAAGTATTAAAAAAAAAAGAATTTTTTAAAGAATAAGTAATATTTTGTTTTAAATTAAACGATACTTTAAGAAATTAATACTTATTTTTAAAATAGGTAGTACCCTAGCTATGGGTAAATAGCAGGACACACCAGGTTCTCTAGCCTTGAATGGAAACTGGTAGAAAGAAATGGCAACTTACCGTGGGAAAAAAATCTACCTCGTCAGTCATGTATCGAAAGATTCATAATCGCCTAAGCATGTATCACGCATGGCACATAACTGACTGACCAACTTTCCAGTCGAATCCATTACACTCACTTACATGCTAATACCCTTGGTAAAGGTATGAATTCCATTCTCTCCACAGCTTTGGGTAAGTAGCATGACAGACGAGGTTCTATAGCCTTGGATGACATCTGATCTACAAAGAAGTGTGAGAGAAGAGACTGTTAGTATTTGAATTAACGTTACATCTAGCAATTTCAGTTGTAAAATGATGAGACCTAGTTGCCAATCTAGTACTGAACTTAAATTTATAAAGTCTAAGTACCAAAGAAAAAAGCTCATCAGACTAATTACCATGAAAATATTTACAGAAAAAGTCCCCAGGGGAAACTAAATTATGGCAGGTGGTAAAGTGACTGAAACTAAGATACTTACAAATGTTTTAAATGTCATAGAATTTGTTTCTTTCTTAGTAATTTGTAAATTAAATTTTATTTTCAGTTTGTATCCACTCAGTAGGGACATTGTATCTTAATAATTTTTCAATAAAAATAGATTTTAATTTTTTGTCAGATTCATTAACAGATTATGTTCTTATAGTATGTCCACTATAAAGATGGTCTTAGAGTGTCCATTATAAACAGTCTTATAGTGTGTCCTCTATAAATATGTTCTTATAGTGTGTACACCATATATATGGTCTAATATTGTGTCCTCTAACAATATGGTCTATTAGTGTGTCCTCCATAAATATGGTCTTATAGTGTCCACTATAAATACATTCTTATAGTGTGTCCTCTATAAATGGGTTCTAATAGTGTGTCCTCTATAAATATGGTCTTATAGTGTCCACTATAAATATGTTCTTGCAGTGTGTCTATATATATATGGTCTATTAGTGTGTCCTCCATAAATATAGTCACATAGTGTCCACTATAAATACATTTTTATAGTGTGTCCTCTATAAATATGGTCTCATAATGTGTCCTTTATATATATATGGTCTTTTAGTGTGTCCTCTATACATATGGTCTTATAACATGTCTTCTCTAAATATGGTCTTATAGTGTCCACTATAAATACATTCTTATAGTGTGTCCTCTATAAATACATTCTTATATTAGTGTGTCCACTATAAATATGGGCTTATGGTCTTATAGTGTGTCCACTATAATTTGAATCTGGCAAATTTGTTAATTTTACCAAATCTGAAATTTATAAAGATTTATAGATTTTTCTTCACAAGTGCTGCAAAACAAAAGAAGTAATGTTCTTTTAAGGTAGGTTGCTCTTGCATTCACTTTCACTCAGATGCAGTTTGAAAAGCATAAATTGATCTTTTCTCCCCCACCCCAGCTATGATTTAAATAGTAGGATAGACTGGGCTCACTAGCCTTGGATAGCAGCCAGCCTAGAAGAAATGCTACTCTGGATTCCAAGCAATGGAAAACCACTTCTCTATCTTTTCCATGAATGCATCGAGTGGTTCAGTTTGACATTCCAACCAGCTGAAACATTGTGATAAATATGGCAACAAAGATGAGTCCGAATAATGTAAATAGTGTACATAATACCTCATCTCAGAAATATAGACAGATAAAATTTACTATTTAGTATTTCAAGATGTTTTTTGTGTAATTTTTGTGTCATTTAGATGACAATTTATCAATTGCTTCCTGTGTATGTATGCATATATATATATATATATATATATATATATATATATAACTTACATTTTTTATATGTATTTTTTAGATGATGATAATGATGACTGTGTGACATATACAGTGGAATTGCAAAAACGGGGTGGTGCACTGGGAATTACAATATCTGGGACTGATAGCCCCCTGGATCCAATTATGATATCTGGATTAACAGAAGGTGGATTAGCCGACAGGTGAGTATATAAAGCTGAATTTGTTTGAACCAGTGGGCGACCATCTTTTTCTACACAACCAGCTATCACCCACCATAATAAAGTGCATCGAAAATAATATTAAAAAATTTTTTATCTGTAATTGGAATGTTCAAGAAAGTATTTCTAATATTTTAAACTAAATTTTAAAATGTTTTTCAGAAATACATAAAGAAAATTGATAAGAGACCCTTTTATTTTCAGGATAAAAATTTTTTTCTAAATTCACTGTAATTTGAAAAAAGTTTTCTTAAAAATAAATACTCCCCTCTGTCCAATAATAATTAATGTTTTGTATATGCAAGCGTATGAATTATTATGGGACAGTAATACTGAAAAAATAATCTGTCCCATAATAGTTGCTGCATTTAGTGTATGAATTATGTATGCATATGTAACAATTATTATGGGACAGTGATGTTGAAAAATAATCTGTCCCATAATAGTTGTTGCATTTAGTGTATGAATTATGTATGCATATGTAACAATTATTATGGGACAGTGGTCATAAAAAATATGCTGTCATATATTAGGTGATATATTTAGTATATGACATCCATAAATAAATGTAAAAATTATTACAAGAGCAAGGCTATTGAAATACTGTCCCATAATAGTTGCTACATTTAGTGTATGAAATGTGCAGGCAAATGTAGCAACTATTATGAGACAGGTTGTATAATAATAATATAATGGACTACTTTTGTCCCATAATATTTGTTATATTTTGTGAATGAAATATGTATACAAATGTAACAATTATTATGGGACAGAGGTAATAAAAATGCCTTGTCCCATAATAGTTGTTACATTTAGTGTATGAAATGTGTAGGCATATGTAGCAGCTATTATGAGACAGAGGTTCAGTAATATCACAATGGACTATGTCTGTCCCATAATAGTTGCTACATTTTGTGAATGAAATGTATATGCAGATGTAACAATTATTATGGGACAGAGCTAGCACAATTGTAAAATAGGCAGGCATGGTCAAGCATAACTGAAAAAAATTTTCAATAAATAATAATAAGAGGAAGAAAAGTAAAAATAAGAAATAGGGTTTTTTGCATTTGCTTCTGTGCAAATACCCTTGAGAAAGATATGAATCCATTTCCTGCCCCAGCTATGGATTAAATAGTAGGACTTGTTTCTGGAAAAATCATTGTTATTCTCAAAAAACTGTTAATGCAATATTCACTCCCCCCCAAAAAAAAGAATTATTTTTACAATCCAAAATAAATAACCAGCAAAGGGTTGATAAGCCATAAAAAACAAATCAATTAACACACCACAACAAAAAATAAAAATCCAGAATAATCATCAGCTTCTGTTTAAGAATGCTTAAAATTTGTAGCTCTTAATATTTATGTAATGAAGAAAAAAAAAACAATGAAAATATTTTTAAACACTTCAAATATCATAATTATTTCAGATATAATGCAAGAAGGAAAGTTTACCGAATTCACAAGATAGAAAAGAAAATAACCTGAATAATCTTGATAAAACAAGGCACATAATACTACCAACATAGTAATAACTATGCCAGAAAAGAATTCATCTCAACTTAATATTGTATCTTCCATACTGATTTATGCAGACTGGTATCCTCATCTTGGTTGTTGTATTAACCATACCAACTAAGATGATGTGTTTGTGTCTTATTCTGACCTGAGGAAACCCGAGAGATGGAGGTGAAATGTGTTTTCTATAAAATCTTTCTCTCATTATCACCATTTTGTTTGGATACTATTCTACATCCTATTAGCATCCAAATCAGTTCCTCATCTCAAAGATTTGAGTCAAAATTATCAGATCAAATTTGCTTTAGTAAAATTTCTTCTGAACTAAGACCATGTTTTTGGTTTATTTAAAGGCAAATAATATAAAAGCAAATTTTATTTTATTTTGTACTATTTTTCTTTAATACAATATATACTGAGTTTAGTACAACAAAAGACTGCATTCCAAAACTGTAAGATTGCAAAAGACTATGTCCAGAGCTTAGTACTTCAAAAAGCAGCATTCAGATCTTAGTACTGCAAAAGACTATGTCCAGAGCATAGTACTTCAAAAATCAACATCCCAAGCTTAGTAATGTGAAAGACTGTGACCAGAACTTAATACTGGAAAATCCGCATCCAAAGCTTATTACAGCAAAATATTGTGTTCAGAGCTTAGTATTGCGAAAGACTATACAGGGTGTCCGTAAAGTTCGTGTGCACTTTAAAAAATTTATAAATTTATTTGTATTTGTGATAGAAATAATTTGTAAAAAGGATTAGAAAAAAGTAAATCTATATTTTTTTAAAGTTTTGTTGAAATTTTATTTAAGTTTCCACATGTCCTCCATGATTAGCAATACAAAGGGTAATACAATTTTGCAGTTCACGGAAAACATTTGCCAACTGATTCACAGTAATGCCTGAAATCACATTAGTTATTTTAGCTATACTTAAAACTAGGTACATTAAACTTTATAACATTTATTTTACAGATTATTTCTATCGCAAATGCAAATAAAGTTATAATTTTTTTTAAGTGCACACGGACTTTATGGACACCTTGTATAATAACAATTCATTCAGATAATTGTCTTTTTCCTTTGTTGTTATTTTGCATTTAAGCCTTTGTGTCCTTTGACCTTTTCAAGTGACAGTGGAATAAGAAAATTTATCCTCATAGATTAAATATAGGGGTCACTTTGAAATTTCTTAACGGTTAAAATAATCTGTCCCATAATAGTTGTTGCATTTAGTGTATGAATTATGTATGCATATGTAACAATTATTATTGGACATTGATACTGAAAAAATAATCTGTCCCATAATAGTTGTTGCATTTGGTGTATGAATTATGTATGCATATGTAACAATTATTATTAGACATTGATACTGAAAAAATAATCTGTCCCATAATAGTTGTTGCATTTGGTGTATGAATTATGTATGCATATGTAACAATTATTATTGGACATTGATACTGAAAAAATAATCTGTCCCATAATAGTTGTTGCATTTGGTGTATGAATTATGTATGCATATGTAACAATTATTATGGGACATTGATACTGAAAAAATAATCTGTCCCATAATAGTTGTTGCATTTGGTGTATGAATTATGTATGCATATGTAACAATTATTATTGGACATTGATACTGAAAAAATAATCTGTCCCATAATAGTTGTTGCATTTGGTGTATGAATTATGTATGCATATGTAACAATTATTATGGGACAGTGGTCATAAAAAATATGCTGTCATATATTAGGTGATATATTTAGTATATGTGAAGGCCAGATGACACAAAGGTCAAAACATGATAATAATAAGAGGATAATATATCAAATGTAAGTAATGGTAAGGCTTCATCCAAGAAATTCAGTCAGAAACCATGTCCAAAATATAGTAATGTGAAAAACCACATCTTCAGCTTAGTATGGTGAAAGACCAAATGAGAGCATAAATTTGATTTTCTTTTATACTTTAAATATAAAAGCATAAAATGACCAATTATCATGCAGCTGCTTTATTGGAACCATTATTCTGAATACTAAATGTCTTTTCCGCCCATTGACTATTGAATTTATTTGTTCTCATGTTGCTTTTTTTATTTCACGCTGTCCAACAGAGAGGCGTAAGTATCTGTTATTGGTATGTATGCATCATTTCATTGTCCAACACAAGGTCCCAGTCTCTTGGCTTGCTACATCAACATCCTCCCGGCAACCCTCCCACCACTCATGTATCAACCTTCATTCTATTTATTAGCATATGGCTGACTATAAACCCTGACCCTATGCACCGAAGCATTAGACATAGAAGAACCCTCTCCTCTCAAATATGTCTTTTCTTTCCGGAAACTTTTGCACATACGATAATGATGTATATATATTCACCTCTGATTTTCTGTTGTAGACACATAAGTAAGTTTTGTAAAATTTCCATCTGCATGGAACCATTTTTTTTTTTTTTCATCTTTTTGTTCTTTCTCTCGTTCATCACTTCATTCATTATAAATACAATTAAATTTGAGTTATTATTTTCCGTTTCTAATTTTTAATTAATGTTTCTAAAATAGTTTAAATAAGTGTTTAATTAATGTTTCTAAAATAGAGAAAATTTTGGCAGAAAAAAAAAAGTCAAACTGATGTATGTCCTTGAGTCTGAAAAAGGCTTTGAAATGGAGTAATATTGATAAATTAACACAGTTTAACATATCTATATGCACAAGAACACTAATAAAATTTGAATTGTATAGCAGACACACAGACAGACACTAAATATTACTATTTCTGTCTTATAATTGTTAGTACATTAGCATCTTTTTTGATTAGTGGAAAAACTTATTTACTTGTTGTATTAACTTGTTGTATTAACTTATTATATTCTGTAGTGACAGGGTCATTATCTGTCTATATTTCTGAGATGAGGTATTATATACACTATTTACATTATTCAGACTATTGTCCTTTGTTGCCATATTTTTCACAACGCTTCGGCCGTTGTATGAACCAGCCTTCTTCAGGTGGTTGGAATGTCAAACTGAACCCTTTATTTTGCGCGCTGGGGTAGACCATTCTAGTTCCACGCCAATGACCCATGGCACAGTGGATAAAGGCGTTAGTTAGATCCAGTGACATGACCCAAAAAGTGTGAGTTCAATACCTGGTTAAGGTGGTGGAGAACTTGGAGAGTGGAATTAACAGGAGATAACTGATAACTGACATCCATTAGACATGGCATGTGGAACTAGAATGGTCTACCCAAGTGAGCGAAATAAAGGGTTCAGTTCGACATTCAAACCACCTGAAGAAGGCCAGAGCATACAACTGCCGAAACGTTGTGATAAATATGGCAACAAAGATGAGAACAATAGTCTGAATAATGTAAATAGTGACAGGGTCATGTTCTAGCAGATAATACAGTGGTTCCCAAATGGTGTAGCAGAAGAGAATAGTAGGAGAGGTGGAACGATTGAAAGACAAAGAGTTTCATAAAATTCAGATGCCAAAAATAAATATGAATTTCAAAATTTCATTATGTAATTGTATGCATGAGTCTTAGTACAAATAGTTATAAATAATAATTGACCAATTTTATCATTGTGATATTTTTGCATTATATCAAGTATTAAGAATAAAGTAACTAGGGTCTGTAAATTGGTGGAGAGAGTTATCAATGATAATGTTCTGATTTCGAACTCATGGTTATCTCCTTTTAACCCTCCGTTGTTTTTTTTTATTTTTAAATGTACTTTTTATTACATAATATTTGGTAAGGTGCAAGCAAATTTTCATTCCAAAAATGTGACCCAGAGAAAAACAGTTTGGGAACCACCGAGTTAAAGCTTTCAACCTTTTGTTAAGTAGTCTTCCGACTAAGTCATTTGAACTTTAAAATAATAGAAAATCTTTGTCTTGACAATGAAAGTATCATTAATATAGATTTTACTGTTTAATGTTAAGCAATTTCAGTTGTCAATTTAAGACTCTTCATAAAAAGAATTATTCCCTAACAAATCTAAGTTTTTGTGCCAAAAACAAAAACCAATTAGTAGGAATAGAAAGGGGAAAAGAGAACACATGCTTCTCTTTTCTCTGAGGTCAAAATAGGCACAAATCACAAAATAAGATTCAACCACTGCGTAAAAATTTTAAAGGGTACAGATACAAAATTTGCACAAAAATTTCCTTTTGTGCATCTATTAAGGCTGGATAACAAATTCTATTTATTAAAGACATTTTTTATGTTTAACATTCTTTTTATAGATACAAGTATTTAAGTAAATGCTCTGTTTATAATAAACAGTATTAAATAACATTTACCGGCCTGAATGTCCGAGAAATTTTCATAGAAAATAAACTTTATAAGCAGTAAATTTATTTATAAGCAGTAAATTCGACCTTGCCAACCGAACGCTCCTTTGTGGCCGAATCAGTTAGGCACGCCCGGCTAAATGGCGGTTCCGTATAGGATGCAGGTTCGAATCCGGTCAAAGGACAAATATTTTCTTCCAACTTTTGAACTATAGTGTACATGTTTCACCATGCTTCATTTCATGGGATCACTTATGTATTTTTAATTTTTATTTCTTTTTAAGTGTAAAACATTTCACATTCATCGTTTATTATAAAAATGACAAATTGTCTTTTGTAATAATGCTTTTTTTTTTTTTTTAACACTTTTTACTTGTTTTATTGCTATTTTTATTGTAATCCGTATTGTTGCAGTTGCTGTAGCCATGTTGTTGTCAATGCACACATTGTTAAAATGCACTATTATACATCGTTATATATTATTCAGGGCTTATTAGCAGATAGTACATCATCCCTGGGTCAAAATGCTTGCCTTCAACATTTTTTGTGTATATATATATATATATTGAATGCAAGCATTCATATTTTATGTGAATTTGGTTGATTTTGCAACGTCTCAACCCATGTTGGTTTATTTGATGTGAATATCACTCTTTTATTATTATTTTATTTGAGTTTATATGTACTTACTTTATAGGTGTTTGTTTATATTCGAGCATATAAGCATTTACTTGGTTTTTGGATAGTTAAATATTAGTCATACTTCGGAGATAGACAAGTAGCTGTTCTTTATATTAGGTTGGTGCAAAAATAATGACGTAATAATGTCGTTTTTTGACGTTAAAAAATACGTCAAAAAACGACATTATTACGTCATTATTTTTGCACCAACCTAATAATTGAGCCTACAAACATTTACTTGGTTTGGCAATGAGTAAATATTGGTCATTTATATTTGAATATATAATCGTTTACTTCATTTGAGGGCGGGTAAAGATGGTTGTTGATATTTTTCAGTATACATGCATTTACTTGAAATGTACAGGGTGGTCCGAAAGTCTTGTCACCCCTATATAATATAATTTTTTTATTTCAATGCTCTGTGGTGTATTGTTATCAAGGAGAGAGTTTCACATAAACGATACCAAGATACCCATCATTTGAAGGATGCTGTACAGGGAGCCTTTGCAACAATCAAGAAAACCCAACTTCACAAAATATCACACAGGAGATGGTGTATGAGTGACAAGACTTTAGGACCACTATATATATATATATATATATATATATATATATATATATTGGCTCCTGAAATAAATATTAATTTCAGTTGAGCTCTCTAGGGAGTAGGTTTGGGTTTGTAAACAGTGACTATTATAGCTTATATAGCGAGACTCTTCGCATAGTGAATTGAGTCACTGTCAGTCACTGGGCGTGTTTCTAAAAATAAATACGCTAAAAATCCACCTACTTCCCTGCCATGCGCCGACGGCTTAGTGGTAGAATCTCCGGCTGATACCAATTCAGTCGGGTTTCGATCCAAGCTAGAGGCAACCGGATGTCTAGCCACACTGATGAACTGTGAAACAGCGAAACAGTCTGTCTGTGGATGACGTTATATATATATAGAAGCTTGTCCGAAAGTCTTATCACTCGTACATAATATGTCGTTTTCAATGCTCTGTGGGGTATTATCAAAGAGAGAGTTTCACATGAACAATACCAGAATACCCATCAGTGGAAGGACACCGTTCGGAGAGCCTTTGCAATAATCAACAAAGCACAACTTCGTAAAATATCACACAGGAGATGGCCCCGCATCATTTTGTGCCACAAAAATGGTGGTGTTTATACAGACTGTCTCAATGTTTGACAGCATCAATGAAAGTGAATAAAAATGAATCCAGTACATGTACTTTGTATTAATGTATTACTTGTTCTATCATTACTTTTTGGTAGGGGGGTTGACAAGACTTTCTTACCATGCTGTATAGATTTATTATGTATAAAGGTATAAATAAACATTTTGGGGATCAAGTGAAACCTGACCAGAAGTTAGAGAATTCAGATCATGGCCATATATAGTCAGGCTGCATTCTAATCATTGCATGATCAGAGTCAGGTAGATTCATGGTTAGACTAAGAAGAAATGGAAAGTCAGAGAGAATTCTTGCTGGCCAGAGGGAAGATCTGGTCCATTAGTCTGTCATGAGAGAAAAGAGAAGTGACAGCAAAAAAAGTCCCAAGTGCCACTTACCTACTGCCAGGATAGCACCAAGTGAACTGATCCATGGATAAAGAATTATCAGAACTAACAGAATTCTTATCTTTCTTGATGTGTTTGAAATTTTTCCTCCTTGAATGATATCTTGTCCTTAGTTTTTCTTTGTTGAAAGTACACTGTGACTTTCCCAGTTCTGTTCACACCGATACAAATGGGAATCAAATCTTATTATGCCTTGAAGCTCTCTAGTCAGTGAAAAAAAGGGACCTGGGTATACATTTACACACTCCATAAAGATATAGAGGTAGCTCTCAAGGTCTCAACGTCTCCAGGTATGAGATTTAACGGTGCTAACATATTGGTTAAGATAACATAGCTGAGGACATTTCAAGAAGTTTACATTGTATAAAATAAACATGAAAGTGATTTAGAGCAAAATCAGTATCTCAAGGCTAAGGATTCACAATCAGTTAGTTAAGTGCTGGACGTGATACATGCTTAGGTGATTACATATCTTTCAATACATGACTGATGAAGCATATTTTTTTCTGCAGTAGGTTGCCATTTCCTTCTGCATTAGATTGGTTGCCAACCAAGGCTAAAGAGCACAGTCAGCCTTGCTATTCAACCCATAGGTGGGGGGAAGAGATAGATTCATAACTTTCCCAAGGGGATTTCTGTGTAAGTGAATCTAATGAACTCAGCTAGAATTCAAGTTGTTGAATGCTGCCATAATCCTTGCTTCAGTTCATCTTTGGTGTTAGACGGAGTTTTGTTGGTCTCTCATTTAAGTGCACCCCACACATAATAATCAAGGAGGTTGCAGTCTTGGGAGTTAGGTGGCCAGATGTAAGGGGTGATGTGGTTGCAGAAATTGTCTGACAGCTATGACTAGGTTCTCCTGCTTATGTGGCATGGTGCAGAGTCCTGTTACCAGATATAGGGTCTTCCAGCAGGCACCCGCTTGACCCAGGGCAGCACTACCTCCTCAAGGCATTTGATGTATCGGCTTGGAACTCTCACTCTGAGCCGATATCCATTATACCACAATGCACATCTAGGAATTCAAAGGCATTACCATAAAAAGTGAAATTTGACAAGGATTTTTGTAATGATAAATTTTGAATTTATGTTTGATTTTTAAGAAAATTCTTAAAAAATGTTTTTTTTTTTTTTTTTTTTTTTTTACCAATTTTCCAAATACTTCAGGACTGGAGCGATCCACATTGGGGATAGGCTGTTAGCCATTAATGGAAATCCCACAAAGGGTAAAACACTTGCAGAAGCTATCAATATGTTGCAAGTAGCTGGAGATCTGGTCACATTAAAAATCTCACGGACTGTGGAACCAAGTAAGTCAATTTTTTTTTTTTGTCTTTTATGAAATGAAAAGTGAAAGATTTAATTACAATGCCTTGATCTCCATTCTTCTTTTTATCCTTTTCTCACTCCCCCAAACCCAGTTTTTTTCCCTTACTTACACTCTCTGACTCAAGAATCAAAATAACACTGGCATCTCATTTTAGCAGATATATTTAACAAAATTACACAAAAATATCTTGAAATACTGAAGACTAAATTTATTCAATAAAAATCGCCATTGACTTCAACCATGGCCTCCAGGTGACTTCAGAATCTTCTGCAATTCTTCTGGATAGTCTCCTTGTTTAAGTTGTTGAATGCTGCCATAATCCTTGCTTCAGTTCATCTTTGGTGTTGCAAGAAATTTTGTTGGTCTCTTGCTCAACTGCACCCCACACCCTAATAATAATCAAGGGGGTTGCAGTCTGGGGAGTTAGGTGGCCAGATGTAAAGGGTGAAATGGTCATACAAATTGCCTGATAGCCATGACTGGGTTCTCCTGTTTGTGTGGCATGGTGCAGAGTCCTGTTGCCAGACATAGGGTCTTCCAGCAGTCACCTTCTTGACCCAACACTACCTCCTCAAGGCACTTGATGTAGGTATCTATAATGAGTCTGAGACCCTATGGTATGATGAATGGAAGCATGTCATTATGCTATTGATCACTCCTAATACCTTCATAATCACCATTAGACTCATCCAACTTTTCTGGCACGAATGCCAAGCAGTACAGCATGCCATTTTGAAATTTCTTTCAGAGTGAATTGCACCATGGCACTCTTTTTATCACAGATGGTGCCCAACTGACCCTACTATACTGTGCAGCTGACAAAATTAAAACAATGCACATGCGTGAAATGAAAACTATAAAATGGAAACAATTTACCCATTGCACCCTATATCTTATATATAAAGTACAGTGTGTGTGTTTGTGCCCAAGCAACCTCTCCACTCCCACTGGTCCGATTTCAATGATTCATAGCTCATTCAAAAGCCCTAGAAAACTTAGGCACAGGAAACGATTTTCGTTGAGCTCAGATTCAGGGTTGCCAGTTTATGCAAGGTTAAAAATATATATTAATATATTATACCAGCCATTATCGTTGCTTTCATGTTTCAAGGTATCCAAAATTGTAGTGCACATTTTATTATAAACTAGCTAGAAACTACAAACATAATTAGCTAATTATATTCCATAATATATGTTTTATTTAATTAACTATTATGTTTCTCTAACTCTTCAAATGTTGAATGTATAACTAATTCTAATTTCTATTTTCGCATCTTTATACTATATTAATTTTATCTTATAAATTGTCCCCTGTTCTGTCACCCATGAAATAAAAATAATTACTTGCATGGAAAGTAAGGGCCAACATACATCAAATCGTCTTTAAATTAAGTGGCAGCAGAATAATGATCATTGAAATTTTAAGAAGTAAGCTTAAATATTTATGCAATACTTAAATGCAGTGATCAATTTTGAGTTCTTCTATAGTTTATTGATGCCTATCGCATCTACTCCTCCTTGGCTTTTGTGATGAAGGCCCATTCAAGAGTCCTGCACAAGAGTTAGCTTAAATGCCACATGATAGAATGGCTTTTAAGCTAGTGTATATATCATTGGCTAACAAATGATGCCATTTTGGAATCAAACCAACTCTGTGAGCAAATTGAAAACATTCCAGGTCAAAACTGAATCCTGAAATTTTGGCTTCCTAAGTTTTCATTACTGCAATTGTTTTTGGGATCCACCATTTTGGCTTCTACTGATAAAAGCAATTTAAGGGACACAACTCTGTAACTTTCAATAGAAGAATTTCAAATGAAAAAATTACTGTTCTTAACTCACAGTATTTCAAAATAAAATTGTCCATGTTTTCAACTTTACTCCTAGAGGCCGTAGCCCGACATAACATACCATTTTGGAATCTGGCCGACTCCATGAGCAAATTAAAAACATTCCAAGTCAAATCTGGACCCACAATCCTGAAATTCTGGATTTCTAAATTTTCATTACTGTGATTGTTTTCAGCAATTTTTTATGTGATTATTTGCAACATTTTTATAAATGGGAAATAAATTTGGGAATAATCGAAATTAACTGCGAAATCCAGTGAAAGTCACCCATGATATTAAAATAATTGTTTGTGCAGAAAGTAAGGACCATGTACATCAAATTGTTTTTAAGCTAGTATATATATATATATATATATATATATATATATATATATATATATATATATGATTAATATGAGTAAAACTTTGTCACTTAGCTGATTGATGTTACCTTCAGCATCCTGACTCCAGAGTTTTGTAGGCAGATCTGTCCGTCCACTCTTCAGGGGATATCAACAATATAAGCCTAAGATAATGCATAAAGAAAATATCAAACACCTTAAGATAGAAATACATATATAAATATAAAATTTTATTATGAATATAAACATATATATAAATATAAAATAGTAAATATTATTTATTTTTAAAATTTCAAAGTTCATTTGAACAGTTACCATGAAAGTATTTTTTTTAAGCATTTCACCCCAAGCAAGGCAGGCAGCCATTAGCACGTAAGGGGTTACAGAGGATTTGGAGCGAGAGCAGATAGGAGTGATAGAAGAAAGGATGAGAAGAAGGATAGTGGATAGATCAAGGGAACTGGAGATGTCAATTGACATTACATTTGAATAGTTGGAGATTATAGCTCTCAGGGAAACTGGAATAGGGAAGGGAGTTCCACAGGCGAGAGGTGCGAGATATGAAGCTATTGGAGTAGAAGAGATGGCTATATTTAACAGTTTCAACAGTGAAAAGGTGAGAGCGAGATGCCAGCCTCGTAGGGCTCTTGAATTCATGAAGTCTGGTAACCAGCGAAAGCAGCTCATCAGAGCAATTACCATGAAAGTATTTGTAAAAAAGACAGAGAGAGGTGACGGCATGTCTGTGAGAGAGCGACCGCAGACGAGATGCCAGATCAGGGCCAATTACATTGCATATCCATCTCTGGATCTTATCAAGCATCCGAGGCAAACAAAAGGGGCTCCAGATCATATATGGCAGCAATACTCCATGCAAAGTTACAGGAAAGCTACGTTACAGCAGTGCGAAAGTGACAGAAACTGAGATGCCAGGTCAACATTGCAGATTCTTTGGATTTTCTCAAGAGTCTCTAAATAAAAGATAAGCATATATGAATTTATGTATAATAAATGTTATATTTATTTTCTGTACAATTTGCATAACTCTCTGAATTATTGTATTTTTTCTTTTCCAGAAACTAAAAATCGATACAATAATGGAAAAAGAGGTTTTTCGGTAAGCAGTATTCTGTTTTTTTATTTCTCACATAAGCTTTTTCTTTTTAAAAATGACAAAATCCACTAAAAAGATAAATCCTTTGAGAAAATAACTATTTCACTTCAGGTATTATTACTATTGTATTGAGAAACCACTTTCATTTATTATGTCAGTAACATAATATTTAAGTTGATGTGTTATTTATTATTTCCAGCATATTTTAACAGTAAGAGAAAAAAAAGATGGTTCTCTAACACTTTGCAGTTATTTAAAACTTCATTCATTACAGATATTTTTAAAAAAATTCTAACCAGTATCTGTGCTGTGATAGAGACTCAGAAAGTGGAATTGGCAACTCAAGTCCAAATTCCAACATGGTCTGTTGCATTCACCTTCGCACAGGCATGAATCCATTCCTTCTTCCACAAGCTATGTGTTAAATAGCAGAGTATACTGGGATTCTAGCCTTGGTTGGCAGCCAGTCTATGAGAGGGATAACTCTGAATTCAAAATTGTAGAATTATGGAATGAGGAACCACTTTGTTTTTCCCAAGGACTCATGGCAGTTGCCAGATAAAGTTAAGGAAGCTGTGGAGAGCCGTTATTGCTAAAGTCATGAAGGTACATGATGTTTAAAGAAAAGAAACAGTAATGATTAAATGATGAAAATCTTTGTTCGTTTGTTCAAATACAAATGAATGGTTTGTTATAGGCAATGATTCAGCACAACAGAAATAGACATAGTTGGTTTTTCTTTCTTTCTTTCTTTTTTTTTTTTTTTTTTTTTTTTTTTTTTTTTTTTGGACCAAATACAAGTTCCATCTGGAATAGTTATGCTGGTGGAAATTTTCCAACTTATTCATCTATTGTTTTAGTTTTTTTAATAATTTCACCCCAAGCAAGGTAATAAAGCCACTAAGACACTAGGGGGGGGTGTTACTGACCACTGACAATACCTTTCTTCCCAATTCTTTCCCTATAGTTTAAAAAATCTAATTATTGAATGGAATCTTGGGCAGTTGGATCATTTTGGTTTATTTATGGTTCCTTATTCTTAAAATCGATTTTTTGAATGGATTAGAGGAGTTAATTCATTTTATCTTCAAATATAAAAATTAGGAATCGTCAAATGCAATTATTTTATGTTTTCTCACTTCAAAAATAAAAGACTAAGTTTTTAATGTTGTCTGAAGGAGTTAATTCGTTTTATTTTCACATATAAAATAAGGAATTATCAAGTACAAGCTTTTATTCTCATCTCATTTCTAAAATAAAAGAAAATTTTTTGAATGTCATCTCGGGGAGTTAATTGTTTGTTTACATATATAAAACTTTGGAGTCGTCAAGTACACTTATTTTATGGTTCCTCACTATGTTAATAAAATAATCTTAAAATAGGGTCTAGGGGAGTTAATTCATTTTGTTTTTATTAAATATGAAAATAAAATGGATTATCTCCCCTGTGAGTTCTCAAGTAAAGTCATTTTACAGTTATTTATAAATTAAAAAAAATTAATACCTGACAGGGAAATACATACTTGAACTAATACTAAATTATTTTGTTGTAGTAGTATAATAATAATAATCTTGACAATAATAATAATAATCATTATCTTGACAATAATAATAATAATAATAATGCAACTGAAGTTTAGAGAATTGTTCTTTTTTGTCTTTTTCTTCCAATTATGTTGGAAGAGTCCATGATTTAAACTGGTAATAATTGATAATTAAAAATAATAATGGAGACAGTAAGAAATGCTGAGTTGTCTTCCCTGTCTAAATTCTCTTTCTCCAATTTGCAGCAGATACTGCTATGTGTTATTTCTTTCAGCAGCCTGTACTGGAATCACCTTCACAAACGCCCGCAATCCAGTATTCTTCCTGGGTTTGTCGATCGTTCATTCTTTATCCCCGCTTTCTCCATTTCTTTCGCTCTTTCTGTTATATTTCTTTTTTGTAGAATTTTACCAAAATAATTTTTAAGTTTCCAGATTTTTTGATATTTTATTGTTTCCCTTTTTTAATTTTTTCCCCCCCACCAAATCACTGGTTTGTGGCATTAGTCTTGTCTTTTTATCCTTTTCGTCATCTTCCCTTTGATTTTTTTTCTTCCCAATTATGCCATGTTATGCAAAACCAAATTTAACTAAAGCACATTGTACCTGTTGATTTTTGTACATTATATTTTTACACTTTTAGAAAATAGCACTCTTGTTTTCTCTCTAGAGCAGACTTACACAGAATCTGGTTTCCACTACTCAGTGTGACTAGCAAAGGGTTCACAAAATATTCTAATGAACATAAAAAAACTAAGTTCCAAAACACACCATGTATAAAAAATTCAGTTTTGTGGAAGCTTAAATTTATTCAACCAATATTGAATTTTGATTGAGACACACATCTTTTAGAATGATTTTGAACCATTTTTTTTTTTTTTTCGCTTTGTAATTTTCTCTGAAAATTTACTCCTGCAGTCTGCAACTAATTTTCTATGAATAATATGGCCCTTCATAATTTTAATTGTGCAGGCCTGCTCTAGAGTCAAATGTATGGATGATGAGGGGAGGGCCTATGATGATGTCTTCATAGTTGTTACAAGAAAAATTTTGAACATTCCTGAATCAACGTCCTTTACAAATTATTCTAAGAATTAAGACTTTAGTAAAATGACATAAAAAATATATAAAATAGGGAGATGTTAAGTACAATCCTTTAGTGGTTAGAATAATTTTTTGTATTGGTTCTACATCCTGGGTATGACAATAAACTACATCCACATCCAGGGTAAGACGATAAACTACATCCAACAGCAAGACCTCTGATCAGGAGGCTTTGAGGAGCATGGAACCATCTCTTAATTGCTGGTGTTTCCAGGTCTACCCTGACGTGGGTGGTAGCACCTGTTAGGGTCCCAACTATGGGCAAATAGTTGAAACTGAGGTAAAAAGCATTATGAAAGTGTAAAAATAGGTTTTAATACCAGAAATACTTTGTAAAAAATTATTACTAGCAATAAATTTTTGAAGAAAAAAAAACTATTGCCCAGCAATGCATTTTTGAAAAAAACTATTACCAGCAATATGTTTTTGAAAAAAAATATTACCAGCAATACGTTTTTGAAAAAAAATATTACCAGCTATACAATTTTGAGGAAAAAATTTTGCCAGAAATAGATTTTTGACAAAACAAAAATATTACCAGAAAAAAAAAAGGTGTCGGCATTAAATGACCCATTGAGATTGATATGCCATAAAACAAAACAAACCAATATATACTGAGATAGATAGATTGATTGATAGATAGATAGATAGATAGATAGATAGATAGATAGATAGATATATAAAATCTTGTCAGCATTAAATAACACATTGAGATTAATATGCTGTAAAACAAACCAAACCAAACCAAATGAATTGGTTCTAAGGGAAATAATTCATTTTTCTCTCTAGAGTAGGCCTGCATGAAATCTGGCTTCTACTACTCAATGTGACCAGCAAAGGGTTCTCAAAATAGTTCAAAAGTCAGGGGAAAGAAAAAGAATGAAATAGGAAAGATCACAAATTTCTCTTTTTTTCTTTCTCCACTTTTTCTTTTTTTTCTCTCTTCCTGTATTATCAGGTGTCATTGAATTTGTACAGCAGTGTATGTACCTGGTTGTTGCTCTGTGCATACCAAGAGAAATATATATTTTATAGCTGACAAAAACAAAAAAAAACAAACAGGATTATCAAGACCACAAAAAGACCATATGATAAAATCATGGAGTTGATGGAAATAAAATCTTACCTATAAAGACACAATTTTTTCGTATGCATTGAAAATTGTCTGACTCTAATCAAAAAATATTTCAGAGCAGAAGAACATTCTCTGGATGGATATATTGGGGCCAAGATGACTATATATGACAAGCCTACACAAAGTGCAGGGTGCATGCAGCCCATAAAACCACTACTAGTAAAAAATAGGATAAATTCAGTTTTTGTAGAATCATAACTTTATTCAACCAGTATTTGTTTTTAATTGAAACACATCACTTTTAGAATGCATTAAAACCTTTTTTGTTTTCTTCACTTAGTAATTTGCACTGAAAATTTACTCCTTCAGTCTGCGACAAACTTTCAGCAAGTAATTTGGTCCTTTATATTTTTAATTGTTCAGGCCTGCTCTGGAGGCAAACGTACTGATGACGATGATAAAATAAGTTTTCATAGTTAGTACAAGAATAGACTTGAACATTCAAGAATCAACATCTTTTAGAAAGCATCCAAAAAATTAAGACTTCAGCTAAACCTTTCCAAAAGAGAAACATATTATCTGGAATTGGAATGTGAGTACTTATGGCACCTACTCTGAATCCATCATAAAAATTCAGAATATGGAATTGATAAATTCTAAACATAATAAATACATCTCCTATTTACTAATTCATTTTTTTTTTCCATATATAAAATTGGGAGATGTTAAGTACAATCATTTAGTGGTTAGAATAATTTTTGAATTGGTTCTACATCCTGGGTATGACAATAAACTACATCCGCAACCAGGGTAAGACGATAAACTACATCTGCATCCTGGGTAAGACAATAAACTACGTCCAGCAGCAAGGCCTCGGATCAGGAGGTTTTGAGGAGCATGTAACCACTTTTTAATTGCTGATGTTCCCAGGTCCACCCTGACCCAGAGTGGTAGCACCTGTTAGGGTCCCAGCTATGGCCAAATAGTTAACTATTACTAGCAATACAATTTTGAAGGAAATATATTACCAGAAACAGATTTTTGACAAAACCAACAATAAAAAATGTTGTTGGCATTAAATAAACCAAACCAAACCTACTTAATAATTCGTTTATATATATATATATATATATATATATATATATATATATATATATATAAAATTGGGAGATAAGTATTTAGAGGTTAGAATAATTTTTGAATTGGTTCTAAGGGAAATAATTCATTTTTTTCAGACATAAAATTAAGAGTTGTCCAATACAATTATTTAATGGTTCTTGTCAGTCCAGAAATGAAAGAAGATAATATTCTATAGTTATGATTACATTGAATATAATTGCCTGCTTAATAATCATCACATGAACATGTAATACCTCATTATTAAAGAACAAAGATCAGGCTGTGTGACATATAAATATATAAAGTCACATTGTGTTTTATATTATAGAAAGCTACATAATTTTAAATTGTATTATAGAAAAGCTACATAATTTTAAATTATATTATAGAAAAAGCTACATAATTTTAAATTATAATATACATTAGGTTCTAAAAATTTTAATTATATTATAGATTAGCTTCTTAAATTTAAATTATATTATAGAATATGTCAGTCAGTTATGTGCCATGCATGATACATGATTAGGCAATCATGTATCTTTCGATACATGACTGATGAGGCAGATTTTTTCCCCGTAGTAGGTTGCCATTTCTTTCTGCGGTAGACCAGTTGCCATCCAAGGCTATAGAACCTGGTCTGTCCTGCTATTTATCTGTAGCTGGGGGGAGAAGAAGAGGATTCATGCTTTTCCCAAGGGTATTAGTACATAAGTGAATGTAATGGAGTCAACTGGAAAGTCAGTCAGTCAGTCAATTATGTGCCATGTATGATACACGATTAGGCGATCATGTATCGTTCGATACATGACTGAGGAGGCAGATTTTTTCCTGCAGTAGGTTGCCATTTCTTTCTATGATAGACCAGTTGCCATCCAAGGTTATAGAACCCAGTCTGTCCTGCTATTTATCCATAGCTGGGAGAGAAGAGGAGGATTCATGCCTTTTCAAAAGGTATTAGCACATAAATGAAAGTAATGGATTCAACTGGATTTGAACTTGGCTCTCCAATTCCTCAATCCAAGCCACTATCCATTACTCCACTGTGCCTAGAAGAGGTACTTAATTTTAAATTGTATTATAAAATAAATACTTAAATATTCATTCCTTTATTGTCAGCCTCCCTTTCGTCTTCTTAGTCATGGCATGTCACATTAAGTTGTTCATTTGTATATATGTTGACATAGTGTACACATGCATAATGTATGAGTGGGTGTGTGTTGTATATATATATATATATATACACACACACACACACACACACACAAGGATTGATATGCACAATTACAGTTAAGTAATTCTTCTGTAAATAAAAAATAATTATATATTTATTTGTTTAAATGCTTTTGTTTTTTTTTTTAAATGGATACTCATATTTGAAAAAAAAGATAATGTTTAAACAAATGAATAAAAATATGTCAGATTTAATCCATTTCCTAATATATATATATATATATATCTGTCAACTCCTCTTTAAGAAATGTTTTAAGAAAATCAAGTAATTTAACAATCTAGGCTTTCAGAAAGTCACCTCCTTTTTTTTCTTTTGCTTATGCATTGAGTCACATGCTCAAATGGGAAGTGTTCCTCTCCAGGTACATCCAGCAGCAAGAACTCTGATCAGGAGATTTGAGGTTTTGAGGAGCTTGCAACCATCTCTTACTTGCTCTTGTTCCCAAGTCCATCCTGACCTAGAGTGGCAGTACCAGTTGCAGCTATGGGCAAATAGTGAAACCCCAAATAAATACACTGTAAAAGTATAAAAATACAATTTTATAGTAAAATTACTAGCAATATATTTTTATATTGTAAAATGACCAACAATACAATTTTAAAGCAAAATAATCAGCAATATAATTTTATAGAATTACCAACAATACATTTTATAGCAAAATGACCAACAATACATTTTATTTGTAGTTGAAGGCATACAATTATGTTTAAAATATATTTAGTTGTAGTAATGAAGTTTTGTTAAAAATATTTAGATTTCAGCATTAAATAACCCATAGAGGTGTTGATATGCCACTAAAGAAAATCAACTAAACAAGCAACTCAAAAGAATTCTTTCATGACATTAATTCATATATTCTACAATTCCTTAAATTAAACTGTGTTCTAAAATATAACTTCAACAAAACTACAACATAAAACACACATCATCATACTAATCATGTCCACACAAACATGTATATGCACAAAAGCTGAGAATCATCTACCATGTATTCAACTGTGAATGCAGAATAACATATCTGTTTATTACATCAAAGCTACCAAGAAAAATAAATTTTGGCATTAAATGACCCATAAGGAGTTGATATGTCATTAATCAATCGATCAATTCCATGAAAAAAAAATCATATAACTATCAACAAACTAGATCAAAAAAAATACTTGAATCTAACTAAACAAAAATGCTTGCAAAAATATAAACCACAAAGTTACTATAGACTAACACAACAGCAACATTAATGAATGTTTTAATCGTCTATGGTATGTTAGTCCGAGAGAATCATATGTGAATAACGTCAAGAAATACTTGACTGTTGAAATTTCTTGGGCACATAATGAGGAAAGAGGACTTGGAAAATTTGATACTCATATGACGTATTGAAGGTTTGTTAATCTGAGAGAATCATAGATGCCGTTAAGCAAGCAAATCAATTCCTCTACAGAAAATAGTATTTTTCTTTCTTGCAAAACTTGGACATTTTCCACAGGCGCACTTTTATTGTTTCTTTAAGAAATAATCAAATTTCAGCCTGTTATGAATTTGCTTCCCTTCTGTGTATGTCTTATTGCTGCTATATACACGCATGATTGGTCACAGTGCCAAATGTCACCTCTTATAATCCCTGGCACCAATTACCAAGTAAAATGTAACACTTTGCAAGTGTGTTTGTTTTTGTCTGTTCAGTATTTTCACCTGTTGTTGGTCTCTGGACTCACTCCTCTTGCATCTTGTCATTGTGTACATGCTAGGATGTGATTATTAAAGAATTCTTCTGTTCATTCCAGCAGGCTGTAGTCCTGCTGATCTGGAAACTTTCTCGAAAGGCAAAACGATTATAGGTAGTGGTTAAATACTAGTGCAAATGCCAAAACAATTTAATCCCATAGGTCAAAGGTTAAAATCCCTCTTGGTTGACCTTCTAAGATCTTGAGTTATCAAAAAAGAGGTTAACTGCAAGGTTAGATGTTTGTGTGTTGTAGTTTCTTTCAGCTTCACGAGAGACACAACAAATTCTTGGGCACAAACTAACTTTATAGATACTTGTCCAGAGAAATAATATTGATGGATAGTATCTTCAAACAAAGAACTTCCAACAATGTCTAACCTGTAAAATGTGATGTGTGAAAAGGACAGTTTTTTCCTTGACACTGCTACTATTTTAACTACCTTCACTCCTCAGTGGGGGAAAAAAAAAAAAAAAGCGATGGTTAGAATTTTAATAAAACCTAAACCTATGAAAGTGAATTTAGACATTTTCTTTGTTCTTAAGAATTGAAAAAAAAAAAATAAACACTATTATTTTGCTTATTGGAATGGTTGGCAAAACATTGGATCATTTCTAATTTTATAAAATGGTAAATGTTAAGGATTTCCTTATAATTGGTTCACATGTTTTAATAATTTTGTAAAGGTTTATAAATTTATGGATAAAAAATTGGTTTTGTATTTATTTCTTTATAAATTGATAAATGATAAATATTTAATTTCATTAGTTTTAATTCTTTTAAGTTATTTTCTGTTTATACATTATTTTTATAGATACAAATATTTAAGTAAATGCTCTGTTTACAGTATTAACAACATTTACCAGCCTGAATGTCCGAGAAATTTTCATAGAAAATATATGTCCTCTGACAGGAATCGAACCTGTATCCTACACAGAACCATCATATAGCCTGATGTGCTATACCAGTTTAGCTACAGAGGAGCGTCTGGTTAGCAAGGTTGATTTTACTGCTTTTAAACAACAATTTTCTATGATTTCCCTCGAACATTCATGTCTGCTCAAAGTGTATCTAAACGTAAAAATATGATGTCACACACTATGAAATGGACAAAGTCTGACAATTATTTTAAGTTATCTTCTGTTTATACGTTAACATATAAGCAGAAGCTAACTTAAAATGATTGTTAGACTTTGTCCATTTCGTAGTGTGATTAGTTTTAATACAATGGTATTAGTTTTTAGAATGTTGTAAATATAAAATTATTCTTGTAAATAAAGAATCTAATAAATAGTGTTTAATATTTTTGTTGTAGATTCTCAAGAACAAAAAAATATATAAATTAACTTTCATCATGTGTTTGGGTTCTATGCTAGAGCATAGTTGAAAGATTGTTTCAACTAAGTATGCACTAACCATCATCAGGCATCCTTTGGGAATATCTTTTTATTTTCTCCCTGTGATGTTAGTGTTCATTCCTGCTGAGCCAGTGTTTCACAGCCTGATCTGGGGATTGAACTCACAACCACTGAATGCCAGTAACACACATTTAAGCAATTCCTATATACACTATGCTACCATCCTGAAGGACACCACTTGTGTATTTTTGGAGTCTTTTACATTCAATGTTAGATAGTTTCAACTTTTGGCTATCATAGTGGAGTTGTACCATTTTTGGATGCAACTTTATGTCCCCATCCCCCCAAAAAATAAGGTTATCCATCAATTCTTGTGCACTGTTTGTCAGTAAGATATATTTGGAATCTATCTTTTTGATCACATTTGGAAAAAGAACAAATAGGAAACGTTTATAAATCTAACATATTTTGCTTTTATTAAAGCTTTATCAGGAAATAAAATATGGAGAAGAAAAAGAAAATTCTGCTTGTTTTAATTTTTATGTTTGTTTTTCATTGGGTAAGCAGACCTAAAGACTGCTTGCCAAGCAGTGTTCATGTGTATAATTCACGTGTGTATGTATATCATAATTAAAGTTTGTCTATGCAGGACAATAATGTATATTCATTGTGTATCTATCTGGGAGGCATTTTTATCCTTCTTTACTGGTTCTCCAAATGTTGATTGGGGGATGTTTTGTGTGAGTGTGAAAGAATTTGTTGCACTGGTTGTGGTTGTAGGCAGACAGATCTTTAAGAATGGATTTTTGATATAATGGAATATGCATACACCTGAGTTCCCCCCTCACTGGAATATGATTGGCTGGTGTCCGTCATAAATACTGATGGACGTATAGGAGAGTCAAAGACCCTTAGTCTGAGAGCTAAGTCTATAACGATGCCCACTGGACTACGCCACTAATCTACACTTTTTACTTGCGACTCCGACACGTACCAGTCGATTACTGCTACCGTATTCTACTTGGTTATAGTAGCCAAAACCACTTAGCTACTTTGATCAAATATATCCCTTTCCAGGACATATCAATTTTATAAAAGTTAGTGATATAATAAAGTGTAAATGACTTGTATTTATAAATGGCAAAATATTTATCAGAACTCCCTCAAAGTATTTCCTGCATAAAAAATTATGTTCTTTTCTAATTAGGGTTGCATATAATATAATTTATATATTTATAACTTCTGTTTTATAAATGCCCCATCAAACACACTTTATTATATCACCAACTTTTATAAAATCCATTTGTAAAGATGTAAATCCATTTGTAAAGATATGTTTACCTACAACCATAATGGGTGCAACTTAAATTCTTTCACCCTCACACAAAACATCCTCAAATCAATATGTGGGCAACCACCAAACATACCAACTAGATGCACACATAAAGGAATAAACATTATCATTCGAATCCCTCATAAACAAACTAGGATTATGATACACATTATTCTGCTTGACAAAACAGATGCATGTGAAGTCTGCTTAACCAATGAAAAATAATCAACAGGTCTCAACTTTGCTAGATTCATGATTGTCATCTTGTATATATTTTCAAGGTTTTTTTTTGTTTCAGAATCTTTGATATTTAATTAATAGAATAAGGAACAACAAAGAAACGTTTATAAATGCCACCGTAATTAGAAAAGAACATAATTATTTATGCAGGAAATACTTTGAGGAAGTTCTGATAAATATTTTGTTGTCAAACACACTCTGTTATCAATTTTTTATAAAATCCATGCTTAAAGAATCTAAGATATGTCTACCTACAACCACAATGGGTGTAACAAATTCTTTCACCTCATACAAAACGTCTCCAGATGAACAGGCAGATAACCACTAAGCATGGATAAAAAAGTTTACTAGACACACACACTATCATATAAATCCAGCATAGACAAATTATAATTATAATATACATATGCACATGAATTATACACACAAACAATACTTGGCAAGACAGCTGAACATGAGGTCTGTTTAACCAATGAAAACCAAATAACACAAAATAAAATATAGCAGAATTTCCTTTAAAAATACCTACTGAATACATACACACACACAAAGGAGTATACATTATCATCCAAATCCCACATAGACAAACCAGGATTATGATACACATACACACGAATGCTGCTTGACAATACAGATGCATGTGAAGCCTACTTAATCAATGAAAAATAAACAACACAAAAATTAAAAATAGCAGAATTTTCTTTTTCTCCTCCATATTTCATTCTCTGATGAAGCTTTAATAAAAGCAAAACATGTTAGATTTACTATTTTTTCTTTATCTTATCATTCTTTCAGATTCCAATCCATATTTCCTCTCCTTTCACATTTGGTAAAATAGCAAACGTACTTTATGCTTTTGCCTGTGTGTCCCTTTATTGATGACAATCCAGCTAGCCTAAGGGAATATTCTACAATGGTTCATCAAGAGTTTGGTGAACTTGCCATAAAACAAAAACCATCGCAATGATGGCAGAAACGGTTTAAATTATGTCAAGTACAGGGCTAAAATTAAGTTGACTGGTAAATAATTTCTATTTTAGGGAATGGTAAACGTTCGGCTAATCCAATTTATCAGCATTAAACAAAAAATTTTAAAAAAATCATAAAACCTGTTTCTGCATTATTTTAGACATTCACATGCAAATTATCAAATTCGTCACTCTTCATGACTTTTGATTAGGCCAGAGATATTGTCATCTCATCTGCACTGTCTAACAAAGTATTTTACCCTTCAGCAACCACCGCCATCAACAACACAGCGGTCTCATCACCGAAGCCGCCGCCATAACAACCACCATTATCATCATCATCAGCACCACTACGAAAATGTAAACATGTCCCCATACAGTCGGGATCGGCACCGAAGTTCTGATGATGAGAACGATCTTTCTCTCCTTGATACTGAAAGGTTCATGATGATGACAACTCCAACAGCCATCCAGAAGAGGCAAAACTTGCGAGCCGTAAGCGTTCGTGGTTTTGAATTAATAGTTGATTGCTTCAATTATCCAGTCTTTTGTCTATGTCTGCTGAGTTGACCTTGTTCAATGTTTTGTTTATGATGTCAGTGTCCTAATATTTATTAATAATAATGTTATCCTTCCACAAATTATTATAACACTGTCATAATATTGATTAATAAACTATGTATAATGTTGTTCAGAACTATTAGGTTGGTGCAAAAATAAAGACGTAATAATGTCGTTTTTTGACGTATTTTTTAACGTCAAAAAACAACATTATTACGTCATTATTTCTGCACCAACCTAATATTTAAATAGTGGTCCACTCATAAAAAAAATAGGGAAAACTGGGGTGGGGGATAATTTTTGTAGATTAGCATTCTTCTGATCTTCTTTAGGCTGCTACACTGAAAACACTGGTTCTCACTTGATCACCAAAGTTAAGCAGTGTCAACCCCAATCAGTACTTACGTGAGGGACCACTTGAGAACATGGTAAGTGACCTCCTACAATCCAAAATATGTTTTGACTTTAAATAATGCATAAAGGGTTGATAAGCCATAAAAAAAAAACAATCAAACTTTAGGCCATGATACTTGTAAGAATCAAAAAAATATTGATTTCTGTTTATATCGCTCAGATGAGGTATTATGATTACTTGCATTATTTATATTATTCAGACTGTTATCCTCATCTTCATTGCCATATTCACAACGTTTCGGCCTCTATATCTCTGAGATGAGGTATTATGATTACTTGCATTATTTACATTATTCGGACTGTTATCTTCATCTTCATTGCCATATTCACAACATTTCGGCCATTGTACGCTCCAGCCTCCTTGAAGATCTGTCTATATCTCTAAGATGAGGTATTATGATTATTTACATTATTTACATTATTCGAACTGTTATCCTCATCTTCATTGCCATATTCACAACGTTTCAGCCTCTATATCTCTGAGATGATGTATTATGATTACTTGCGTTATTTACATTATTTGAACTGTTATCCTCATCTTCATTGCCATATTCACAACGTTTCGGCCATTGTACGCTCCAGCCTCCTTGAAGATCTGTCTATATCTCTGAGATGAGGTATTATGATTATTTACATTATTTACATTATTCGAACTGTTACATTATTATCCTCATCTTCATTGCCATATTCACAACGTTTCAGCCTCTATATCTCTGAGATGATGTATTATGATTACTTGCGTTATTTACATTATTTGAACTGTTATCCTCATCTTCATTGCCATATTCACAATGTTTCAGCCTCTATATCTCTGTGATGAGGTATTATGATTACTTGCATTATTTACATTATTCGGACTGTTATCTTCATCTTCATTGCCATATTCACAACGTTTCGGCCATTGTACGCTCCAGCCTCCTTGAAGATCTGTCTATATCTCTGAGATGAGGTATTATGATTATTTACATTATTTGAACTGTTATCCTCATCTTCATTGCCATATTCACAACGTTTCAGCCTCTATATCTCTGAGATGATGTATTATGATTACTTGCGTTATTTACATTATTTGGACTGTTATCCTCATCTTCATTGCCATATTCACAATGTTTCAGCTTCTATATCTCTGAGATGTGGTATTATGATTAATTGCGCTATTTATATTATTCAGACTGTTATCCTCATCTTCATTATCATATTCACAATGTTTTTGCCATTCTACACTCCAACCTTCTTCAGATGATTGGAATTTTGAACCAAACCCTTTATTTTGTCCACTAGAACAAGCTATCTCAGCGGACGAAATAAAGTGTTTGGTTCAAAATTCTAATCACCTGAAGAAGGCCGGGGAGTATAATGGCCAAAATGTTGTGAATGTAACAATGAAGATGAGTCCAAATAATGTAAATAATGCAAGTAATCATAATATGTCATCTCAGAGATATAGAGGCCGAAACATTGTGAATATAACAATGAAAATGAGGATAACAGTCCAAATAATGTAAATTGATTTGTTATTGATTTAAAAGTGGGGTCCTTCCTGTTTATAATATCAATACAATGTCAAATTGGTCCCTGACTTTTACAGAAATATTGGACTCAGTTCTTTTGCATAGAAAAACTGACTTTTTTGGGAGTAGATTTTCAAAAAGATTTCTTATAAATAACGAACAGATATATACATTTTTAATTAAAGAACAAAAATTTACATAAATGAATAAAATAATGTATTCATTTAATTTTCATTTAAGATAAATAATTATTAATGTGGTTCTAAAGAAAGATGCTGAAGATACCATGGACTGATTTTTTGAGCAACGATGAAGTTTTAGAGAAAACTGAAACAAAATGGTCACTTATACTTAACATCAGGAAGATATAGTTAAAATTTCTGGGGCACATAATGAAGAAAGAGGGCTTGGAAAATCTGATACTCACATGACAGATTGAAGCCAAGAGGTGACAGAGGAAAACAATGCTTAGTGAGCTTGAGTAAATAGTTGCTGGTCTTATGAGCCAATTAAGATGGGAGGAAGAGACAGCTGAAAATTTCAAGGTTACGTAATGAAGAAAGAGGGCTTGGAAAATCTGATACTCACAGGACAGATTGAAGGCAAGAGGGACAGAGGAAAATGACACATAACGTAATTAGTGATCTTCAGTAAGTTGATGGCAGAACAGGGTTTATGGCAAAATAACAAAATGACAAAATTTATTAAGAGCTACAAAGGGCAGGAAGTTGTGGAGAGCTATGATCACCTATGTCCTGAGAGGACATAGTACATGAAGAAGAAGAGTTATGAACCTCAAATGTTTCTGCATGTGCTTCCCAAAATATAAGTTTTAAAAAAATATGCAGATATCAAGGATGTAAGCACAGTTTCAAACTAAACATTTGTAAATAACAGCCTAAGAAAACAGGCTGTAAAAGTCAGGGATCAATCTAACATTGTATTGATATTATAAACAGGACCCCCACTTCTAAATCAATAATAAATCAATATTTTTCAATTCTGACAAATGCTGTGGCCTAAAAAAAGATCTAAAGAATGCTAATCTGCAAAGACTATTCCACCCAACCAAAAAAAAATTTTTTTTTCTATTTTTTATGAGTTGATCACTCTATTTAAGTAGTGCCGGTTGTCCTTCTATAAGTAAGGTTTGGTGAAACTTACTTTCAACCACATGGCAAATAGAACCTCGGTTAAGTCATAAGCAATTTCCGTTTCGGAGGACAAATTGTGATGTCAAATGTATTATCCAAACTACTAATCATATGTGACAGTTAAGAATAAATTTGGATTTTACTAACATGTTACAATGTTCAATGCAAAAGGATTGACAACTGAAAAGTTGACCTCTCTGAAAGAAAGCTACATGTGCAGTGGGATTGTCGATATTATTTTTTTAGGGTTCTTGAAATGCACTGAAACACTAAATGTAAACTTATACTATGTCCATCAGTTGGAACATGTTCATAAGGGTTTGGTTAAAAGTGCCTTACGCTTGACAATTATAATAGGAAAAATGAAAGGCACGAATAACAGAGGAAAGAATTTTGGAATTTGGTTTGTCAGTTCTACTCCCACCTGCCATATTTATCTACCCTTCCACCAACTGGTTATTTTCCTTCCAATGGCTGCCAAACACTTTGCTGAGGAAAGTGTTCTCTTATGAAAACCAGATTCAAGAGTTTGTCGAGAACTATTTCACATCAAAACTGGGAGAATTTTAGTGAAAAGGTATTGAGGAGCAGCCAGATAAGCGGCACCAAGTTAATGAAAATAATGGCAAATATAGTGATTTTCCAAGCATAGCTTAGATGTGGCACAAGGCCAAAAGTATGGACCACTAAGTGAGGATTGAACTCACTATTCAGTCATAATTGTTCTAGTGAGACAAGCCTGCTAACCATTACACCACCTTGAGGTAACCAAAGCTTATGAGGCTATAGGGACTTTCCAAACGTAGCGCAGATGTGGCACAAGGCTGAAAGTATGGAGCACCCAGTGAGAATCGAACTCACTACTCAGTCGTAATTGTTTTAATGAGACAAATTTGCTAACCATTATACCACCCTGAGGTGCCCAAAGTCTAACATTCCTGAGAGAACAGAGCTATTATACTGATTTTTCAAGTGTAGCTCAGATGTGGCACAAGACTGAAAGTATGGAGCACCCAGTGAGGATCTAACTCACTACTCAGTCATAATTGTTCTAGCGAGACAAGCTTGCTGACCATTACACCACCTCAAGGTGCCCAAATAGTGATTTTCCAAGCGTAGCTTAGATGTGGCACAAGGCCAAAAGTAAGGGGCACCCAGTGAGGATCGAACTCACTACTCAGTTGTAATTGTTCTAGTGAGACAAGATTGTTAACCATTAGACTGCCTTGGGGTGCCTAAATAATGGTGACTATATAATGTTAACTATGATCCACTACCTTTCAGATTAACTATTATGGAGATTGTTAATGCTAATCCTTCCAAGGATTGAACTCTTCATCCTTGGCTAACAAATATTGTTGAATTATCCTGTACCACCTGCTAGTTAAAAATGAGCCCACCCTTTTCCATAAAAGATTCTAAGAATTTGTTCAAAGGGTGAGAGATAAAAAAAAAAAAAAACAAACAAACATGTCATTCTTAGACAAATAATTCCTTATTTGAAATTTATTGGGAAAAAAAAAATGGCAGAAAAAATGCAGAATTTTTACTTTGCTTCTTTTTGAAATTAACAAGCCGAATGTTTGGACCCTAAATTTTGTTAAATTCTTTTTTTTTTTTTTTTATAACTAATTTTTGTTGAACTAATTTTTAATCTTTTTTGTTTCATTAGTTTTTTTTTTTTTTTTATCTCTTGCTCATTTCTTCTTTTGCCTTTCTATTGTAAATCTACAATAGAGCTTTTGTTTTATATTATTTTTCTCCTGATATATTTTTGCTTGTTTTTAGTTATTTTCATTTGATCATGTAAACATTTCACACAAAAATTTTACATATTTTTGTTGTGGACAGACTTGCTTAGTTTTGTTTGTTATCTGTATTTAATTATTAATTAATTATTTGTTTCGTTCATTTTGTTTAATCTTCTATCTCCCACCCCTGTAAAATTAAGATGGAAAATTTTATTCGTTTGGCTAGAGAAAGAAAAATTAATTAAATTGGAACTTTAATTTCTTACAAGATGGTCAACAAAAATTGAAGGACCTTCCAGATAAAAAATTCTTTTCATAAAGATGGGTCATCCTCTAAGAAATTCCCGACTAATGAAAATAGGAAAAAGAAATCCCAGCAAAAAAACAAAAAAAACAGTTTAAACCAACCAAAGACTTTTTTAAATCCATGAAAGAACAAGAAGCTAATAACAAACCACAAATCGGAAATTCCTATGCAAGAACAAAAACATAATTTTCAGCTTCCCAAGTTAAAGATTTTGGCAAAGACCTTAGACAACCATTTGCAGGCTGTCCTGCCTAGTCTAATTGACCCTGGACAGACTTGTGATGTGTCAGATAATTGAGAACAACTCAACAGTGATACCACATTGATCAATTTGGGTGTGTCCAAGGCATTTGATAATTGATTTCTGGAGATTCCTGCAGCAGCCGGTCTTGGAGCCAGTTACAATTTTTTTCATTCAACTCCCAGGGTGCTGGTAGAAGTGAATAGAGTAAAATCGGAACCTTTCATATTGTCTCATTCCATTTGTCAAGGTTGCCCACTCTCACTTTTGCTCTGCATTCTTATATTGGAGCCATTCCTTCACAAATTAAAAGCTAATCCAGTCCTGTGTAGAATTATGCTACCTGATGCTGCCATCTTGGCCAGGAATTTCACCTATGCTGATGATGTGAGTGTGTTTGTAACAAGCAATACCAAAATTAATCAAGTCAACATAAAAATCAGAGCAAATGAAATGGTAACAGTGGCCAAGATCAACCACAATAAGTTTTTTTTTGGTTTGCAGTGGAGCATGTGAAAGGGAGTTTCCTTTATTCAGGGATTTTCAACAGACAGACAGGCTGTGCAAGTATCTTGACATCTGATTCAGTCCCAACCTCCAGTTGGAAATTAACTGATTGGATGTACGGGAAAAGGTTGAGGCTGCAGTCCAACTGCGGTCTTAAAGGAATCTATTCATAAAGGGGAGGGCAGATGAGTTGTGCTTTGCGCATCTACGCCATTTTTCTTTATCAACTCTCCATCCTTCCACTCCCATCTGCTGACTACTATTTGCTTTAATTTGGGTCTTGTTCACCTTTTTCTGGAGAATCATGGCTCCTCAGGTACATCACGAGATCTGTTATCTTTACCCAGGTCCAGAGTGTCTTGTGTGCCCCCACCCAAACTAAATCTGTGATACATACCCTCCACTACATTTCAATTTTCATAAGGTAGTATTGATATAAAATACAAATTTTATTGTAACCTAATTATGTACAATAATGGATCATATGCAATATAGGTGAACAATTCAACTAGAAAAATTGAAAATAAATATAATGTATCTAAAATACAAATTAGAGACATGTCATAATAGATGAATCCATCTCAATTCCATCTTACATAAATATGTCATTTCCTATTGATGACATAGTTAGGGTTTATGAGCTGACATCACACATTATACTGAAGACATCCTGTACCATTCTACTAGACATACGAGGAATGGACCAAGGGCCTCAAGCCCCACACCGAATCTATGATATGGGGGCCCTGACTCCTCAATTTTCATAAGGTAGTATTGATATAAAATACAAATTTTATTGTAACCTAATTATGTACAATAATGGATCATATGCAACGTAGGGGAACAATTCGACTAGAAAAATTGAAAATAAATACAATGTATCTAAATACAAATTAGAGACATGTCATAATAGATCATTCCATCTTAAATAAATCAACAATGTTTTGCTGCAATTTTTAATATCAACTTGAGATTTTTCTTGTTAAAAATTTGAATAATTTTAACACATTATCGATAAAAAAATAGCAAATTTTATATAGTGCTTTTTTCTATCGTGAGCAAAACAAACTAACAGATTTGGATGAAAAAAAAGACCCCAGAATGATGTCAAAATCTTTGAAAAATTTTCATCCTTTAATAGTCAGTTGTGTTTAGTTTAATTTGTAACATATAAAAATGAAGGTATAAAAAAGCAAAAGTTTATAAGATAGCAAGGTTCACAAAGCACTGCCCAGGGATCCCAATCAGCAGTACGGCAGTAGTACACACCAGCCCTGTCTCCACTTGTCAGAAGGAATAGAATACCTAGAGTTGACATTTGTCAACATATCCTTCATACCAGCTTCCTAGAATGAATATGTGCATAAACTGATGAAAATGGTAAATTCTGGAAAGTAGGCGCCTGTAAAGCCTTTCTGGCTTTGAGGCATGTGCACTTGTGCAAAGAGGATGCCCACCATTGGCCTAGAGGTTGGTGTTCCTATTATCGTAAATGTTGAAGTCTTTCATATGAGCAAAGACTGGCCTCTGTGTCACCCAGAAGACATTATATCAAGTGCTTGCTAGTTTATGATGGTTTCATGTATGAGCAGGAATTTCGCTCTCTATGGCCTTGGGTGCCCGGGTTGGAATGCTTCAATAATGTGGCATGCAGCTGGGACCAGACAACAGGTTCATTCTTAGTGTGCAACTTTTTCCAGTCAAACCCTTGTGGCTTAAAAATAACACTTCAGTCAGATCATCACCTATGAATAAAGACCATGAGAATTTGTAGCAGATTTTATTCTCAGGTTGTAACTTCCTGCTATAGATGAGGGATGAGATGAAATGTAGCTAAGGGCAGAGTTGAACAGTCTAACTCTCAAAGTGATCTTCTCATCACTCTGCTTTTTTCATAGGTAGTGACCACTGTCTTATAGAGAACATTATTTTTTGTCTTGTCATCTTTGCCTAAAAAGTAATTTATCTTCATTCAGTGTCCTTCTTTGTCTGAACTGCTTGTCATGGAACTTGTGAAGTCCACTTCACTTAGCTGATGATCATCAGGAAAATAAATGTTTTTTTTTTTTTAAACCATTTTTGTGACAGGTCAGCTGTTTTCCAATTAACAAGGTATCAGCTGACACTGATATCTCTAAAATAATGTTGAGGAATGACTTACCTGGCTTGTCATATGAGGTATCCTCTGGTTTGGCAAGAAGCTTTGTGAAGCGGGACTGGCAGTTTTGCTGGAATGTGTTTGCTGTGTTGAGTGTTGTAAGCCCATTGTGCAGACTAATTGAAGGTTTCATAGTTTGCATTCAGTATGGAAAGTTTTTCATCCTTGAAGCTAGTTCTGTTTGCAGGAATATGGTGCTGCCATTTTACAAACATTAAGCACTATGTGTTCTTCTGCTTGCTTGGCATTCTGAGAGTTGTGGTGTAGATGACATGATGGAGGGAATTTCATGAGCATGAGAAGTTTATCTTTTTCTAACTGATTCTTTTCAGAAGCATTTTCTTAAAGTTAAGATCAGAACAAAAACGAAGCAGCTCTTGACATTGGAACTTGGGGAGAAATGGGTGAGAGTTTCACATATGTTGAGTAAATGGTGTTAACTTCAAGTAGCATTTGGATGTCTGTTAGGCGTCTAGGATATTGATTTTCCAGGGTTTAGCAATGATAACTAGTATGCAGGGCCATCTAAACAAAATTATGGACCCCTGGGCAAACTAGTATGCTAGGACCCCTATGACAACCACTCACAGGAATAAAAAGTAAATGGTCGATAATATTAAACATATATTCATTTTATTGGCACTTCAACAAAACTGGTGGTAAAACATTAAAAACGTGTTGTACAGCAGCAACTAATCAACATGATAAATATTTTAACAATACAAAGCCACCATTGCATTCACTTTCACACTAATACCTTTGGGAAATGCATAAATCTGTGTCTTCTCCACTATGTCCCCATGCTATACCAAGGTAGATTATCCTTTGGGTTCATATAGGCTGCAGACTCAGGCTCCTCAAGTTTTTATAAAGCAATGATTTTAATTTCCTTGACGCTTTAACTTCTAAATAGTTTCATAAATTGGAATAATATCCAGATGACAAACTTATATTTGACTTTGCAGGAAGCAAAGCAAAGAAACAAATTTTTTAGTTTGTGTCATTATGTTTCAAGTCGATGACGTGTTTGATTTTAGTTCAGAAGGTTTAAATCTTAGACAATTTTTTATAAAACAATGATTTTAATTTTCTAGATGTTATAACTTCAAAATAGTTTTATAAAGTGAAATGATGTCCATGAAATTTTTTTTAATTTTTTATTAGAATTTATAATGCTAGTTATAATCGTTTTCTTTTATTGTTTTTTTATTTTTATTAATTTTTTTTTTTTAATGTGTGTGAATTTGGTTTGCAATAAGTTTACTTCAAGCTATATAAATGTTACTAAAATGATGGGTGTTGTCGAGTTACAGGGTGACTCTGTCTGAGAGGGTGTTGGGGTGTTACGATTTTATTACCCAGAAGATCTTGAGCCAGCTCTGATCGAGAGTGAATTTTTAATATCATCATCCTTGGGAGACGATCCCAATGTACGGTATTATTGGGGAGGGCCTGGAAACTTTTCTAAAAGTTGACCAAAGCCTTGTGAATGAGATTGGATAGGCAAAAATGTTTGGAATCTGAATGAACTGTTACATAGTCAAAAGTAATCAACCAATGAGCAGATAGGTGATCTTTAGCCTCGGCTGGATATCAAGATGACAAAACCATATTTATTTTAATTCTTATAATGCTGGTTATGAAAAATCAGTTTTTTGTTGTTTTGTTTTTTTTTTTACTACAGTTGGGTCAAAACATGTTAATTTGGTTTGCAATAAATAGTAAAATAATGGTATTTCTTAAAGAATAGTTTTATTGACAAACAAAAGATAGCTTGAAGTCAGCTTATTGCAAATTCTTTAAAGAAACTAGAATAGATAAATGTTGCTAAAATATATCACAAGTAAAAAATATTCAAGACGAGTGTGAGTGAGTTAGATAGTGGCTCCCTCTAATGGAAGCTCATAATTTTATTAATCAAGGAGCCCCCAAATATTATTATATGGCCCTGATTATAACTCTAGTCATCTTGAATTGGTCAATCAAATAAGTCAGTTGAACTTTTGCTGATTCATTGAATACATGAATCATTTAGACTTTTACCTGTAAGATGTTTTTATGATTATTTTAATCCAACTTTAAATATTATCTGTGTTGTTTGCACATCATAAATTGTGAAGAATGTTTTCCAAAAATCAATTTATAATGTATATAAAAAAGAAGTCTTCAGAACAGCAAAAGTTCAGTATAAATTCTTACTTTTGTTTGACATTTGAAGTTTGATAACAAAAGGAACAAACCAACTGACACCTTCTTGAAATGACTTGTTTGAAATTCTTCTATTTCATAAAATAAACCTTAAACTTTAAAATAAATGGATTAAAAGTGGGAAATATTTGATCATCTTTTAATAATAAAGGAGATTTTTCATTGTTTATAAGCAATTTTTTTTTTATAAATATGTAACTCTTCAAACTGATTCTTTATTAGAATGTTGGGCCACCTACATGACATATCTGCTCAGTTTCAAATCCTAATGTAAACAAAGCAATTTCTAAAGAAGTAATAGATTTTTATTTATTAATCCAACAGATTTTATTGCTTAAACCTTATTTTTAGTAGATACTCCATTTATTTGAGCGTGTATTTATTTTTGTCTATTGGCCTGAATATTTGAGAAATCTTATTAAAGACAAATATGTGCTCTCTGGCAGGATTTGAACCTGTGGGCAGAGAAAATCAACGTGCTTTAGACCAGGGGTTCTCAACAGGGGTGAAATTCACCACCAAGAAGTGAATTTTGGATTTTCAGGGGTGAATTGTGACCACAGTAAGTTCAGGGATGGAGGAGAGCAATTATAGAATTTGGCCTATATGGCCTGTCACTTTGAAAAGGAGGGGGGAATGGCATTCTGACAAATGGTAAAAGGGGTGCAAGGTTGAGAACACCTGCTTTAGACCCTCTCGGCCACAAAGTGTATTGATGTTCAAACAAAGTTGAATAACACTTTTGAATAGAAATAAAATCTGTCAGATTAAGAAATAAAAATCCATCTCTTTCTTTAGGAATTGCTTTGTTTATGTTAGGATACGAAACAGCAGATATGTTTCGAAAGTCTGGGAAAGATTTGCATTTAAAAGCACTATTCAACTTTCCTTGATCATTGATGCACTTCGTGGCCGACAGGTCTAAAGCATGTTGCATCTAACAACAGTTCCCCCTGCCCTGGCGGGGACGCAGGTTCGAATCCTGCTAGAAAGCACATATTTTCTTTAAAAAGATTTCTCGAATATCCAGGATGGTAGATGAAAATAAATATATTGTTTAATAAATAAATGACATGTCTATCCATTAAAAATAAGTTTTAATTAATAATACTATATATATATATATATATATATATATATATATATATATATATATATATTGTTGTTTGGTAATTAGTATGGATAAACCCAAAGAGAGCTCAATGTAAGAACAGAGTTAATAATGATGTAAGTGGATACTTTATATATTTCTAAAATATCTGCTTTCATTTATATATATATATATATATATATATATATATATATATATATATAAGAAAGAGAGAACATAATATCATTATCAGTACTATTGAACTATCAAAGGTGTTGGATTACTGCCCCTTGATGATAATCACAGGTGGTGAGATCTTGAATTACTTACCCCTGACGTGGCGCAAGATTTGAAAGAATTCATCTCTTTCTTGGTGACTTTTCATAGTGAAACAAAAATGTAAGTACCTCAACTCCAGACAGTTGAACGTTGGTTTAACCTCTTCATCTTCCATTTAATCTCTCATTTTTCCTTTTGTAAAATGTTCTACCAATATATTTGTTAAAATTTCCTTGTTCAAATTCTTTATTTCATTTTTCCTTATACAAATCCAACTAAAATTGCTTGTGGGTCAAACATACTAGGAGCTTATAAAATCTCATAAAAAGTGTTGAAGCCCATAACAAGGGCAGCTAACATGTTGTGATGGTCAGCATGCTTGTCTCACTAGAATAATTATGATTAGGCAGTGAGTTCAATCCTCACTGGGTGCCCTATACTTTTGGCCTCGTGCCACTTTTGAGATATCAATACTGGAATATCTAATGGATTTGAGAAACTGATTTTCCGGAAAAATTATTTTAAAAGATTTTATGATCTGTCTATATTTCTGAGATGAGGTATTATGTACACTATTTACATTATTCAGACTATTGCCCTCATCTTTGTCGCCATATCTATTACAACATTTTGGCCGTTAAACGTTCTGGTCTTCTTCAGGTGGTTGGAATGTCGAACTGAACCCTTTATTTTGCTCACTAGGGTAGACTGTTCTAGTTCCACGTGCCATGTTTTAAGGGATGTCAGTTATCTCCTGTTAATTTTCCCTCTCCAAGTTCTCCACTGCATTAACCTAGTATTGAACTCACACTCTTTGGGTCCTGTCACTGGATCTAACTAATGCCTTTATCCACTGTGCACAATGCATAAAGGCATTAGTTAGAACCAGTTATAGGACCCAAAGAGTGTGAGTTCAATACCCTGGTTAAGGTGGTGGAGAACTCGGAGAGGGGAATTACCAGGAGATATTAGGTTGGTGCAAAAATAATGACGTAATAATATCGTTTTTTGGCGTATTTTTTAACGTCAAAAAACGACATTATTACGTCATTATTTTTGCACCAACCTAATAACTGACAACTGAGGAATAGCCCACATCTTCAAATGTATATATTCCCCCTACACACACACACACACGTACATTACACCTTGCTTACGTCACAACTCAATACTTCTATGAAACTTACCAATTGTCTCTATCTAACCTGATGATGACTTAAGTAAGTCGAAAGCTTGAACCATATTTCTTGTACTTTTCTTCAGAAATGAACTTTGGACAATTTCTGGTGGAATTTCCAGCTTGTCTGAGAAGGATTCATAATTTTGAAAAGTCTGTCATTAAAATTAATCAAGAAAATATCTGTTGTCTTTAATAATATTTTCCATATATATATATATATATATATGAAAATATTTCTCAGAGTTAACCTGTAGAAAAAGACAACACGAAAACTGTAATGGTAGCCGACACGTTTTTTGCCTTGAAAAAGTCCAGATTTGACGAAACACGTTGGCTACCATTACAGTTTTCTTATTGTCTTTTACATTCATATATATATATAGTCATCCTTAGACAGACTGTTTTGCTGTATCACAGCCCATTAGTGTGGCTAGACATGCAATTGCTTAAACTAGGATCGAAACTCGATTGATTTGATATTAGACTCTCAGTGCACACAGCAGAGAAAGTAAATTTTTAATGCACTGTATACGAGATATAAGCTTTACTGGCTACCAGAGTGCTCAATTCATAGCAAAGAGCTTTTAGCATTAATTAGTAGCAGTCAACAAATTCCCTTTCTACCAAAGTGCTCAACCTACAAGAGGGGGCGTGTGTGTGTGAAACATGATCATCAATACTATACTGTCTTATGCTTCAAATGTTATAATGGTGAATAGAAAAAATATTTAGATTCTGTTAACTTTTGGTAGTATTCAGAAAGTGGAAAGCAATGAAACAGGATTTGTCCTTACTGTCTTATATTTGTTTAACTCTTTAGCACTCAACATGTCCAAGCCCACCCCATAAAGATCAGCTCTCAATGTTCAACCCGCCATAATCCGCCCCATGTATACACTGCCATAATATATGATGGTGTCATTACAAATAACATAGAGATTCATGCAAACAGTGGGACTTTGAGAGCCTATATTTATGGGGTGGTTTTGGGCGTGTTGAATACTAAAGTACTATACAATATAAGAGTGATGAATTATCTGCAGAATATAAAACTTAAACATAGATGATCACCAGTTACTGATTACGATATTTTAGATAACAAGGTGAGACAAGAACCTTTTCAAAAAGGCATGGATCACCAAAAGCTACCATACATAGCGAATTCATCTTCTTTTATGTGCATTATCACACAATATATATATATATATATATATATATATATATATATATATATATAGTCATCCTTAGACAGACTGTTTCACAGCTCATTAGTGTGGGTAGTAAGCCAGGATCAAAACTCGATTATATATATATATATATATATATATATATATATATATATATCTATCTATATATATATATATATATATAATCTGACTTTAAATAAACCTGCAAAGGATGTTGGTGATCATGACTCTCCATGACTTCCCCTCTGTTGTTACTCAAAGTAACTTTTGACATTTTACCATCCCTTTTTGTCCTTGTTCTGCCATCCATTTGCTCAAACCTGTTAAGGCTTACAGCTACATCACATTGAAGCACCAGTTCCTGTATGTTCACTGAATTTAAGCAATGTCAAGCCTGGTCAGTACCTTGATGGGTGACCACCTTGATAGGTCACCACTTGGGAATATCCGTTGGAAGTTTGAATGTGTGGATCGTGCAATGGATAATGGCTCGGAATATTTAATCGAAGAGCTGAATTCCAATTGGGTTTGTTTTATTTGCTTACATGCAAATACCCTTGGGAATGGTATAAATTCACCTCTTCTGCTCCCATCTATGGGTTAATTAATAAGAATTGTATCACAAAATCATTATTATCTAAAAAAAAAAAAATTCTTACAATCTAAAAATAATTTCTGGCTTTAAATAAACCTGCAAAGGGGTTGATAAGCCATAAAAAATGAATCGGTCAATAATAAAAAAAAAGTTTAATAGGTTACTTGTTGTTTCCCACTGCTTCTCTTGTTGAAATGTCTGGGATGCATAATGAGGAAAGAGGACCTGGAGAATCTAACACTCACAGGACATGTTGAAGGTAATAGAAGCAAGAGTAAACAGCATATAACCTGCTTAATTAGTTGGTGTGAATGGTTACTATAAAAGGGACAAGAAGGGATGGTAAATGGTTAAAAATTACTTTGAGCAAGAAAAACAGGAAGTTGTGGAGAACCATGATCGCCCTCATCATTGTAGGACATTGAAAAGCAGATATTAGTCAAAACAGTATGCCAAGGACATGGTGTAAATTTGAAAGAAGTGGACATTATGCAATTAACTTTGGGGCTGATCAGGTGAAGCAACTAAGATATTTCAGTTTTTTTTGTTTTTTTTTTTGAATTGCACATACAAATTTGATAAAACCGAATCAAAAAACTTGTGGTAGGATGTTAAACTTGCAAGCTCTTGACAGTAAGCTCTCTTCTTTATGTGTGCTTTAAAGATGCACTCTTTGTGCCAAACTTGACTTTAGCTAATAAATTCCAAGTGGTTGTAATTAACCAAGGTATCACAAACTTTTAGAAATTTAAACAGACAGTAGTACAGGCTGCTCGGTCAATGAATGACAAATGTTTCCTTATAAGGAAACAGTTAATAATACTAAATTTTTCAGTGTATGAATCACTAAATATTAAGCACTTCAGAGACCTTGGCATATGGATCAGTTATAACAAATGAAAAATAAAGAAAAGAGGAAAGGAAATTGAACATAGTTTTGCTCAAAACCTGAAATTGCTATGAAACCAAAACATCAGAAAACTTGTATCATATTCTTAAATATCTTTGTCAGATTGTGACTTTGATACGGATGCCATGCATGGTGCAAACCTGTTCAGAATATGTCATCTGTATACAACCATTTTTCTAAAATCAAGAGGCAAAAAAGTCTTTGAGTGTACAAAACCTGAGGGTTTTGTCAAAGATTATCCTTCTTTGAACATTGTGATTCTGTAGCACCAATCCACAAAGAACTGTATCAACTAAGAGAAACCCCATTACTTGAGGACTACCAACAGCATTAACAACTAAAATGGAAAGCACTTGAAGAGAAAATAATGACATATTCAAGATGGTAAAATGCCACCCCATTTCAAGTAAAAGGTTAGAAAGGAACCACCCCCTATCAATACTTGAAAGAATGGTAACAGCTAATGGACTTGATTGAGAAAGCAACTGTACCAAACAAAGCTATTTTCCCCAAAAATTGTTTTAATAGAAAGATTTTATAAATTTCAACTGACAGTAGTACTGGCTGCTCAGTGAATGAATGCCAAATGTTTCCTTATAAGGAAATTGCTAATATTACCATTATCATTATAAAGATATTGTATTTTATAACACATGAGATTCAAGACATTCCTTGATGTTTACAGTTTAGGAATGTTCTTATATATTAAATACCTTATGTTATGTTTTCTATTGAATGAAGTTGTGACGAAATATTCACAGCAACACGTGCGCTCTGATTTGTATTGGGTTGGCCACAAAGTCTGTTTGCTTATTAAGTAGATACTTAATAAACCAAACAAAATTTTTGGCCAACCCAATATATACAGAGTGTGGCAAAAATCCCTCCCACATTTTAAACTGTCACCTGTATGGTAATAGTGAACAAGTGGTAAGGGTGTCTTCATCTCGCTAATTGAAGTTATCCTGAACAGCCACTTGTCTAGATCCATTCATACTAATCCAGGTGTCCCCCAGGAATCCGTCCTTGGCCCTACTTTGGGAAGGTCATTAATGAAAATTAAAAACACTGACATCGGCTCTCAACTTGGCATCTACACCTGATGACACAACCGTTTATTCCTGCCTCGATAGTAATGCTGACAAGGTCATAATGGCAGCTGATTTCCAAAACGACCTCAAATCCATTGTTAATGGGGGGGGGGGGTGAAAAAGATGGATTGTTAATTTTAGTATTTCTGGTTCTTTGTTTCTTTTTCATTTGTTTCGTTATTTGAAAGCAGTTATTAATATTTGCATGTCAAGCAACAACACAAAATTTTCACTTTTTTTTTATCTTTTTTTCTAATTTGTTCTTTTATTATTCCCCCCGTAACAATTATTGTCGTCTCAAATGTGAGTCTGAGTAACACAAGACAATATAAAATAAACAACAATGCGTGTATTACCAAAAGTATGACAACGACGAGAAAAGAAGACGATATGTAAAGACTAGTTTCATAGCGTTTAAATTAAAGAATGTGTTTGTGAAATCTGTGCATCCCTACATGATAGACGTGTGTGAAAGAGTTATAAAATGTCATGAGAAATGTAAGACATTGAAAATGAATATTCTCCAGTAGGGGACGCTTTTTTCTCCGCATGCAACTACACTCAGCCAGAGTTGTGAAAGAGAATGAGTGAGAATATCATTGCCTGTTCATAGGCTTAAGAAGCGTCCCCTGGTGATGATTTTGCTTTTTAGGAATGTTAAGTGGAATGACCCACAATTAAAAAGTAATCAAAACTTTTCCTATTTTTTTTTTTTTTTTTTTTTTATATCCAGGTCACATTTCATCTGAGAAAATGTTTGTTGATTTTTTTTTTTTTTTTTTTTTTTTTTTTTTTTTTTTAATATTTGCAATTGCACTAAAATTCTTCTGCATGTCACTTTTATAGCTAGAAGCATTTTATTCACCACACAAATGTTTTTTTACAGATTGGCACCTGTATGTGTAAATTTGGATGACTATTTTTAATTTGCACATCTACCTCATTTTTGTTTTTAAATTTCATCCAATCTGAATCTGAATACATAACATTTATATTGAATCTGCAAGCTTTTGTATGTCAGAAACTATTTCAAACAATGTCTATTTAGTGTCAGTTTAAACTGACATCTTTTTTACCATATATTTTGACCATTTTTCTTAAGCCTTTAGCCTTCACCTCACCCAGTAAATATTGGCTCTAAATGTTCAACCCCCATCATAACCCAGCCCAATGTTGTGTATCAATATACTTACCCACATGGAGAATATTTCTTTGTAAATAAAGAACAGTCATAAGCATAATATTACTGTTATAGTGGAACACAATTATTCTATAGTTAATGGACTCTCCCACCTATAATAAGTAGGAGTAGTAAGAGTAACGAGGGAGTCGCTCAGTCAGTCGATGCCGGACAACTGTTAGTCGGATACTAAAGTATCAGCGACCACAACTAGATTTCTTTGCGTCATTACCTATTATATCAAGTTCCTAACATTTTGTACGTCAAACCTATTTTAGGACCGACTTAGTACAAATACAAGCCTCCACTGGGAAACCACTCCATAACAATTACCAAAATCAAATGCACCACAATTTACAAAAATGATCAAACAGCAATAAAAAAAAAACATTTTATGAAACCAGTCGATAAAAAATAAATAAATCAGATTCATTATTTACTGCAAAAGATTAAAAACTAGGAACCTAGTTATTAAAATAAACATCCAACCCCTTATATGAGACCAATGTTCACTATTTACATTATTTTGGATTATTGTCACCATATTCATTACAACGTTTTGGCTGTTGTACGCTCTGACCTTCTTCAGGTATTTTTTTTTTTTCTTTCGTACATGGTTCGATGTTCGTGTCAATTTCTGATAGGATTTGTCAATTTGCCTCCATATTTTCGGTGTATCAGGTCCATGCCGATACTCCAGTGTCAGTCTATATTTCTGAGATGACGTATTATGTACACTATTTACATTATTTGGACTATTGTCCTCATCTTTGTCGCCATATTTATTACAACATTTCGGCCGTTGTATTCTCCGGCCTTCTTCAGGTCTTTGGAATGTCGAACTGAACCCTTTATTTTGCTTACTGGTATAGACTGTTCTAGTTCCACGTGCCATGCTTAATGGATGTCAGTTATTTCCTGTTAATTCCCCTCTGCAAGTTTTCTACTGCCTTAACCAAATATTGAACTCACTCTTTGGGTCCTGTCACTGGATCTAACTAACGCCTTTATCCACTGTGCCAGGTGTTCTTGAGGACACATAGCACAGTGGAAGGAGGCTGGAGCATACAACAGCCAAAATGTAATAAATATGGTGACAAAAATGAGGACAATAGTCCGAATAATGTAAATAGTGGATGTAATACCTCATCTCAGAAATATAGATAGATACTGAGACCAGTGTTGTGTATGAATATACTTGAACACCTGGAAAATGTCTCTCTGTAAGTAAAAAAAACACCTCTTACATAGGATATACTACAACCACATTCTCATGGAGACTCACCTGCCACTTATCAGACAGCACATTAATAACCAACATGAAGATCATGGTAACATTAGACAGCTACTTAACCAAAATACAAGCAAAATCAAATGGTAAAAACAGACTTATGTCCCTTGAAGCAATACAAATACAACCAAAACTACCATCAATAAATAAAAACAATTATAACTTAACAGCCTGCATCCTCAAATAAAAAACTACACAGACACGTCACATCTTGCTTACATCCCAACTGTCTCTAGTTCTATGAAATTCACCGATTGTTTTTATCTACCCTGATGACGACCTAAGTCAGTTGAAAACTTGGACCATATTTCTTTCAAAATGAACTTTGGACAATTTCTGATGGAATTTCCTTCTTATCTGAGAAGGATTATTCGTTATTTGGAAAAGTCAGCAGAGTGCCATCAGGCAATGTGCTAATAAGTAACATAAGAATCATACTAATATTAGACAGCTACCCACAAACAATACCAAAATACTAGTAAAATCAAATAGAGTGTAACCCGGATATAAGAGAGTTGTCAGGACCAGAGAAGAAGTCTCTTATATCCAGGTTTGGTCTATTTTGTTTAGGTAAGTATGGCTCTAATTTGGGACCAGAGAAAATTTCTCTTATACCCGGGTTTCTCTTATATCCAGGTTACACTGTAGTAAAAACAGACTTGTGTATACTGTCATAATATATGACAACATCATCACGAATAATGCAGACACACAAACTGAGATTTTGTCTGCAAACAGTGAGATCTTGAGAGCCGATATTTATGGGGTAGGTTTGAGCATGTCAAATACTAAACGTTTAAAGTTCATGATTTTCTTGATTTCAGAATAAAACTTGGAAATTTTCAAGCACATTTCAGTGAAACTTTTTCTTTCTAAAACTATATTTTAGAATTCTAGTTTAGATATATGAAAAAAAAAAAAATGTCAGTTTAAACCGATGCCTTCCTTTTCTCTATTTTGCTTAAAGTTCATGTTTTTTCGTTTTCAGATGAAAACTCGTAAAGTTTCCAAATTATTTCAATTAACTTTTTACTTTCCAAAATTATTGCTTATGTATAAGGGGAAAAAAAGCTAATACCAGAAGGGTAGAGGTTAAAACATTTAAAAACATATATTTGACATACCACAATGTTTCGGCCTTCCTCAGGTGTAACAACAAAAATTTGGACAATAGTCCAAATATTTTCATCAGCTTTATTTCATATCTAAGAATTTAATTTCTTCTTTTCTGATCACTTTCTTTATACTGATGCATTGATGACTAAGTAGACCAATTCTTGTATAAAAGAGTCGACAACATAGTAATGTTGGAGGAGGTCGATTTTGTCAAGCCTTTCTATCTTGTTATTTGACTTCTTTTTCTCTTCTGCTAGCTTCAAAGCGTTTGGTTCCAATGGTGATGGAATATCGCAAAATGTTACAGTGGTCTTATTCATGTGTTTCAAGCTCAAGTTCAGTGGCTTACAATGTTGTTTTGTGTTGTTCTTTATATCCTTGAAAAGGGTAACCCCATAGATTTTTCCCTGGAGTGTGAGCTCACTGAATAAGACTTGATGCAGAAACCTTGACTCTTCAGTCATTGCTACATGTCCTGACCACCGACTATAAATAGAGTAAATAATTATAACTCTACATCCCAGAAATTCAGACGGAAATTAAAAAAATATAGTCTCCGATTAAATTCTTCTTTTTATAACTAAACCAATATTGGTAAAAATGAGTTCTCAGATACACATAGGAATTGATGCTATTTTGATAAGTTTTAAAGTTAAGGCTTACATTATTAAATGTCTTTAAATTTACTTCATGGAAATTTGATTCATCAACAGACCACTCTATAAATTTGGACATATTGATTTTTCTATTTAAGCTATCCATCATTTAATGATTTCATAAAATATTAAGTTTAAAATAATTTTCCAATTTTTGAAGAAATGTGTTAATAAAATTTAAAAATTATTTTAAACTTAATAAATTTCAACATATTATATATATAATCAAATAAATAAATATAAATATATATATCATAGAGAAACAATTTATACAAAGAATTAAATAGCAATGTTAATGTGATTAATGACGAAATCACTTTGCTAACAAGACTTAATGAGACATTAACTTACTATCCATTCCTTGAATAATACGATCTTATATTTGAGTTCTTGTCAGATGGAAGACACGTGCCAAGTACTTTTGACAATTTCAAATTGTCATCTTCAGGGTGCAATTTTCCCCATGCACAGGCAAACACTAAGACAAAATATGTGTAGACCGAAAGATGTTTTTTTTTTTAACATGCTCCAAAACATATATTCAACTGTCAATAAATAGCATAATTCAAAAACAAAAAAAAAACACCTTTCAGTTTATACATATTTCGTTTTAATGTTTGTCTGTGTATGGAAAAATTTTTCCCTGAACATGACAATTTGAAATTGTCGAAAGTACTTGGCATTGTCTTCCATCTGACAACAACTCGAATATAAGGATCTTATTATTCAAGGAATTGATAGTAAGTTAATATCAAATTAAGTTCTGTTAGCGAAGTGGTTTCACCATTAATCACATTAACATTGATCTTTGTATAAATTATTTCTTTATGATAATATATATATCCTTTGTTGTAAATAAAACAGTACTCAATGCAAAATAACAGAGCTATTAAGTATATATCAATAAATATACATAATACCCCACAGTATGACTCGTAGTTTCGTGCTCTATGCAATCGTCAGGTACAAAAGTTCTTTTGAATTCTAAACCCTGGAAGTGGCAATGGGAAATCACTCCACTGCCTTTGCCAAGAATTCATGGCAATTTACAGATAATAAAGGAAAGGAAGATCCATGATTGCTTACATCCTGAAAGGACATGACATTTGAAAAAAGAATTATTATTGTAATAGGCTTTCTTTGATTGTAATGTTTTTAATTTTCCATATTTTTTTTTAGATAGAATGAATTCAGTCATGAAAAATTCCAAGACCATAAACAAATCTTATAATCTAAAAATATCATAAACTTAAAACAAAATTCTTGAACTGTTTCAATTTTGTCAATTTCCTCTTTGATAAAGAAATTTTGGTATTATTTTACTCTTACACCTGTCTCATACCAACTATTATTTTATATTATATTTTATTATATTATATTATTTATGTTACAGAGAGTGAGAGCAAGAGTAAAGAGGGGTGTTTGAGGAAATGATAAGAGAAGGACAGGGATCAAGATCAAGGCATCAGAAGATGTCGATTGACATTATATTTGAAGATTATAGCTGTCAGGAAGCAAGTGGAGGAAGGGAGTTCCACTGTCGAGAATGCAAGAGAAAAAAGCTGTTGGAGTAGAAGAGGCAGTTACATTTTGACAGTGAAAGGGTGGGACCGAGATGCCAAATCTAGTAACATGCTTAAATTCATGCAGTTGTGGTATCAGTGAAAGTAGCTTGTCAGAGCAGTTGCCATGAAAATATTAGTAGAAAAGATAGAGGGAAGCCACATCGCGTCTGTGAGAAGGACTGTAGACAAGATACCAGATTAGGACCTCTCGCATTGCATTCTGTCTCTGGATTTTGTCTAGGACCTCGAGATGACAGTGGGGATACTGCTGCCATATAGGGTCTGGTTCCCCCACTGTTCATCTCGAGGTCCTAGACAAAATCCAGAGACAGAAATGCAATGCGAGAGGTCCTAATCTGGTATCTTGTCTACAGTCACTTTCTCACAGACGCGATGTGGCTTCCCTCTATCTTTTCTACTAATATTTTCATGGCAACTGCTCTGACAAGCTACTTTCACTGATACCACAACTGCATGAATTTAAGCATGTTACTAGATTGGCATCTCGGTCCCACCCTTTCACTGTCAAAATGTAACTGCCTCTTCTACTCCAACAGCTTTTTCTCTTGCAATTCTCGACAGTGGAACTCCCTTCCTCCTACTTGCTTCCCTGACAGCTATAATCTTCAAATATAATGTCAATCGACATCTTCTGATGCCTTGATCTTGATCCCTGTCCTTCTCTTTATCATTTCCTCAAACACCCCTCTTTACTCTTGCTCTCACTCTCTGTAACCCCTTATGTGCTAGTGGCACTCCCGCGTTGCTTGGGGTGGAATGCTTAAAAAAACAATTGTGTCTACTAGTAAAATAACTCATAATAAACCATTTTAAAATATGTGAGTAATTAATGAATTGAAGTAAAATTAATGAAAATAAACTTATATTTTACAACCAAATTTTATGGAACATTCCTTGCTAGCTATAATCTTCAAAGATTCAAATGTAATGTCAATTGACATATTCTGATGCCTTGACCCTCTTCCCTTTCTCTGTTTCTCATTTCCTCTATCATGCCTCTTTACTCTTGCTCCCAATCTCTGTAACCCCTTGCGTGCTATTGGCACTCCTGCCTTGCTTGGGGTGAAATGCTTAAAAAAAAAAATCAAGAAAGAAATAAAAAAGATAGCCTTCTATGACAACAGAAAACACCTTTTGAGTGAAATTAATAATCAGGTTACTGCAACTGAGAGGCCTTGCAAAAGAATGCAGGAGAAAGGAAAGTAATATTAATAATGCAGAATGCCAAGGGTTAAGTCAATCTCAATATTTTACATCATTTTCACCTATACACAAATCATCGCAAATGGAGATATTCAATTTGCGGGTTAATTTCTTTCAAATCTCTTATGGCGTTTTTCCACCCCTAAAGGGATATGGATGTAATAGTAAAAATTTACCAAAATTTTTTTTTTTTTTTTTTATTAATTGTATGTTATTCTGATTTTGTTTTTTGTGTTTGGCAGATGGAACGTGACGATTCCGGCCACAAGCCAGCCACACCAATCCCAAGTGTTGACAGTGCTCTGGAGTCTTGGGGAAGCTCAGGCTTAGAAAACTACAATCAAAATTCAACCTCGCAGGCCATTGTGGTAGCAGAAACCAAAATCGGTACAAATAATCACAACCGAGATAAATCAGGTAAATTTTTTTTTGGTGGGGGGGGGGATTTCATTCCCCCTCCTCTACAACCAAAGACTGCATTTGGTTAAAAACAAATAGACCAACAATTACTAACTTGAGCAGTTTATATTCCTTGTTTTTATAATGATAGGGTGTGTGACACTATTTAGGTCGCTAGAAAGAAAGAAGAAAAAAGAAAGGCGAGAATTAAATTTAGGTGATAAGAAGCCATCACAAAAAGGACACTAAGCGATGTTATTCTTTTTAACAAAGAAAAGTGCTAAAGGTTTTATTCTCATTAGCGAGGGAAGTAAAGTCACGGTTGTTTCGGATTTAATCTGATTTATGTTACAGGGCGGCGAGTAAGATATATCCAATCTGCCCATGGCAATGGTAAAAATTTCAAGTTGGACAAGCGTCCTCCTGCAGAATTCTAAAGAGATAAAAATAAAAATTAATTAAGCACACACTGACCTAAAAACAAAATGCCCGCTGGACCTCCCGCAGGGTGCTGGGAGATAAAAATTAATTAGGTCAAGCTTGACCGAAACCAAAATGTCCGTGGAACCACCTCCATGTCATTTGGGAAAAACACCTGTTTATTATCAGGGCTGGCTATGATAGCGAAATTATTTTATCAGAACGAATAATTGGCACCAAGGTGCAATACATCCAATTGACCACCCACTTGATAATTGCCAAAAATCTCGTTGACGAATTCCATATAATAAAGTCCAAGTGACATTTGGCTAAGATAAGAGTCCAAGGGTTTGTTTTGGGGCAGAAGGAAAGAAAGAGAAAGAAAAGAAAAAGAAAAAAAAGGGGGAAGATATTTTTTTTTCTTTGAGCAAGATTTGTCTAGCCACACCCACACTGCTAGGCGCCCATTGGCTGAATGGTGGCGTGAGCGTTAGGCGGAGGTAATCATGTGAAGAAGAAGGGGAGGCCTGTTGGCACCCATTGAAGAGATCGGTATGAGATGCCACTGTGAGAGAGAGGGGAAACCCGTTGACACCCTCTGAGGGTATGGTGAGATACCAATATGAGAACAGAAGAAGGTGGGAGGACGAAAAGACTTCCAAAAATGGAAAATAATAAATTTTCCTGGCTGAAAACAAAGAAGTGGATTGTGGATTTAGAATTATCAAGGAACCTCAAACCCCGACAAGCCCACCCCAGTTTTGGTTGGCGTCCATATAAGCAGAGTCACAGCGAGTGAAAAGCAGTTCCAGTTAAGTTCGCAGTGAAGTTCACAGCTGAGTTGAATTGAATTGGACCCACCTTGCAGAAGCTGACTAAGATTCACGCAATTCCGAACTCAACTTCTAGCCAAGAACAATTTATTTTTGAAGAACGACTTAGACTCATACCACCAAAACAAGTTTTATGAATATTGCCTGAAGATACACCAAAAACCAGTTTCTTAAAGAACAAACAACTTAAGATGTTAAGACTTGCCTAACAAACACAAAGTGTCACAAATCCATATTAGCAGGTTGGTAGAAAGACGCAGTCCTGTATTCAGCAACCAGATATAAAATATTGTTATCCTTTTTTAGTACATTTGAACTTTTCGACTTATTACTTCATTTTCTTTTACATATACTTGTGTGGTATTACCCTTGTTCGAACTAGACTTGCATTACGGCCCGGCGACTGATTGATTTCGTCTACCTAAGATCAAATCACAACGTGGGTAGGTTAGACTAGAAATCAAAACAGTTACTTTGGTAAGCAGACGTTGGAAGCAAGCTGGGAACGACAAGGCTGATACCAAATCTAACCAGATTCCCATCCGAATCACTAAAAGGTTAGAACGTCACATTTGGTGCCGCAACCAATACCAAGCCAGTTGGTCATCACAGGACAGGATAGCACGACGGACATGGCCAGGCAGATGCTACATTTGGTGCGGCGACAGACCGGGGACGTCACGGTGTGCGGATGGTGTAATAGTGCCTCAGAAAGCAAAATCAGGGAGACAAGTTCAAATTCCAGCCAAGTTCGTTGCATTCACTTTCACACATTTCTTAGTTCTACCAGTTCTAACCATCATGCTAGACCCTGCCATGCCCACTGTAGCGAACCATCCTGATTCCCTTTTGTATTCCATTGCTGAGACACAAGTTCCGCTCTACCAGCTTCTTCCCACAAACCACTGATTTCTTAAACCAACTACCAAGAGGTTGCTTCCTTGATCACTACAATCTTGGCCAGTTCAACTCTAAGGTCAATCATTATCTTCCCCACATATCCCCATAAACTGTGCCACTTAATCTATAATGCTTTACCTTGAGTTGCTCTTGGGCCTTGTACAGGGCAAACATCATTGAAGAGGTAATTTTTATTCTTACAAAGTATAAACAAGAAGTATGAATCTATCACTTCTCCCCACATTTGCCTTGGTTGGTAACCAGTCTAGGAGAAGGACAACTCTGAATTCAAATCCAGTTATTCCTGAGGTTGACAATTCCACCCTGTAAACTCCTACTTACTAGAAAAACCACAACAGTAACACCTAGCAGGGCAAGGCTATAGTCTCTTTTCTTCACAGGAAAATGACACTAATAGTGACAGGGTACTATAACTAAACGTCTAGATGATATAGTACCCGTTTACCCATAATTTCATTTCCTCCTGTGACTTCATGTTAGCATGACTATCAACACCTTTTGACTTGGGTAAACTTGGGGGTATGTCTTTTCAGGGACAATCCCTATGGTGTCACGTGCTGGGTTAATGACCGAATGTTTGAGCACAATGGCCTTGAAAAACCATACCACACAGTGACCAAAGGACAGTTGACAGAATTGTCTGTCAATGGTTGTACGCTAACACAAAGTCACAAGTCATTATGGCCGAGAGTTTTAATGTACTGGCCCTGTTCATCTTTTGATGACACCAGTGCTCTCTCTCAGAAACTGTAACTAAGGTCCATTCAGTACAGCTGCAGTATAGACACCAGATGATGGAGAAATGTTATTTATTAAGAAATCTTTCAAAAATAAAATGTACTTTTCTGAAGTGTTGAGAAAAATCAACTGATTTAAAGCTGAATTAATCTGACATATTTACTTTTAGTTCAAAATATAGCAGAAAACCATTTTTAACACAGAGACAGGTAATGAACTCACACTCTTTGGGTCCTGTCACTGGATCTAACTAACGCCTTTATCCACTGTGCCATGTGTCCTTGAGGAGATAACTGATAACTGACATTCATTAGACATGGCATGTGGAACTAGAACAGTCTACTCCAGCAAGCGATATACAGGGTTCAGTTCGATATTCCAACCACCTGAAGAAGGCCAGAGCATATAACGGCTAAAACCTTGTGATAAATATGGCAACAAAGATAAGGACAATAGTTCAAATAATGTAAATAGTGTACATAATACCTCAGAAATATAGAGAGATACTAAAAACAGTATTAATTACATTTACCGGCCTGATGTTTGAGAAATTTTGTGGAAAATATGCATTTTCCAACAACAATCAAACATTTTGTGGGAGGTATTTCTGCCCGACCCTGTACAATAAATTGAAAATACCTGGCCTTGTGACTCATAATAACCAATTGACTCGTGTATAGAAATACGTGAGCCACCACATGACTTGAAGATTGTGTTTAAACAGACTGGTTAGGTGCAGATATACATCCATGCATTTAAGCATACATACATACGCAATTGAAATTCTATTAAG
>OZ010603.1:28943771-29041271 GCA_963932145.1 Acanthosepion lycidas
TGTCTATGTTTTATCAGGAGCCGTTCCAAGCTTTGTATGTTGGCTTTAGTTTCAGGAGAAAATAAAGACAAAAACTGATGACATCCTGTTTTGTTTACATAGATGTTTGCTATGTGATGATGAATATCTCTGTTATACAGTCCAAATAACCACTCTGATGATGGCTCATGTGAGCTGAAAGCTTAGATTGATGAACAGCATAATAAAGAAATATCTAAACATTGGACAGTTTTTGTCTTCATTTTCTTCTGAAATTAAAGCCAACATACAAAGCTTGGAACGGCTTCTGATAAAACATAATAGACATTCATTGTCTGTTATATTTAAAAATACGTGTCTGAATAATGATCTACTGTCCTTATACAATATATATATATATTCCTCAGTTATGCAATCCATATTTTTGAGAAAACATCATTCCAACATTTGTTCATACCAATCCTTCATACTTTTCCTTGTTTGTTTTCCACAGCCACCTTGCCTGCTGATTTCCGTGACTACCACAACTCTGACTCCTTTTCGGATGCTGAATGCAGTACGGATGGTCACCAGAACCATCGCAACTACACAGACGATGAGGACGACTGGGATGCTAATAGCAATGGGAGCTATGGAAGCAGCGAGGATGAATGGTCAAGAACGTGTGATGACCTTGAGAATACCGACACGTCAGAAATGCTGCGACAGATTGGCGCCAGCCTTAGGCAAAGGAGCGTTGCAAGTCTAAATCGGATCCGTTCACGAGATGCACGCCGACGTAACAAGAAGAGTAACTGCCACTGTGCCCAAGGGGAAGATGCCGTCTCGAGTAGCAGCCATGGTAGCAATCGGTTCTCTAAAAACAACAATGCGAATAGCACCAAGTCCTCTGGCAAGGAGCTTGTACCGACAACATTTGAGGAACATGTGCAGACCATATTCTCACCTACGCCAATTCAGCTTCACCGTTTTAAATTGCAGAAAGAATGCGCCACAGATGATTTCGGTTTTAGCCTATCAGAAGGAATGTACGAGAAAGGCGTCTATATCAGTGCTGTACGTGCAGACAGTTTGGCAGAGACGTCTGGTCTTCAACCATTTGACAGAATCCTACAGGTATGCCTTCCCTTTAAGTCTTTTTGTATTTTTTTTAATTATTTAAATCATTTCACCCTAAGCAAGGTGGTAATGCCGCTAGCATGCAGGGGGTTTACAGGTGGTAGTGCCGCTAGCATGCAGGGGGTTTACAGGGAGTGAAAGAGGAGACTGAGAATAGGGAGAATTGAGGAAAGAACAAAAAGAGGAACAAGTGTTTAAGAAGATAGAATATGTCAATTAATGCTGCCTTTAAATTTCTCAAGATTGTAGCTATCACAGAAGCAAATAAATAGAAGGTAGTTCCACAGCTGGGAAGTGTGTTGCATTTAGCTATTTCAACAGCAAAAGGGTGGGACCTAGAAGCCAATCTAGTAGCATGCTTAAATTCATGTATTCAGGGCACCAGGGAAAACTGCTTGTCAGAGCAGTAGCCATGAATATATTTGTAGAAAAGACAGAAAGAAACCACGTCACATTGGTGAGAAAGTTGTGATACCAAATCAGGATCAGTTACATTACAGATCCTTCTTTGGATTTTGTTAACAATCTGGAGATGTACAGCAGGAGCTTCAGACCAGATATGGCAGCAGTATTAGATAAGTTTGATATTCAATTGAAGCAAAAAAAGTAACACATTGGTTTCTTTAATTGTAAAGGACAAATTTCAAAAGCAATTCTGGTGCTGATCTTGATTCATCTTCTGCTGAAGTTAAGCAAGAATATGCATGTGGTGCAATGGATAATGCTTTTCTACACTACCTGGTCACTGAGCCCTGATCAAAGTGTAGTATCTGTTCTGATGTCTAATAGCAATATTAACTGTTTCCTTATATGAAAACATTAAAATTTATAAGATCCTTCTATTAAAACATTTTTTCAGGAAAATGGCTTCCTCAGGTTCAGTTACTAGTATTTCTCTTTTCAGTGTTGACTGGGATTTCTGTCCTAACCTTTTGTTTGAAGTAGTGTGGAATATCAACATCTTGATTTGTTTTCTTTGAGTTACATGTGATATCCCTTTTTTGTCGTTGTTGGAAGTCCTTAACAGATGTAGTTTCTGTTTTTTTCTCATTCTGTAGTATCAGTCTACGAGGTTTAAATAAGGATGCTGTTTTTGAAAGTCTTCGATGTTTCTTTTGAGTTTGCCCCAAGGAAGGCATCAAAGAGTCAATCCAAATTGGCCTCTCTTACTAAATACAGATGTGCAAGATTCCCCCACCTTTTGCCAAATTCTGATGGAAGGGGCCACTGCCTTTGTGTCCTGATCTTGACTTTAAGCTGATGCTTAAAGAACAGGATCAGTTGAGAAGAGGTGAACTTCTCACCCCCATAGAATTCCTTCTGACGTGTCCTCCAAATAACAACTCTCGTAACTCCTAGCAAGCAAAATAACATAGTATTCAGCCTTCATCAATGGCTGTACCACATTATTACAGACAGAACTGGCCTTGAGGATGAAGAACTTTCTGTGCAGCATGCGAACCATGATACCTTCAATAAACTTGTCAAACTGGACTACAACCCTGCAATAAAAGATGATGTGATCCAGGGTTTCCACTTCTCCATTACAGCAAACACTGTTTGGAAATTTTTCCAAACCTGCCAAACAAAATTTTTTGCCAACCAAGAGGGCCTTACAATTCACCAGCCAGGTGAGTAATGCCTCATTATGGTCCAAGGTAATATTGAGAAAGACTCCTGCTTTGTAAGACTGAGCTTGCCTATCAGATCATCTTGTATGGACCCCTCCTAGCTAACAAGTAATATAATGCCCTCCAGGATGTTAGAGAGGTCATCTGTCACCCGTAAGAGTTGTTTTCGACATGCATGATAGAAAGAGCACTCACCTCGGGGTAAAGTGGGGGGGGACTCCTCCTTGCACAAGAGGCATCTTCTTTCCAGAATTCACCCTCTTCATCCAATTGTTGACACATTCAATTTAGGAACATACTTCAAAGAGTATGTTGACTAGTCTCAACGCTAGGCATACCCAGACTATCTTCAGAAGGGTGGAGGTAACAGATCTCCCAAGGTACTTTGCCTCCCCACAAGAAAGAGAACAAGAGCCTTACTAATGGAATTAGCGTAGCAGACAGAAATGAAAGTATGAAGAGTCGGTAAAGGGGAATCGGGTAGATGTGCGAGACACATACTTCCGCCCTTCCCTTTAAGGAAAGATTAACCCAAGACCACAGACCAACTGCGACCTTGGCCTTTTCTCTCACTTCTGACTAATTCATTTCCAGCAAGAGATCAGGACTGAACTAGAGCCTGTCCATCCAGAGGAGAGGTTCGATAAGAGAAACTCTCTTCGACTCACCCAACCACAAACCAACGGACTTATTGCAGTTGATCTTGGCCCCGTGTCACCATCTCATACCTTCTGATTTCCATGACAAATGGAGCAAGACATTACGAAAGGCTCTGATTGAACCCCATTCACTTCCACCAGCACACTTGGAGACACATACAAAAGTCAGATCCAGGGACAAAAATACAGCCTGAAACTGGCCACCAAAAGAACAGACTCCAGATATTGATGGTCAACCCTATTGGATGCCTTGGACCAAATTGGTCAGCATGGCTTCACTGTCAACTTGCTCAATGTTCAAGTGTACCATATGATAGTCCTGCCCTTCACAGCACAAGTCTGGGATCAATCAGACTAGAAAGGACAGCCAGCAAATGGCTCACTAAGATCTTGGCTAAAATCTTTAAGTCTGTGGTTAGGATCATTAAAGGCCGAAAATTACCTATCCCATTCCCACTGTTCTTCTCCTTGCATAGCAACTTGATCACACCCCTGGTGAAATGTTGAGGTATAGAGACCCCTGCTTCATCCAGTTGTAAATCAGTGCCAGCAAGGGTACAAAGACAAGCAACACTTCATAGGGGGTAGACCATATAATCCTGTAGATTTGTCACAGCCAACCAGTTTCATCGCTTCCCAGATTTCCAATTCTGTGATGGGACCCTCGCACCCAGCTACCTCAAGGCAGGGAAAGTCAGCGAAATAGGCATTGAACTGAGCAGTGCTCAAACCAGGCTCTATGGTAAACAGATCCTGAAAGCAGTCACAAAAAAGCCTCACATATGCCTGCGTTTGTAGTCACGTCTGATTATCTAGCAATGTGACACACAACATGTTAATGAGATGCATTCCTAATTTCTTGTGCACATAAGACATTCTTTCTAACCTAGCCCTAACGACCACAGCTTGATCCTTCTTGATAAGCAAGGAGGCCAACTCTATCCAAGCTAAGGCTACATCCCCACTATCACAGGATTTAATCACCCAATTCTCATATGCTATTTTCACCACTAACCTATCTAGATTGAGTCAATGACTATACTCAATTGCAAACTACCTAATTTGGGATTTTAATTTGTCCCACCACATATTCCCAACCACAGCCCCCATCAATTCCTGCTATAGCATTAGTAGCAGCTGGTTCTAGAAATCTCGTTCAACCAAATAATGATGTGTTTGATTTCCAGTAGCCAGCTGAGGCTACTGGAAATGTTTATTACTTTACCAAATAATAGAAACCACATCTGTGCCTTTTCTATAAATACTTTCATGGTGATTGTTTGGATAAGCTTTTCGTTATGGTACCATAGTTTGTTTGCTTAAGACTTGGTAAGTGCCAGGTGTGATTTTGTAGCATTACCGAATGGAACAGACATTTAATTATTATAAAAAAAAAAAAAACATAAGGAAAATTAAAGTGAAATGTAAAAGGTTACATGAACCCAGACTAGCCTATGATTTGAGTAAACTATATAATGAAAACTTGGACACCCTAAGAGCCCCTATATCGACTCGAGATAACTAGAACACACTGCTGTCGCCAAGCCACCTCTATCACACTCTCTCCCAAGGGTGTTCATTACGGTACTTATCGACAAAATCAAACTTGTTGATAAACTCCTGAAATGGTTTCAAATCTCGGTTGTTAGATCGCCTAGGGACAAGATTGGGTACAATGTCAGAGGTCAAGGAAAGCATTACAATCACCTGCTAAAACTACCCGACAAGATGTCGTCAGAAAAGTTAAATTCGGAAGACTTTCACAAATAAACATCAGGAAAATAAACATAAGAAAAATTAAATTTAAACTTAACATAAAATGACAGTTCTTTGAACACAAAATAATTAAATGTCTGTTCCATTCCATAATGCTACAAAATCACGCCTGGCACTTAACAAGTCTTAAGCCAAAAAACTATGGTACCATAGCGAAAAGCTTATCCAAAAAATTACCATGAAAGTATTTATAGAAAAGGCACAGATGTGATTTCTATTATTTGGTAAAGTTCTTAGTAATTATTATGTTTATCTATGGAATTCAGTGAAGAGACCTATCGGTAAAAATTATAATAAAATTCTTCCTTCCAATATTCTTAGGTTTGTTAATGTTAATACAGTATTACTTGAATACACTGATACAATCATTAAAATATTAGGGAAATAATTTTTTGTACATTAGCATTCATTAAACCGTCTAGATTAGACATTTGTTAGAATTGAAAAATATTTGTTGCAATCTGCAGTGGGAATGACTGCAAAAACATCCCCTCTCCCCAAATTTATAGACAAATCATACAGATGCATGCTGGGATTTCTTCCTAGCCAATAAGATAGGCTACTTCCTGGTCTCATCTGCCATATTTGTTTTTTTTCTTGAAGTCAGAATGAATTGATCACTTGTCTGTAACCCTTTTGTGTGTTAACACTATTATTAATTTGTGAAACTTGTGGCATATGGTTTCACTTTATGAACATTGCCAGTGTAGGATAATTATTTTATCAGAAACCTTGGCCATAAAATAATATATTTTTATTTTTTTTTTTTTTTTTTTTTTTTTTAGAGTGAGTCCTTTGGTATAGCGAAAAGTGTGTTAATTAGTCAAATGTGGGTAGCTGTCTGGAGAAATGTCCATGAGTGGTCGTTGAGAAGTAAGACCATGATAGAGTTAGTAGTAATGTGAGAAATTAGCTCAGTATCAATCTACTGTGTTCTTTTCAGTCCAGCAACAGGGTGGAAATGTCAGAAGCCAATGACCTCTTGACTGATTCTTCACACATTTTTTCTTTTGCTCTGTCCTCTCCTGGTATCGTTTTGGTCACCTCTGTCTTTTATCTCAGGGGTGTCAAGTTTTTATATCCTTTTGAATAGGCTCAGAGTTTGTGGCGTGAACATAGTTTCAGCTAACTCAAAAGTCTCTTTGCATCAATTTCTTTTGATGGGCCAAATTATTTTATTTTCAGGTGTTCCTTTCTTTTTCATTTTTTTTTATAATGGAAGTTATGTGTGGAGCCTCTCTGACTTTTGGTATTTTTTAGTCACAAATAAATAGGTTCTGCTGCTGCAAACCTCCGGTGTTTTGGGCTAGGTTTAGTCTTTTCTTCTCCTTTTTATTTGAGGGTTGTCTTCTTGAGAGAAGTACAGAGAAACAGAAAGATCTCTCATAGACAGTAAACATGGTGACCACATCATTCATTTGAAGTTTCCAGAATACCCACTAAACTAATTGTGAACCACTTCGACATAGTAATAAACAGGCACAAAAGAAATAGTCAAATGTTAGTATTTCTACGTCTTTTTCTAATAGAAAGGTTATCTATTGATTTATCACCTTTTTTAAAGGTTAATATGTCAACAAATCTCCATAAAGAAATATGCAGAACTGATGGTAAATTAATGAGTTTTTTGGCAGAGTTCTTTCATGGCATCAGCTGGAATGTTCGTCTTAATCATCGGCATTAAAAACACTGTATATAACTTATTTTTTAAAAATCGGTATCACACCATGCAAGGAAGTAAAGCCACTAAGACACATGGGATTACAGGATGCTTTCTCGTTAGTTGAGAGAAGTATAGAAAGAGAAGAAAAAAAAAGAGAGAAGGGTTTTAAAGGAAAGTGTAAATGCCTTATTTTAATCTGAATTCTTTTTAGTTTTTGTTTAGATATTTTATTTTATTTTTATCATGACTCTCTACAAATTTTTTATTTTATTACTGTTGTTTTGCATATATATATATATATATTACTTTGTATTATTTTTCCCACAGTTTTTTTTCATCCTTTTGTTATTATTTATTGTAAACATTGTCAAATCTGATTGTTGGCTATTTGTTCTAATTACTCTACAATATTGATTTTTATCAGTTTTAAAAGGGTGAACCTTTACATAATATCAAATCAATCCTTGACTTTTTACAGAGTTATCTGAACTTTGTTTTCATATGCAGAACAGCAGACTTTTTTCTTTTTGTTAGAGAAAAAATTTTTATATATATATATATATATATATTTAATTAAAGAACAAAAATGTACATAATTTATATTTTTCATTTAACATCATCCTATTATAATTGTGCTTGTTCTTCCTTTCGTTAGTTCGCACGACCATTATGTCCTGCCAATACCTCATAAATAATGGACTATTTCATTATGATCACATGGAAAGAGGAGAAAAAGATACTACTTGGTTTCAGTAAGAAAATGAAAGGAAGATAGAAGTGTTTGATGGCTGTTTTAGTGAAATGAAAAGTTGTCAATTTCAAATTAATTCTTTAGACCTTTAGCACCTGTAACCTCTAAGTGACTATTTCCACCAAGTAAAATGTTAGTCCTGCCAATGCAAGTTGAATTTGAAGTTGTTGGTTGTGCAGTCATATCCTTCTATGGCAACAGCTAAAACAATCCTGACTGAAAATTGAGAGTCAGGCTACTGCAATTTCAAATATATAGAACTAATATATAACAAAAAAACTTATTTTGAGGGGATTCCATATACAGTAAAAGGGAGAAGTAATATTTATAAATGATGCAGAGTGCAAAGTGTTAAAATAATGGCCAGCATTCATATTTATGATTATTATTGCAATATTTTGGTAAAATTCTTAAACTCAAATATTTACTGATGTGATAGGGGGAATTTCTATAGATATTTTATTGTCATAGAACTTGACATGAGCTTCATTAACTTAAGAATTAAGATTCATCGGAATATTAAAATAGAAAAACCATGGCATTTTCACAGGTTAAAACTAGTAAATAATTATTATCCCGCAATTTTTGTGCAGGTGCTTCTGAAACAGCACCCCCCCAACCCAGAGTTTTTTCAAAAAAAATAAATTTAGAAAAAAAACAAAAACAAATCAGATATCGATGATATAAGCAGAGTTTCAAACTTGACATTTATAAATAACAACTAAGTTCAGATAACTCAGTAAAATGTCAGGGATTAATTTTGTACTTTATGAAGATTATATACAGGACTGGTTAAAAAAAAAAAAAAAATGTGGCTTGAGGAAGTTTTAATGAATGATAATCTTCAAAAATTATTTCCCCCTACTCCCCTGAAATTTTAACCTACTCTCAAAATTTTCCCCACTTTTATTTATTTTTTTTTTTACTTTTTGCCAGAGTACCAGTCATTTTAAGTAGTGCTGTTATAACATTGTGCCATTTCAGTGTTAAGATTTCAAAAACAGTATTTATAAATACTTAACAAGAACAAAGGAATAAAAGTTAATCAAAGATAATTAACCATTTCAGTGAATACCTTGTTTGTAGCACGGCTTGGCTTAACATCTAGTAAATCCTAAAGCAAAACCCAAATCATCGACGCACAATAATTCTGTGGCAGAGGTGATGAGACAGAACCTGGGACAAGCACAATTGGTTGCGACTTGCTTTATTTTCCCCGTATTTGCTTAGCATGTAAAGCTACTGCAGTTGAAATGAGGGAGGAAAAAATGCACTTACCGCTCTGCCGTAATCCGTCCTTGGCCAGATAACGTAAAAGAATGAGGGGAGGACTTGCATTGCATTTTTATGCAATGAATTATGGGTATATGGACAAATATAAAAGCAACTAATTTTCCCAGTGCAGGGTGCTTGGAGTGACGTTCATGGTTGGCGGCTAGAAAAGTCTGTTAGTGCGATTTTGAGACAGAACTCAAGAAGGATCGACTCGAGTTTGGATACCAGTTGAGAGCGCTTGAATTTATTCACTGGTTGCTGTTTTCTTTTTATTTTCCAAAGATAGTTCTACGCAGAAGCGTAGCTTACCTGTGGCAGTATGTCAGTCATAATTGTTCTAACGAGACGAGCTTGCTACCAATTACAACGCTCCAAGGTGCCCAAGTTCCACTCAATAATAACTGCAGTCAGTATCCTGACTTTGCTATTTATACACCTGGTGGAAAACATATTCATAAGTTCAGAGTGTCTTGGTCGAACCTTTCTTCCTATATAACAATTATGTTTTGTTTTTTTTTCTACTTACCAGGTGAATAGTGTGAAGACCCGGGACTTTGACTGTCGTATGGCTGTACCATTGATCTCAGAAGCTGGTAATAATTTGGATCTGGTCATCAGTCGGAACCCATTGGCATCACAGGAAGAAAATGCTGAGTTAGGAAAAGATGAAAGAATAAACCACGACAATTCAACAGTTAATCAAAAACCAATAAAAGCAGTCTGAAAGTTCCTTTCAAATATTTGAGGGTTTTTTTGATTTTTTTTTTTTTTTGTTAAGAAACAAATTACTCTTCAAAATGTATCTTAAAACATTTGAATTAATTTTTTTTTTTTTTTTAATGTCTGTCTGGCTGGCTTTAAAAAAATAAAAGGAAAAAATTAAATGTTCCTTTTTTTTTTTTTTTGATATTAAGAGAACAGAAGTGAAAAGTCATAATAGGCATTTTAAGTGATTTTCCTGGAAGCTTGAGTTTGCTTTTTTTTTTTTTAAATTGTAAATTTGGGAAAGAAAATATTAAAAGGATTTAAAATGTAGCAAGTCATCAAAATGAACAAAAAACAAAGAAACATTGGAAGTTGTAACCTCTTTTAGTTACAGAAATTTTCTGAACATCTGCCTGAAAAACTGAAACCAGTTATTTCAACAAAGACTATTGTGGTCAGTAAAAAAAAGAAAAAAAAAAAACAGCGTTAAAATCAAGTATTTAAATGAAGAAAAAAAAAATGCAGGTTAATAAAAAAAAAAAAAAAAAAAAAAAATGATGAATAAAATATAAACCTGTCAATAATTCAAAAACCAAGTCTGAAATAAAAAATTTAAAAAAAAAAAAAAAAAAAATTTTTTTTTTTTTTTTTTTTTTTTTAATTTGAAGTTTTGTACTGAAATATTTTTCAGTGTGTTTTTTTTATAATTTTTTTTATTTAAAAAAAATAAAACTTTTCTGGAATTTTTATTAAAATTATTTTAATTTAAACTTTTTAATTATTTTCATAATGTAAAAATTTTTCATGAAAAGTTTTGCAAATTACTGTTTTAATTAAGTCTTTGAATTAAATTTTTTTTTAATTAGGTATTTAAATAATTTTAAAAAATATTTTTTATTGGAAAAAAAATGGTTAATTTTCTAAATTATGAAAAATTTTATGAAACTTATTTATGTTTTGAAAAATTCTAATTACTTTTATGAATGAAAGATTTTGTTGTCAGATAAGAATTTTCTTTGTGAAGATAATTTGCTTAAACACTAATTTGTAAAGGAATTTAAAAATACTTTTTGATTAAAAAGAATTATTATTCACCCATTTTTTAAAAGGAAGAAAACATTTTTAAGTAAATTTTTTTTTTAAAAAAAACAAAAAAACATTATTTAAGAAACCAAATTTTTTTTTTTTTTAATGGAATTTTATAAAAAAAAAAAACATTGTTTAAGGAACAGAATTCATGCCAAAAGTCACAGAAAAAAAATGGCTAAATAACAACTATTTAGGAACAACTATTAGGTTGGTGCAAAAATAATTTCGTTTTCTAACATATGTTACTATGTGAGAAAACGAAATTATTTTTGCACCAACCTAATATTTTAATATTTAAAAATTAATATTCTTCATTTTGAAAATTTATTTCAAATATACAAAAATGAATTTTCTAACTGAAGGACATTTTTTTTTAAATATTTAAAAATAAATTTTATAACCAAAGAAAAAAAAAAAAGAAATTACTGATCCAGTCTTACATTTATAACACTAGAAACATGCTACATACCCTTAATAGAAATAATATCTGGATTTTTGTTTTCTTTCTTTTTTTTTTTTTTAAATTGAAGAAAAAAAAAAGATCCTTTGCTCCAACTGCCTGGTGAATTCATTCAGTTAAGAAAAAAAAATGTGAATAAATTAAAAAAAAAAAAAAGAAATTATGTTGGCTTTACAGTTAAAATCTCAGCCACTTTTTTCTTGTATTTGTTTTTGGTATACATTAATAAAAAAAAAAAAAATGGCTCAATTCTTTATTCAATAAAAGATCTTTAGTCTTTGGCTAAAGAATATATAACCTTTGTTTCTTCTTATTTTTATTACCACAAGTTTTTCTAGGAATGCACTTTTTTGTTTCATTCCAACTGAAATATTAATGCTGAGTGGTTAATTCCTTAGTAAATGTTATAAAAACATTTTTTGATTTTGATTTTAATGTTTATATAATCATAAAATTATTGTGAAGATGTTTAATTAAAAGGAATTTTACTAAGCTGTGTGTATGCCCCTGGATATTTGCAAAATCACATTAGAAAACATATTTTTGTAATGACCTGAATATTCAGGCCAGACAATGGAAATAAATAAACAGAGTATCTACTCAAATATATGTATACATTAAAAATAATGTTTAAGCAATAAATTATATAGATAGATATGAAGATAGATATTCCACATTGGGGTTGAAAAGACAGACAACTACTTTCATCATCTGCTGAAATAGTCTATTCCCCACATGAGGTAAAAAGATTTTTTGGATTATTCATCATATTGTTCTGTATAAATAAAATACATCAAGCTCTCTTTTATGGATCAGTTTTTATATTACTAGAACCCACTTGCATTATATACCCACAGATTTATTACTATATATAAAAACTATAAAGAAATATAGTTTTAAGGTGTGCTATATTTATGGGATAAAGTGCTCAATATCAGAGCATATGTTAATATAAAAGTGAACATTGAAGTCAACACTCAGAGGCGACAGACTGTTTCATGCTAGACACAATCATCAGGCTGCGAGTGTTGGGTTTTTTCTCAACTATTTACATATGTGGGTCAGTGGGTAGTTCATTCTGGCAGATAATGAAGAAAAAATATATATAGGAGTAACTGAAGGACCCTGGAAACAAAGAAACTATCCACACAAAACATCTTTTACAAATAATACACAAACAGCACAATACTTTCTAAGTATATCTGGGAAATTAAAAATAAAATGCAAATCACACCAAAAAAAGATCATCAGCCTACAACAATCAATCCAAAACATGCAAACTTTGCCTGAAGGATAAAGTAGCTATTATTACCTTCCAAGACCAAAATAACGATCTGAGCTCATCTCAAAATGCAGACATGAAAACAAATTTTTACTATGTTACTTAAAAACCGAAAACTGAAAAGAACAAATAAAAATAAACAAAATAATAAAAAACAAGCAAAATAAATTAACCCCAGCAAGTAATAAACAAAATAGAATAAATAAAAAATAAAAAAACAAGTAAAAATAATCAATCCAAATAAATAAAGTAAATAATAAATAAATTAACAAATCAATATAACTGTCAGAATAGACTACAACAATTAATCCAAAAATTGGATGAAAAATAGCTATAACTGCTATATAACAATAAAAAATTACTACGGTACTCAAAAATTGAAAACTGAAAAGAATAAATAAAAATATACAAAATAAAATAATACGTAAATAAATAAGGAAAAACAAGTAAACTAAATTAATCTAAATAAATGGACAAATTAACAAACCACTCCCACTTAAAACAAATAAGAAAAAACAAGAAAAATAATCAATCCAAATAAATAAAAAAAATAATAAACAAATTAAAAACTGTCCCCCTCCCACCAAAAAACAAAATAGACTACAGCAATTAATCCAAAAATTAGATGACTAAATAGCTTTATCTTCCAAGACCAAAACAATTAAATAAGTGACCTAAGCAAATCACCCCCAAATGTTTTTACTATGTTAATAAAACATTGAAAACTGAAAAGAATAAATATATAGAATATAAAGTCAAAATAAATAAAAACAAGTAAAATAAATTAACCCAAATAAATAAGTAAATAAACAAGCCACTCCTGCCATAATAACTGCTAGAATGGACTACCCACAATGCACCACTGACCTATATATATATATATATATAAAAATGTCGAGAAAAAACCCAACACTCATGGCCTGATGATTGCGTATACCATGAAACAGCCTGTCACTTCTGAGTGTTGACTTCAATATTCACTTTTTTATATATATATATATATATATTGGTTGATTTTGATGAAATCATTTTAATATGAATAGTATAGCCATAGGAATACAGTAGTGTTAAAATTCTACCTTTTGCACATTTTGTTCCAATCTGGATGTTGGAGGACGACTGCTTCTATGGGTATCACAGATCCCATTCTCATCAGCTTGGAATGACATTTTTTGATGGTTTTCAGATCTATCAAAGCACAGGGCCCATGACCATTGTGTCACCATCACTGCACTTATACCACAGACTGCCACACTTTGTAGTGGGATGCTAGCAGAGCACCTTTATGCAGTGTCAGGTGTTGTGCAACTCTGGGCTACACTTGTCACTGTGAAATAAAAATAAAAATTAGCATTTAAATTCTACCACTTAAGGTTAAGATAACTACTAATGTTAAACCAGTAGATTTTCTTGATATCATGTTAGATCTCATTAATGATGTATTTCAACTTTATATGAAAAATAATGCCAACCCAATTTATATTCATCCCAATTATAACTACCCTTCACCTGTAATCAATCATATACCTTCATCTGTAGAACGTGGGATTAGCAAGCACTCATCAGAAAAAAAATGTTTGATAAATATAGCAGTGCGTATAATAAAGTTTCAAATAATAGTGGTTACAAATATGCTGAAATCAAGTTTAGAAAATATGATGATAGTGGTCCAAAGAAAAACAGAAAAAGGAAAATCATTTGGTATCCCCCCCCCATTTAAACAATTAGTACTAAGTTAGGCCATAAGTTGCTCCATTAGATTGATAAACATTTTCCTAAATATTTTACTAAGAGGGTTACTTTTAACAGAAACACATTAAAACTAAGTTATAGCCACACCAATAGTCTTGAGAAGATTATAATGTTACACAATAATAACATTTTAAACCAATTTTATAATCTGAATCGTATTACACATTCCAAGATAAGTATTAATGATATTGGCCAATATAATTGTAGGAATTCTGACCAATGCCCATTGCCAAACAAATGTTTAACTAAATCTCTTGTTTATCTTTGTACTATCTCTACAATAAGGAATCCAATGGTTGAAAAATTCTATATTGGTAGTACTAAAAATTCTTTCAAGACTAAGTGGTTTAAAATATCTTGTCCTTCACCATTAGTACTTATAGAAATAATACATCACTTTCTAAATATTTTTGGAGTTTAAAAGATAATAAAACTCCTATGGTGAAATGGAAAATTTTAAAAATATCAAGGACATGTAGATCTTTATATGAACCCTGTTTTCTGTTCTAACATGAAAAATTGGAATTTATCAGATTCAATAAAAATTCCTTATTAAATCAAAGAAGTGAATTAACAGTAAATTGTAAACATAGTTTACCTTTTACCTTACAATTTAGTTAAACTTTGAAATTTGATTATGCTTTTTCTTATATTTTTACTTGTACTACATTGCACCATATATGGCTTATCTTTCTATTTGTAAGATTAATTTAGATTTAATATAATTTTGTATTAATCTACTAGAAGTATTAGTAACATCTTGTACAGATGTATTGGTATTTGGTTGTTTTTTTGTTTTTTTTTTAAGCATTTCACCCCAAGCAAGGCAGGAGTGCCACTAGCATGCAAGGGGTTATAGAGGGTAGAGAACAAGAGAAAAGAGGCATTTTGGGGAGAGGATAAAGACAGACGGGGAACAAGATCAATGTATCAGACGATGTCGATTGACATTACAGTTGAATATTTGAAGATTATAGCTATCAGGGAAGCAAGGAAGAGAATTCCACAGACAGAAAGTGCGAGAGAAGAAGCTGTTTGGGCAAAAGAGATGGTTACATTTAACCGTTTCAAGAGTGAAAGGGTGGGACCAAGATGCCAACCTAGTGGCTTGCTTAAATTCATGCAGTCTGGGAACCAGCAACAGCAACTTGTCAGAACAGTTGCTATGAAAATACTTAAGAGACAGAGGGAAGCAATGGCACATCTGTGAGAAAGTGACTGTAGACTAGATGCCAGATCAGGACCTATCACATCACATATCTGTCTCTGAATTTTGTTGAGGACTTCAAGCTTTACAGTGGAGGCACCAGACTATATATGACAGCAATATTCCATGCAAGAACGGATGGTTGATTTATTTAGGAAGCAAGTAGGGGAAAGGGAGTTCCACTGTTGGGAATTGCAAGAGAAAAAGCTGTTGGAATAGAAGAGGCAGTTACATTTTGACAGTGAAAGGGTGGGATCGAGATGCTAACCTAGTAGCGTGCTTAAATTCATGCAGTTGGGGTATCAGTGAAAGTAGCTCGTCAGAGCAGTTGCTATGAAAATATTTGTAGAAAAGATAGAGGGAAGCCACTGTGAGAAAGTGAGCGTAGACGAGATGCCAGATCAGGACCTCTTGCATTGCATATCTGTCTCTGGATTTTGTCTAAGACCTCGAGATGAACAGTGGGGGAACCAGACCCTATATGGCAGCAGTATTCAATGCAAGGACGAATGGCAGATTTGTAGATTTGAAGGATGAACTCAGGCAAGAAAAACCTTCTGGCACAACACAGAGAACTAACTTTTCTTGTGGCAGATGAAGCTATTGATTCAATGTCATTGTTCCATCTCAGGTCAGTGGAAAACAAGAGACCAAGCAGTCACAAAGAGATGCTCTTGTAGATTTGGACATCAGCCATTCTGATGGGAGGCAGGGAGGGTTCTCTATGGTTGGTAAATGAAAGCAGTTTCATTTTGGAGGCATTAAAGTTTACAAGCCATTTCCTACACCAGTCAACCACAGACTGGAGGTCCTTTTCGAGACTGGTGGCCAGGTTAGTTTTGTCAATGATACCAGATTTACTATTGAGGCAGGAGTAAATAGTAGTGTCATCTGCGTAGATGCCTAATTGGGAACTGATGACATTAGGAAGGTCATTAATGAAGATCAAGAACAGTGTAGGACCCAAGATAGATCCTTGGGGAACATTGGTGTTCATGATAAAAGAGCTAGAGGAGAACTTGTTTAGGATGATATTCATTTCACGGTTTGACAGGAATGATAGTATTAAGTCAAATAATCATCCTGCAATGCTGTATTCCTGAAGCTTACAAAGAACGTCAGTGTGCCAAACCCTATCAAATGCTTTAGAGATATCTAAAGCCATGGCTCAAGCTTCTCTGTTATTGTGAAGTACTTGGTATACAAATTCAGTTATGGCCATGAGCATGTCAGCAGTAGATCAAGCAGAAACTATATTGCTTGTCAAAGAGCAGATTATGGGAAGTAAGGTGGGTACACCAGATGAGTCTAGTGTTGAACTTGAGAATTTCTGAGCAAAATATTCAGCTGAGGAAGTCAGGTTGAATAGAGGAGGTATTGTGGGCTTGCTGCTATTCAGCATGCTCTTGCAGAGCCGCCAATAATCTTAAGAACCAAACTTGTGAGAAGCAATACGTTTCATTCTTTCGGCAAAGAGTAACTTTGCTTCATTGAGGACACGCTTGCAAACATTATAGGGAGTGACAAAGAGACATCTGTTGCAATGAGACGTGTTGCTACAAAAGTAGTGATTCCTGTGAGCAATAGCAGCTGAGAACCAAGAGGAGGATTGACATTTTACAATGATTCGTTAGTGTTATTAACATCTTATATGAAGAATCTTTATTCAACAGTTGCATATTAATTTACTAAATAATTCTATACATTATTTACTAGTTTCTTAAAGAAGCCATTTATTAAAAAGTGCTCAATACACGCATGGAAAAATAAAATAAAAGTAAAAATAATATTTAGAGCTTTTAACTTTAAAAATCAATTATGTTGACCAGTTCTTTTTGGATAAATGCTATTGTAGTTCAGAGAGTAGCCATGATCCTGTGCAAGGCTTTTCCTTGCTTTAAAAAGTATCAAGCAGAATCTTTTAATAGGCAACATTATCATTAAAATACAGATTTTGTTAAGTGGGTTTTATTCAGAATTACAGAAACATAGGATAATAGTATTGAGTATTCACATCGAGCTCGTAAATGGACATTTGACATTTTAGGAACATTTTCAAAGCAATATGTGTTATATCTAGTCTAAAAATAGACAGTCACAAGATTTCAGAACTGGCCTCACATTGTTCTAACTCCAGGTATTTTTCAAGTTATGAACATTTCCAAAGAGTATCTATCTATATTTCTGAGATGAGGTATTATGTACACTATTTACATTATTCTGACTAGTGTACTCATCTTTGTTGCCATATATATCACAACATTTCAGCCGATGTATGCTTTGGCCTTCTTCCTTAAGGACACATGGTACAGTGGATTAAGGTGTTGGTTAGTTCAGTTTCGTTCGTTTTATTTTATGGCATATAAACCTCAGTGGGTTATTTAATGCCAACAAAATATGGTAATATTTTGTTTTGTCAAAAATCTGTTTCTGGTAATATTTTTTCTTCAAAATTGTATTGCTGGTAATAGTTAACTATTTGCCCATAGCTGGGACCCTAACAGGTGCTACCACCCCGAGTCAGGGTGGACCTACGAGCACCAGCAATTAAGAGGTGGTTCCATGCTCCTTAAAACCTCCTGACCAGAGTTTATTGTCATAGCCAGGACAAGGTGTTGTTTTAGATCCAGTGACAGGACCCAAAGATTTGTGAGTTCAATACATGGTTAAGGCAGTGGAGAACTTGGAAAGGGGAATTAAGCAGGAGATAACTGACATCAATTGGACATGGCATGTGGAACTAGAACAGTCTACCCCAGTGAGCAAATAAAGGGTTCAGTTCAACATTCCAACCACCTGAAGAAGGCCGGAGCATACATCGGCCAAAACGTTGCGATAAATATGGCAAGAAAGATGAGGACAATAGTCCGAATAATGTAAATTTCCAAAGAGATTTGTGCTATATAAACTCACAAATATTCAATCATTTATTTGTAGATAATCAGTTGTGGACAGTACTTTTTTGGCATCGAAAGAAATTAAAATCTTGTTGAAATGAATGGTATAAATGACAAAGGTTTAAATTATATTTGGATTAACTTATTATTGGATTAAGGTTTAACTTGTATTTAGAATCTTGTTGAAATTAATGGTATAAATGACAAAGGTTTAACTTGTATTTGGATTAACTTATTGGATTATGGTTTAACTTGTGTTTAGAATCTTGTTGAAATGAATGGTATAAATGACAAAGGTTTAACTTATATTTGGATTAACTTATTATTGGATTAAGGTTTAACTTGTATTTAGAATCTTGTTGAAATTAATGGTATAAATGACAAAGGTTTAAATTATATTTGGATTAACTTATTATTGGATTAAGGTTTAACTTGTATTTAGAATCTTGTTGAAATTAATGGTATAAATGACAAGGTTTAACTTGTATTTGGATTAACTTATTATTGGATTAAGGTTTAACTTGTATTTAGAATCTTGTTGAAATGAATGTTGTAAATGACAAAGGTTTAATTTGACACTCTTTTTCAGAAATGACCTCTGTCACAAATGGTCCTATGTCACAAAATTCTGTCAACCTGTGTTTTTGTCTGTTTTTCTTTCTGAATCCCCAACTTTGAACAATGTTAACTAAAAATGTCCATGATGAAACTTTTTCTCCTTTTTAGTGTAAGTTCTCAAATAACAATTTAAATCTGTAAAATGTAATAAAATAGTTCCCTGGAAGATATTTAAAATGTATCCAGTTCCTTTCATATGTTAAATTGACCATTACTCATTTTTGGCACCAAATCAGTTTTCGGCATAACTTTCCTTGTATTTATCAGAAAATCATGAGCCAGAGAATCTGCTCATATTTTAGGGTGCCAGATCCATTTTGGCACTGATCCTCCTACCAAGATGTCTGAATAGGTTAAATGCAACATCTGAGCTCTTACAAGGAATTTTGACTCTTCCCTGTTTCTAAACCTAAACTCCTGTTTTTTTTAATTAGAAATATAGAAGATATGTTTTAATCTTACTCTTAAGTACAAATAACATTAATACAGTTTCATAATTCGGTTGAGAATCATGTAGGTGGAGCAAAAACTACAAATGTCCACTTGGTTTTATTGTATGAGTTCACTGTGTGCTTGGAAATATGAAATCAAATTTGGTGAAAAGGCATTTAATATCCCTCCAAAGAAGTCTAATTGGATTAAGTTCAAAATTATGCACTTTTAGGGAATTTTAGCTCTTCACTGCAGACCAGGGTTACTAGACCTAAACTCAGTTTTTTTTTTTTAATTAAAAATGTGAAAGTTTTGTATTAATCTTCCTCTTAATTGAAAATATCATTAATACAGTTTCATAATTGGGCTGAAAATTATTCAAGAAGCTCAAAAACCATAAATGTTCGCTTAGCTTTATTGCACGAGTTCACTGGGTGCTTGGAAATGTGAAATAAAATTTGGTGATAAGACATTTAAAAATTTATTTTTTCATATAAATGAACAATATCCTCTTTAAAAAAAATATTCAGTTCCTTTCATCCGTTAAATTGACCATTACTCATTTTTGCCACCAAATATCTGTTTTTTAGCATAACTTGTATTTATCAGAAAATCATGATCTAGTCCACTATTTCTATGTATTTTTGGGTGCTGCATCCATTTTTGGCACTGAAAATTTCACAAAGAGAAATTTAACTAGGTTAAATGCAAAATTTAGCCTCTTTTCAGGAATTTCTGATTTTCACTGCAGACTCTAAACATAAACCACAATTTTAAAAAAATTTTTAAAAGTGAAAGTTTTGTTTTAATGTTTTCTCTTAAGTATACTTAACATTAATACAGTTTTATATCAGAGTTGAAAATCATTCTGTAGCAAAGAAAATGGCAACTTACCTTGTCCAAGCAAACGACATCATGTCACGTGTATCCTATATTGTAAAAGAAAGAGCTTGTATGAGTTTTGTTTATATATGAGAACATTATGTAAATGTTTTGTTGTGTCTCAACCTATCACTGACTTTTTGATGTAGATATAAACAGATGACACATATGGCTGATCAAATGGCCCTATGAGTCGTTAAATGGCGTGAAGGAGGATTTCTTGAGATGTGAAACTGCTGGACTCTATTTTATCCCCTCAAAATTCTATGACACATTTATTAAAACAGTGGTTCTCAACCTATTTTCCCAGTGCACCCCTTTTCACCAATGCAGGATGTCATCCCACTACTTTCACAGATTGTCCGACTCAAAAGGTTCATCTCTTTCTAGAAAAGGCAGGATGTGTGTGTGTGTGACGAATGCATGGCTGCAATTTTCGACGGATTTGCACCAAAATTTACATGCACATGCTCCAAGTTAGCGGGAAGGCCAAGACCGATTTTGCATTTCCCAACTCCCATCGATAGTGGAAATAATCGATTTTTTCATGCTTCTATGGCAGTTTTCATGTAGTTTTCAGCCATTTTGTACTGGCCAGAGTGAGAGCCTATAGCTGGCTGCCACGAATAGGCAGGAAGATTCTACTGGCCGGCATGAGAGCCAACAGCTGACTGACACAAATATTAACTAGCATGCTAGCATGCAAAAAAAATCAATAACTGCATTTGTCACAAGTGGGAAAAATTTAAATCTGCATGGCACTTTACTTCAATTGGCTCATTCGCTTGCTTAAACTCAACGTTGATTCTGATTCCGCAGAACTGGGTTGGATGTGAAAAAGTATTTGTTGTTAACATTCTTTTTTCATTCGGTTTTTCCAGTTACAAGTCCTTTTTTTAAAACTGATCATTTTGTGTTCATTTTGTTTAGTTCTTTTTTCGTAACAGATTTAATGTTTAGTATAAAGCTTAGAAAAAATTTGCAGTGTGAGATAGGCAAGAAGTAAGGCATATAGCAACATCAGCATGGCAAAGGGCACTCCTTTAAAGGCAAAGAAGGGCAAAAATATTTTAAGTCAAGTGATAGCGATTGCTGTACGAGTCATACGATTTTTGAATCAAGCACGGGCAACGCTGGGCCATGCTGCTAGTTCTAAATAATATCCATATATTACTTAAAATCTTCATTCTTACATTTACACAGATTATTTTTTGGAGTAGTAAAAAATGCAAGAGCTAGCAGAAAGAAAACCCAGTGTGACCTCTCTGTTGCGTGGACAGGTGCACGTTGTGGGTTATACCACCTTGAGGAGTTTGAAAGTTAACATTTTAAGTCTACCAATCTGTGGACCCAATAACCCCCGAAATTCCCCACTGGTCGAGAACACCTGGATTAGTGGGATCACTAACAACCACAAATACCCAGTTGACTTATGTCACCTCACTGCATTTTTATTGTTGCTTGCCTGTTGTACAATGATACTTTATAAGCGAGTCTCACAAAACCATTGCTTGCATTGTGATGTTTATCCTCATTGAGGATTCAATTAATAGTACTCTCAGCCTGGACCAAATTAAATAGTCTAAATGATGGAATGGTTATCATAGAGTCTACTTAGTGGCTGAAGTAGTTGCATACTTCCTATTGACACCAGTGGTCAATGTTCAAGCTCTGTTAAAAGCAAAGATTTCAAATTTTTCAGTTTCAGATTTTCAAGGTTGACTTTCTCTACTTAAAATATTAGCAGAACACAATTTTTCTCCCCATTTAGAGCCATACTAAGCTAAAATAAGTAACCTCATAGTCAAAATAATTGTGTATTAGTGCCAATGGTTAGTGTTCAATCCCAGGTGAAGAGCTAGGATTTTAAATACCGATTTTCTTGGCAGGAAGACATGGCTTTGCTATTTGGAAGATTGGAGCAACACTATCTTTTTAACTTTTTTATTCAGATTTTAAGTCATCTTTTTATTCTGTCATTTGCTATATCTCTTCAGGACATGGGTGATCATGGGTCTCCACAGCTTCCTGCCCTTTCTAGCTCTACACAATGTTCACTTATCATCCATTTATGTCATACAAAGTAAATTTAAATATCAGATCTCTCATATAGCTGGAATAGTTAACATGTCTCACCAGTGGCAAAGGTTGGTCGTTCAAGACCAGATGAAATGCCAGAATTTTGAGAGCTCATTTTCAAGGTAGGCAGACAAGAACTCATCTAGAAAATTAGCATAAAACAAGTTTTTTATTCAACGAGGCCTTAGAGCTTAGCATTTCCAAAAGCGCCAAAAAAAAAAAAAAAAAAAAAAAAAAAAAAAACACAAAAAAAACAAACAAAAATCTCTTAACAACAACAACAAAAAACTTAATGAAGAAATAAAAGTTATTCATTTAATGTAGAATTGACTTGCCTTGATTAGTTTTTCAACACAGGAGGATGGCATGAGCTATGCACAAGGGAGATTACTCTTCCCATTGGTGACCAGCCTCCCATTTGAAATAAGCTGAAAAGTTTCTGTATCATGTTTGCATAAAGTTTACAAATGCAGCCAAGAAAGTTTTCTAGGTTGTTTCACCTAAAGCCAGGCTACAATTTAAAAAAGAAAATATCAACACCAAAGAGGAATAATTATCATTAGTGATTAATATTATTTTAATCATATTTTTAAACATTTCATCCCAAACAAGGCAGTGAAGATGCAAAAGAGGTGTGAGATAATATGAGAAAAAGAGAACATTACAAAGAAAAGAGGACAATAAAAGAACAGTGATTAAGAAGGCAGAAGATAACAATTGATATTCTATTTATATTTTGATGATCAAAGTTGACTGCAAAGCAAGAAGTGTGGGAGAAGAAACTGTGATCATAGAATTTACTATTACTCCAAACCATTTCAACTGTAAAATGATGAGACCTTGCTGGTAATCTAGTAGCGTGCTTAAATTCGTAAAGTATAGGTACCAAAGAGGAAAGCTCATCAGTACAATTAACATGAAAATATTTATAGAAAAGGCACAGGGAAGCTATGTGATGGGGGTGGCAAAGTGTGATGCCTGGTCATGAAATATTACATTGCAGATTCTTCTTTGTATTTTATTTAGAATTTTTAATAAAAATACAGATTGTATTTTATCAAAGAAGAATTTCTCAAACTTACTAGTGATTATATATATATATATATATATATATATAAAATTCTCAAAATGTGTGTGTGATCGGATGTTGTTTATGCATTTCCACAGTTTTTATTTCGATGAACTTTTTTGTTTGATAGATAATTCTTCATTGCCGGTTTTGGGTCCCAATTGTTGACGACAATGACTCTCCACTACTTCCTGTCCATTATAACTATCAGCAACGTTTTACTATTTACTATGTATTCTTGGATATATATCTTTCATAAAAACTTTAATAAAAATACTTCAAATTATTACAATAATATTATTTATTATTATACAGTTCTCTTTTCAGGGCCACCCCTCATTCAAAATGTTACACCCCCATTTGGTGATGTGCCTGAGTTGCACCTAAATGTTGTTACTAATATTGATTTTTGGGTGGACTGGCTTTAAACTTAAACTGCTCCAACTGAACGGCAAAAATTCCCAGTAATGAAAAACCTGGTCAAAGACGGGTTATACTGCTAGTATATATATATATATATATATATATATATATATATATATATATATATATATATATATATATATCAGTTTAAACATTATTTCTAGTGGATACTTATATTTTAGTAGGCACTTTATTTATTTATAAAATAGTATATTTATTTATTTTCATCTACTGGCCTGAATATTCAAGAAATCCTATTGGAGAAAAATATGTGCTTACCAGCAGGATTTGAACTTGTGTGCCCCTAGGGGAAACCATCATTAGATCTGATGCACTTTAGACATCTCGGCCATGGAGTGCCTTGATGGTCAAGCAAAGTTGAATAGAGCCTTTAAACACAGATTCTTCTCTGACTGTCAAAATAGACATATAAGCTCAGTTTCATATCCTAATGTAAACAAAGTAATTTCTCAAGAAAGGGATAAATTTTTTTTATTTATTAATCTGTAAGATTTTACTACTTAAATGTTATTTCTAGTGGATACTTGTATTTGAGTAGAAGCCTTGTTTATTAAACAGTATATTTATTTATTTTCACCTGCTGGCCTGAATGTTCAAGAAATCTCATTAAAGAGAAACTTGCACTCTCCAGCAATCTGTCAGATTAATAAAAAATCCATTCTAAAATTATATAATAACATTTTTATTATAATAAATTAAAATAAAATCATTTTACATTGCTGCACAAAAACTTTCATGTTTCAGTACTAAGATGGTAATTCTTCAGGCAATAATAGATAACTTGTGATAAAAATGATTTAAGAAAATTTATAAACAAATCTCTACCTCTTTTAACTTGCGAAAAGAGATAAAAATTTGTTTTTAAATTTCCCTAAATTATTTTTATCACAAGTTATCTACCATTGCCTGAAGAAGTACCATCTTAGTACGGAAACATGAAAGTTTTTTTGCGCAGCAATGTAAAATGTTTTTATTGTAATTTATTATAATAAAAATACTACAATAATATTTTGCTCTGCTTTGTATTGAACACTTTTTTAAAAAATAAATGCTATGAAATGTGGATTTTTACTCCATCTGTTCTTTCTCTCATTTGGAGATTATATATATATATATATATATAACAATGTAATATACAACTAAGCTGCTGTAAAATTACCAGATAATGAAGAAGAAAAAGCATATATAGGAGTGACTGAAGGACCCTGGAAACAAAGCATCTTTCACAAATAGTAAATATGCAAACAGCACAATGCTTTCTAAGTATATCTGGGAAATTAAAAACAAAATGCATATCACACCAAAAATATCATGGAAAATAAGGAAAGGATCATCAGCCTATGACAATCAATCAAAAACCTGCTAACTTTGCATAAAAAAAGCAATTATTACCTTCCCAGACCAAAATAAATTAGTAAATAAATAATCTGAGCTCATCTCAAAATGCAGACATGAAAACAAATTTTACTATGTTAATTAAAAATCAAAAACCGAAAAGAATAAATAGAAATAAACAAAATAATATAAAAAACAAGCAAAATAAATCAACCCAAGCAAATAATAAACAAATTAACAAACCACTCCCTTTAGAATAGACGAAATAGAATAAATAAAAATAAAAAATAAATACATAAAATACAAGTAAAAATAATCAACCCAAATAAATAAAGCAAATAATGAACAAATTAATAAATCAATAGCCATCAGAATAGACAAAACTCAATCCAAAAATTGAACAAGAAAATAGCTATAACTGCTATATAACAATAAAAAGATCAAAAACTGAATAGAGCAAATAAAAATATACAAAATAAAAGATAAGCAAATAAATAAGAAAAAATAAGTAAAAATTAATCCAAACAAATAAACAAATTAACAAATCGCTCCCACACAAATAATGATTATAACTAATAAAAATAAACATAAATAAGCAAAAACAAGTAAAAATAATCAATCCAAATAAATAAATAAAATAATAAACAAATTAAAAACTGCCCACCCCCTGCCAAATAGCAAAACAGACTGCAGCAATTAATCCAAAAATTGGATGACTAAATAGCTTTATCTTCCCAGACCAAAACAAACTATTAAATAATCAACCTAAACAAATCCTTCAAAATTTTTTACTACATTAGTAAAACATTGAAACCTGAAAAGAATAAATAAAGATATTTAAAATAAAAAATGAAAATAAAAAACAAGTAAAATAATTTAACCCAAATAAATAAATAAATAAACAAGCCACTCCCACCAAAATAACCATCAGAAATGGATTACAGGCAATGCACCACTGACCCATATATATAAGTAGTCGAGGAAAAATCCAACACTCGTGGTCTAATGATTGCATCTAGCATGAAACAGCCTGTCGCCACTTAGTGTTGATTTCAATGTTCACTTTTATATTTATATTTACATATGCTCTATCTCTGATAACGAGTACTTTATCCCATAAATATAGCACACTTTAAAACTACATTTTTATTATATATGAATATAGTTTTATATATATATATTTTTTGGCAGGTGGAGGGTGGGGGCTACTTTTTTTAAAACAAACTGAGCAAATTTGAGCAAGAAAATCAACAGAAAAACAGGATTCTCAAGTCCAGTAGCTTTTACCTCTGTTCCAGTACTGATGGGGGTTTTCCTTCCTAACCTTTGTTTTGAAGTAGTGCAGAATGTCAACATTTTCATTACGTCCCTATTTTCTCTTTGAGTTACATGTGCTATCCATTTTAGTTGTCGCTGCTGTTGGTAGTCCTGAAGTGATGTGGTTTCTGTTATTTGTGATCTGTGATTCCATAGTGCCAGTCCAAAATATTCAAAGATGGATGGACTTCACCAACATTCACAGGCTTCAAACATATTCTAGGTTAAAATAAACTATTTGTGAGTAAGAAACTAATTCTATCATTCACCTGTATATTAAATGCTGCTGCCATATCTGGTCTGGTGCTCCTGCTATTCCTCCTGAGGTTCTTGACCAAATCCAAAGAAGAATCTGCAATGTAATAGATCCTGACCTGGCATCTTAACTTCAGTTACTTTCTCACCAATGCGGTGTGGCTTCTTTCTGTCTTTGCTACAAATATTTTCACGGCAACTGTTCTGACGAGCTTTCTTCCCTAGCCCCCCCTAACTATCAGGTCATCCCATAAGTTCTGACCGAATTTTAACTTTTTGTTAAAATGAACGAAATTTAAAGAGTATTTTATAATGCCCAATGGAGCTGAACATTATTTTTATGTTTAGATGCATTTAAACTGATCAAATTTTATTTCAGAGAACAATAAAATTAAATTTTGTTTTTATTAAAACCCTGCTAACATGGAAGTACCCAAGAATCATTTGAGGCACATAATGCTTTATAAGTCCAAGAAAGGAAACTCAGCAGTCGAAGCGGCTAGAAACATTCACTCAGTTTATGGAGAGGAATGTGTGAATGAAAGAACTTGCAGATGGTTTACAAAATTCAGAGGTGGAGATTTCACTCTTGAAGATGAAGATCGAACTGGACATCCAGTTGAGTTTGATGAAAAGCTTCTTGAAGCAGCCCTTGAAGAAAATCCTGCTTTATCAGTTGAGGAATTGGCAGTGGTTCTCAGTTCAAACCATACAACTGTTCATCATCATCTTCACCAACTTGGAAAAGTTCCTAAACTTGGAAAATGGGTGCCTCATGAATTGTCAAAAAACAACCTCAAATCCCGAGTTGACATCTGCTCTTTTCTCCATTCTTGCCAACTTGTTTCACCTTTTTTGTATAGACTTGTGACTGGCGACGAAAAATGAATCTTTTATCGAAATGTTAAGTGTCGTAGACAGTGGCTTGGTGAAGGGGAAGGACCCCAGCCACAGCTGAGAAGAGAACTTCATGGGCAAAAGGTTCTTCTTTCAATCTGGTGGGATTGCCAAGGAATAATCCACTTTGAATTCTTACCACCTAATGCAACAATTACTGCTCAAATATACTGTCAGCAAGTAGAGCGTTTGAACCAAGCTTTGAGGAAAAAAAAGACCTGCTCTAGTGAATCGAAAAGGGGTGATGTTTCATGAGGACTATGCGCAACCCCACACAGCAAGAATCACATTACGAAAGATCAAAGAACTTGGTTGGGAGAAAATTCCTCATCCACCTTATTCTCCCGATCTTGCTCCTTCAGATTACCATTTGTTTTGTAGCTTACAGAATCATTTGGAAGAAACAGCTTTTGTAAGACAGGAAGAGGTTAAAACTGACATTTGTGAGTTCTTCGAATCAAAGCCAAAAGAATTTTACAGTAATGGAATTAGTAAGCTTGTTAATAGATGGAAGGAAGTCATAGATAATCAGGGAAAATACATTGTTGATTGAATCTGTAATTAAATGTAACATTTGGTGACTTGTTTTCTTTATTCAAAATTCAAAAAGAACTTATGGGATGGCCTGATACATGAAGTTAAGCATGCTATTAAATTGGTCTCTTGATCCCACCCTTTTACTGTTGAAATACGTAATGCAACCACCACTTCTACTCCAACATTTTATTTTCTCGCACTTCCTGCCTGTGGAACTCCCTTTCATTTACTCGCTTCCCTGTTAACTACAATCTTCAAAAATTTAAATGCAATGTTAAATGCCATCTTCTATCTTCTTGAAGCCATTCATCTTTTATCCTTTCGTCAATCCTCTCTATACTCAGTCTTTTCTCTCACTAGCATTTCCACCTTGCTTGGGGTGATAAAAAAAGAAAAAATTTCAAACTCTACTGTAGCCCATTCAAGTAAACTTATATTTAGATCGTCTATATTAATAAATAAATGAATATTAAGTGAGGGATCAGTTTTGGTTTGCAACCAAGTCAAAAAGTGATCCCCCACTTTTTGGCATAGTAGATTTCATTGATTTTGTTATTATAGTAGGTATATTAGTATGGAGAAAGGGCTTCTTTGAAAGAACCAAGCTGACTAAATTTTTAATTTCTCTATTTGTGACTTTTTAAAATAAACTGGGTTAACAATGAATAAAAAGTCAATTAAAAATTTATTGGTGCGAGGCTTAAAAACAAAAAAACAAAACAAGTATCTTACTTTGGCAATCTTGGTTTGGCTTGGTGTGTTTTACGGCATATCAACCTCATTTGACTATTTAATGCCGACAACCTTTTTTTTCCTGGTAATATTTTGCTTTGTCAGAAATCCACTTCCAGCAATACCCTTTTACTCAAAAATGTATAGCTAATAATATTATTTTAAAATGTATTGCTGGTAATAGTTTTTTTTTTTCAAAAATATATTGCTGGTAATATTTTTTTTTCTTCAAAAATTTATTTCTGGTAACAATTCTTTTATTAGGCTGGTGCAAAAATAATGACGTAATAATGTCGTTTTTTGACATATTTTTAACGTCAAAAAACGACATTATTACGTCATTATTTTTGCGCCAACCTAATACAAAGTATCTCTGGTATTAAAACCCATTTTTATGCTTTTATAATGCTTTTTACCTCAGTTTCGGGGTTAACTATTTGCCCATAGCTGGGACCCTAACAGGTGCTACTACCCAGGGTCAGGGTGGACCTGGGAACACCATCAATTAAGAGGTGGTTCCATGCTCCTCAAAACCTCCGGATCAGAGGCCTTACTGTTGGACGTAGTTTATCATCTTACCCAGGACGATTGGCAACCTTGTTTATAGATCATCAAAATTTGATTAACAAACAAGTGAACATTAAGTGAAGGATTAGTTTTGTTTTACAGCTAAGTTATAAACTGATCCTCCTCTTTTTATAGATACTATATATTTTTCTAATCTAGTAAACCAAAGATGAGATTGAAATCCTAACACTACTAAATTTAGAATTTCACTATTTACAACTTTTGAGGCTACTAATGAGAAGAAGTTGGTTTGGCACAGGAGTTCTCAACAAGGGAGAAATTCCCCTCCACTGAGGAATTTCAGGATGGGGAGAGGGAAATCTTACTTTTTCCCTTTTTTTTTTTTATTTATGGAATTTGGAGCCCATCATGAGTGTTGAAGAAGATGGTTTGTTGAATCTTATATTCAATATGGATTCACATCCATTACGGAGAAGAAAAGCCATATTGTGTATTTTGTTGCAAAGCTTTATCAAATGATTCCTTGAAACCAACAAAGTTGTGGCAACATTTGCAGAATGTTCATTCCCCCAATTCATAGACAAAAACTTTTTGAATATCAAGGAAACGCTCTCAAAAAAGTTAGTAATTAGTTATGAGTTAAACCAAATTACTGTACATGCATTCAAGTTTAAAAAAAAAACCTTTTAACATTTTCTATTGTTATTAAATTTGTAAAACTCCTCTATAAAAAATAGTTCGTGTAAATGTCTGTGTACTAATATTGAAAATAATGAAGATTCTTTGTTGTTATTATAACTATGTTTTGGTTGTTGCAATATATGCATATTATTTGGAATGTGCCTTTTGAGTCGGACAAGCTTTGGAATGGGGGGGGATAACATTCTGACATTCGGTGAAAGAGGAGAATTGGGCAAAAAAAGGTAGAGAACTACTGCCTTAGAAGGACTTCATCGGACTAAAGTAATGTTTTTATTGATGGAATTATATATGTGTAGGAAGGAGAGGGGGAAGATATAAATGCGAGTGTCAGTTATAATTATGTATTGAAGGGAAACGCTGATGATTTTGAAACACTAAATTTAAAACTGTTACATTTTTAATACCAGCCAACCTAGAGCAATAATTATAGCTACAAATATGTGACTACAGTGTTCAATAGATAAATGGCTGTCTCAAAAATGAAAATTAACATCTCATTTTAACAGATTACCAAAATTATACAAAAAAAAAAAAAAAAAAAAAAAAAAAAAAGGTGGAGTGGGGAAAATCTTTTACATTTTCTGTTTTTTTATTTATGGAATTTGGAGCCCATCATGAATGTCAGAAAAGATGGTTTGTTGAATCTTATATTCAATATGGATTCATATCCATCATTATCAATGGAGAAGAAAAGCCTTATTGCGTATTTTGTTGCAAAGCTTTGTCAAATGATTCTTTGAAACCAACAAAGTTGAAGAAACATTTGCAGAATGTTCAAAAATGAAATTTTGGTAACATTTAACACTGGAAAAATAATTCAGCTGATATTTTCATTTAAATCCATTTAAATTGCCAGTTGCAAAAGTTACTGATGATTGCTAAGATGAATTTTTAGAGTCGAAGGCTAATTCACGAGCAAGAGATATGTTCGATGAAAAATTAATCACAGAATGTTGGACTTTTAAACTTATCCCAATATGCCAACCCTGATCAGATATATCATCTTTGAATGTTGCCAAATACTACTTTCCAACCCGCATCTTCTTGTGACTTTTAATGAAATTAAAGAAAGCATCTAAAAGAAAAATTTGATTAAATAAGCTAATTAATGTTTTTTGCTTTCATTTGTTAAACTACATGATAAAACATTAAAGGAACATAAGACAAAATTCTATTAAATATTTATCTTGTTCTAAAACAAATGTTTAAATGTCTACAAAATTTGGAAATGGTGTACTAATATTTCTATACTTTATATTGCCATGGGCTCACCATAAGCCTCAATATACAACTTTTAATTAAATCTGGCAAACCTGATCCTTATTTGCATTATTTACATCAAGGATGTCCAACCTGTAGCGCATTGGATGCTTACAAGTGGCGCATTGCATCCTTTTGATGAAATGAAACTAAGCCACTTCTACTCATTCATTTGAGTGATTTTATATTTATTGCACGTCTTTTGCGAAAGTGCTAAAAGGATACGCCCCTGGTCATAAGCATATATTTTTCAAATAAATAGATTTTATAATAACTTTAAATTATGTCCATATTACAACACGTACTGAAAGGAAGTGAATGTTTGTGTGGCGCCTTTAAATTAATCGTACAAAATATTGATGTATGGAATCAAAAGGTTGGCCACCACTGATTTACATTATTTGGACTGTTATCCTCATCTTCATTGCCATATTCACAATGTTTCTGCTGTTGTATACTCCGGTCTTCTTCAGGTGATTAGAATTTTGAACCAAACCATTTATTTCGTTCACTGGGGTAGATTGTTCTAATTCCATGTGCCATGACTCCTCCCGATGTTTCAGTTACTTCCCTTTAACTCAACTCTTCAAGTTTTAGTTCACCACATGGTGCAGTGGATAAAGATGTTGGTTAGATCCAGTGACTAGACCCCCCTAATAGTTGTGAGTTCAATACCAGGCCAAAGCAGTGGTTAACCCAAACTTGGAGAGTTAAGTTAAGAGGAAATAACTATAACTCTAGAAGAAGCATGGCACGTAGAATTTGAAAATCTACCCTGGTGGATGAAATAAAGGGTTCAGTTTGAATATTCAATCACCTGAAGAAGGCCGGAGCATGCAATGGCTAAAATGTTGTGAATATGGCAATGAAGATGAGGATAACAGTCCGAATAATGTAAATAATGCAAGTAATCATAATACCTCATCTCAGAGATATAGAGGCCGAAATGTTGTGAATATGGCAATGAAGATGAGGATAACAGTCCAAATAATGTAAATTATGCAAGTAATCATAATACCTCATCTCAGAGATATAGACAGATACTGATCCTCACTGATATTATCATCTAGCTGATATTATTATTATGGAAGGGCAATGATAAAAAATATTATTTGTCAGTATTATTTTAATATGACTATATTAAGGTTATTTTCTGAGTTATGATGATTATTTTTAAACATCATTATGAACATTTTAATTACAGTGTCACTCTCATAAAAATAGGAAACTTGAAAAATTTTCTAAAAAAGAGCATGCCATGATGAAAAAAGGCCCCAAACTTAATAAAAACAAAGTTTTAGCATCAAAATGTTTGTTATAATTAAGTGGAAAGAACAAAGTATCTTTCGATCATTTTATTAAATTTTTTAATCCTTTCTATCATGTTTAAAATTTTGGTTAAAAATCTTGTTTTTCTAGTGTCAGTGGGTGGGTCAAAAATTAGCATAGGGAATTTTAGTGTCTTTTTGGTGCTATAAGCACATTGTTTTGGAAGTTCTTGCAAAAATCAAATATATTGTCAGATTTTAATGAAATTTTCAGGTCTTATTCCCAAATGAATAAAATTAGTATCTGTCTATATTTCTGAGATGAGGTATTATGTACACTATCTACATTATTCAGACTATTGTCCCCATCTTTGTCGCCATATTTATTACAACGTTTCGGCCTTTCAGTATCTGTCTATATTTCTGAGATGAGGTATTATGTACACTATCTACATTATTCGGACTACTGTCCTCATCTTTGTCACCATAATTATTACAACGTTTCAGCCATTGTACACTCCGGCCTTCTTCAGGTGGTTGAAATGTCGAACTGAGCCCTTCATTTCGCTTACTGGGGTAGTTCTAGTTCCATGTGCCATGTTATTTTTTTATTTTTTTTAATGGATGTCAGTTGTCAGTTATCTCCTGTTAATTACCCTCTCCAAGTTTTCCACTGCCTTAACCAGGTATTGAACTCACACTCTTTGGGTCCCGTCACTGGATCTAACTTTATCCACTGTGCTATGTGTCCTTGAGGACATCTGGGTATGAATTTCTGGGTATTATAAACCTAATGTCATCAGCAATCATTTTTTACCAGTGCTCATGTTGCAATTTTTGCTGTTATCACATATGTTTTTACCAGAGCTCATATTGCAATTTTTGTTGTTGTTATTGCTTTTCTCTGCCACTGCTTATTACTGGTTCCCATATTGTATTCATTTCTATGCTTGGTCAGCTCAGATTTTTGTGGCCTAGCATATGTGCCGATTCCTTAAGTTTGAAAATTATTTTTTAATTTTTTTTCCAGAAAATCTTTGTAAAAATATTATCATTTTTATATCTGTTACCCTCACTTAATTGTATGAAATTTCAAGAAATTAAAATTTCAGCTTCTTCATATTTATATGAGTTAAAAACAAGGCTCTTTGAAGAAATTAAATCAATTTGTTTTTGTTAAATGGAAACACTATTTACCAAAAATCTGCTCTGAATTGTAAAATAGAAAATGCAATAAAATTATGACATTATTTAATTAGAAAAGCTTTTAATTTCTTTTATTATACAAGATATATTAAGGACACTATTGTCATGAGAAAAAATTTTGCTTTGATGAATAATTAATATTACAAGAATTATTTTCTTTTTTTAAAATTTTAATTAGAAAAATTTATTAACTTTTAAACCTTTCAAAATCCTTTATTAATTATTATTATTATTATTAAGTAAAAAAAAACTATATTTACTAATCATAAATGGAAAAGCAAATATTTTTAATAGAAGTTTGAATTTTTTTTATTTGTGATTAAAATTGCTGATTTTTATAAGTACAGGCAAGATTATCAGAAAATAAGAGTGATAATTATAGTAAATTTCTTAAAATTCTAAATTTTCTAAAATTCAATAGAACTTTAGATTATGGAGAATATTTTCCTAAATTTTTAATTTTACTGAATACTTAAAAATTATATGAAAAAGATGCTCACATCAATTTTTTTCAATTATGTTTTACAGATAAAATCTCTAGAGAACAAAATTAGATGTGTCATCAGGCCGTCAACATGGCAACTCAACTAATGTCAGGTTAAAAAATGAATTTCTCTGATATTTTAAACTTAAAGTAAATGATATTTGTTTCAAATCAAATTAATTATACTTTAAATCAGCTAATATTCCTCAAATAAAGTTTCAGAAAAGTATATTTTATTTTTGGAAGATTTTTTTAATAAAGAGAAATACATTGTGATGAAAGATGGCTGAAACAGGATGCTAATCAGTTATTTTAGAAAAAAAAAAAAACAAAAAAACAAAAACTCCTTCCATCCGATTAAAATTAGTTTTTTTGAAATACAGCAAAATATTCTGATTATTGGAAATATTAAATTTAATCTATTAGCTTGAAATTAAAACAAAAATAAAAGCTTCAAGAAAGATTTTTCATTTTTTGTGGAGGTCAACACATAAAAAGTTTGACCTTTTATAACAGGCTTGAAAAATGCTTAACAAAATTTTTAATATTTTGTAATTTTGAAGAAAAAAAAAAAAAAAAAATTTATATTTGTCAATATTTTATTTATTTATTTATTACAGCTGATTTGGATTGTGGCCAATTTTGAATCTTTTTTGTTGAAAAATACTTTTGGAAAAAGAAAAAAAATGGAAAAAGAAAGCAAAAAATAATTTCTTAAAAAAAAAAAAAAAAAAAAAATTGTTTCTGTTGTAGTAGCTAGCACCCCTTCAGCACTATCAGATGGCCTAACTTAAAGCCATAAATGGTCTATGATTAAGGACTTCAACATTTGATTAATAAGTTGATACTAAACTGATTAATATTCAAACTGATCTTACTTTGTTTGGCTATACAGCATTTGAACCTCCTCTATTCCTTGTAAGTTGTCTTGTTAATTGTTTTCTAACTTATTGTTCTGTGTTTTTTGTATGTATCTGTTAACACCAGATATTGGTGCTGAATAAATATATTAAGCACTCATTCTTCTCTGTGTATCATTCACCTTGGTAATACAACAGTTTCCTAAAAGAAAAATAATTTTTCAAAAAAAAAAAAAATTATTTTATTTCTTAAAAAAAATCTCACAAAGAAAAAAAATTCTTTATGAGATTTTTAAAAAATTTTTTTCTTCAATTAAGAAATTGAGTTTTAATCTACATGTATTACTAAGTATGCCTCATAATAACTGCTACATTTGTATATGAATTTCATCTAGTGAATGTCAACTATTATGGGATAGAGATATTAGGTTGGTGCAAAAATAATGTCGGTTTTTGAGGTATTTTTTAACTTCAAAAACCGACATTATTTTTGCACCAACCTAATACTATTGAATGTCCATGCACCACATGATATGGAAGGCTTGAATTGCTACTATTTACTTCTTTGCAACAAATGAAAACAATCACTTGAATTGACAGGAATGTAGTGTTTTACTAACAATTGTTCAAAATTGTGAGGAGGTTTCGAGGAGAATAAGAACTATGAAGAAACTGTTGCTAACAATGAGAAAGAATTGAAAGTTTCAGAAGTCATAATGAGGAAAAGGCTTGGTGAATTTAACACTCACAGGACACATTGAAGGTAAGGGAGGCAGAAGAAAGCATTGTTTATTTTATGAGGGACAGAAGTTGTAGCGTTGTTTCTAGGAGGGAGAGAGAGAATCAGAAGGACGTATGTCAACTGGTTGGACCAAAAGCTGTCCTTTTCCACCATGACTACACAAGACAAAACAGACCTTGCAGAAGCTTAAAGAACTGAAATAGAGGAAGCCCTCCAGCACCCCCCACTGTCTTCTCCTGACTTGGTTCTTACGCATTTTTATTTGTTCCACATTCTACAGAACAATTTAAATCAGTGTTCCCCGGCCTTTTTTTCAACCACCACTTTGGGCAAAGACTTTATTGTCAATGTCCCCCCATCGAATTAAATTTTGTATATTATACTGAATTCATCTCTTATAGCATGATAACATTTAGGTATTAATGCAAAAATAATTTTATTACTGTTTTTCTTTCTATTATAAATGCTAATGATTAAAATAAAAAAAAAACTTATTTGATAGCTTATCTCAATGTTTTCAATGCGATGGTTGACTTTGATGCTTATTAGCTCTTTGACAAAAAAGTTCCATGCTGCTTAGAAGTAATCATAGATCTCCTCGTCTTGTAATTTGAAGGCGGTTTCTTTGTTTAGCAAGCTGTGTAACTGCATTGAAACCACATTCAGCCATATTGGCAGTTGGAATAGCAATGAAGAAAAGTTTGATAGCTTTCCACAGCTTTAGATACCTTTCAGAAATTTCTTTTTGTAGCCAATAATGAATCATTTTTGAAAATTTGAACAAAAAAAAAAAAAAAAAAGAAAAAGAAAAAATAAGATGGATAAATGGCCCCTGCCTCCCTGAGTATGTTCATCCACCCCCACCACGCCAATGAAATAAACACTACCACTGCCCTGTTTCAACATAACAGAGCCCACAAGGGGGTGCTAGTACCCATGTTCAGAAACACGGATTTAAATAACAAAAAATTTGACTCATTACAGTCGAAAGCTACATTACAACCTCTTCCAACAAAAACACAAATTTCCTAGGGAAATGGCATCAAGAAACTTCTAGAATGATGGGAGACAGTTATTAAAACAATTGACACTATATACTTGACTCTTAAATGTTTTTTGAGAGTACAAGGCCCGAGAGCCACTCGAAGTAGCGGGTTTAGAGTGTATTTGTGATAAAATATGCTGAGTTAAGTAAATAACACTTGTGGTCTTAGATGTTACATTTTTATTCTTTGAAATTACTACTTATTTTTGGGGTGGTATCACCTGTTAGGGTCCCAGCTATAGGCAAATAGTTAACCACCAAATTGGAGTCAAAACACTATAAAAGTATAAAAACAGATTTTTTTATAGTAAAAATACTAGCAACACATTTTAAAAAAAAAAAAAATTATCAGCAATACATTTGACTCTTGACAAAAAACCATCTTTACAAAAATATGTCAATGAAACACGATCTACAAACTGATTTCTTACAAAGAAGATATATTCTATTCATACAAACCTATCCTAAAAATCTTGAATAACTCATTGGGGTTGATATGCCATTAAACAAAATAAACCAAATCAAGTTACTTGTCACTTACTGTTTTTAACATGGTTCCATTGGATTCTTGGTTTACCATCTGAACTTCTGGAATGAGGAGGTATCATTATTTATATGCAGACTATTGTCCTCATCTTTCTTGTTATCATCACAATGCTTCAACAAGACCAAATGTTTGGTTTGCCTCACTAAGGAATCTTGACTCTTCTAATTCTTGCAGCAGTCTCACTGACTTTGTGCCTTTTTTGGATCAGCCTACACATTCTGTAACACAATACTGTCTCTTTGAACACACATCCCTAGATACTGTGCTTAACCTTCTCAAGATCCAGTCGAGGAGGTTTGTCCCCACTATCTAAATCGTTATCCATCACTTGCTCAACATGTTTTTCTTATTTTTACAACACCAGTAAACCGATTATGATTCTCTGGTTATCTATGTTGAATGACCGATGGCTTGTTTGTAGTCTACACTTGTTTACAACATTTGGTGCCTCAGTGTTGGGATATATTCATTGCAAGGATCTTCAATAGAATATTTTCTGTTCCTTCCAGTTTTAATAATCATTGCACAGATCCCATTGACACTATGTATGAAAGGCAGAAATAACCTTGCCTTTGGTACACATGATCTTAAAGAAAGTTGAGGTGATCAATTTGGATCAAACTAGGATGGTTGCCAGCTTTCACATACACTGCTCATCTGTGGAAGATAAGTGGACTCTAAATAATGTTATTGGAGTCTGAAGTGTCAAGTGCTTTTATGGCCAGAAGATAAAATCTTTGAAGTCTAGTATTTAATAGTAAATATTATTGCTATAAATAAACACTTGTCAACTGTTATGTCCCAAAATAACAGTTGACAAGTGTTTGTTTATAACAACCCTCTCCACAGTGTGCAAAGGGAAAGAATTCTACGGTGACAATTTTTGCCTCCAGCATGCTAAAGGTTAAGGTGGCAACTCATTTGATCAAAGGGTAATATAATAATAAATAAACAAATGAAAACTTGTAAGCGATACTTGGTCCAAAGTCAGACATTTCTATTTGCAGATTTATATAGAATCACAGTCGGTGAAAGAGAGAGAAAAGCCGTTCATCATGCCAGTCAAGTTGATATCAATCATATGGCAGATGTAAGAATAGGTGATCTCTAATGACCAACTGTGGGACAGGACCAGACAAGCCCCAATTGAGATTGACATCAAGAAACAGAAATTGGGATGTATCAGCCACACAATCCACAAGCCTGCTTCTAGAGTCACCAGGCAGGCCCTTGACTGGAATCCACAAGGGAAGTCGTCTCTAATGACCAACTGTGGGACAGGACTAGACAAGCCCCAATTGAGATTGACATCAAGAAACAGCAATGGAGATGAATTGGCCACACTCTGCAAGCTTGCTTCTAGTGTCGCCAGGCAGGCTGTTGACTGAAATCCACAAGGGAAGTCGTCTCCAATGACCAAATGTGGGTAGGACCAGACAAGACCCAATCAAGATTGACATCAAGAAATGGAAATGGGGATGCATCAGCCATACAATCCGCAAGCCTGCTTCTAGTGTCAGCAGGAAGGCCCTTGATTGGAATCCACAAGGGAAGTCATCCCCAATGACCAACGGGACCAGACATGCCCCAATCGAGATTGACATCAAGAAATAGAAATGGAGAAGGATTGGCTACACACTCTGCAAGCCTCCTTGTAGTGTTACCAGGCAGGCCCTTGAATGGACTCCACAAAGGAAACAAAGTGGGGCGACTATAACAGCCTTGGCACAGAAGTGTTGATGCAGAGGTAAAGGCAACCGGCATGACATGGGCTGAGCTGAAGAGGATCATCTGGAACCACATCCATTGGAGAAGTGTTGTTGAATGAATCAAGAGTCATAAGAAGAATAGGTGAAGCCACCTTATGCAGCGCCACTTATCTGCTAACTGAACAGGTTCAACTTGGAACTTCAATGAATAAAAAAACAAATTATTGGAAACTGAATTCATGTTTTCATTTCTTTTCATGGCATTGATTTCATCTTCCATCTATTGTGAATGTGCAGTGAACCTTTCCCAGTCTTTGCACACACCGATATAAATGAAAAATGAAACCCAATGTGGGGATTGATTCGTTCAGTCAATGAAAAACTGATTAAAGGGTCCCATTGTATGTTTAATCTTTCCTGCACAAACCGAGGGCAGAAGGATGTCGACTGATTGTTACCATCTCAGCCAAATATTTTCCTTATGTTGTCAACATTCCTTCCATGCTTGTAACGAACAACATCAAGACTGAGGAGGCTGGCAAAGAAATTGGATTATACGATATTACAACAGGGGCTAAAAATTAATTATGGTTAATATACTCTCTTACTCTTTCTGTTGGTCAAATAGGTCATGCAAGATACTCAGTGTATAGTCCAGACATCTTGAAGCTCAAGCCAATAGCTGCATAAAGGTTGGGTCATTATTTCATAAAAGAAAATTTTCTTGTCAGAATCTATTTTGCACATTCACAAATCTACCACTTGTCCATGTATTGAATGCTGTTGCCAAATCTGGTCTGGTGCTCCTGCTATTCATCTCATCAAAGAAGGATCTGCAATGTAATAGATCCTGACCTGGCATCTTAACTTCAGTTACTTTCTTGCCAATGCAGTGTGGCTTCTTTCTATCTTTGCTACAAATATTTTCACAGCAACTGTTCTGACAAGCTTTCTTCCCTGGCACTTTCTCACCAACATAGCATAACTACACTCCATCTTTTCTACAATTTTTTTTATGAGTTTTTTTTTCACTACATGAATTTAAGCATGCTACTAAATTGGCATCAAGATTCCACCTTCTTACTGTTGAAATAGTTAAATGTAACTGCGACTTCTAAGGCAACGGTTTCTTTTCTCGCACTTCCGCACCTGGGGAACTCCCTTCGATTTACTTCCTTCCCTGATAAATTGATAAATACAATCTTCAAAAATTTAAATGCAATGTCAATTGCCATCTTCTGTCATCTTTTGTTCTTTCCTCAATTCTCCTTATACTCAGTCTTTTCTCTCACGTTCACTCTCTGTAATTCCCTGTGTACTAGTGGCATTTCCAAATTGCTTGGGGTGAAATGATTTAAAAAAAAAAAAAAAAAAAAAATAATAATAATAATAATCTGTAATCTCAAAGGAATTTTTCCTTGGTAGACCTAGCCAAGTCATGTCTGCATCTACCCCTCATCTTTTACCAACATTAATTTAATTTCCGTGTGCCACAGGAGTTGAATTAGAGAGAGCACCTCTTTTTAAATTCATTTGGAGTTACATGGATCCCATAGTGGATTGCACATTCTGTGGTCTCTCAATCTTTCAATCGGGGGTGGGGAGCAGTCTGGGGATCCAAATATAGATATTGGCATACCTTATTTCCTTGTGCGGATGTTCATGTCAGGTTCTGGAAATAAAATCCCCCGCAAAGACTTCCTGCCTTTGGGAAATGTGTACTTGAACAGGAAAGTGGCTCACCATTGTTTTTTGTTTAATCATTTCATTCCAAGTAAGGCAATAAAGCCACTAAGATAGAAAGGGTTGCTGAGTGTGAGAAAATATGAGAGAAACTACTATTAACCCATTACCTGCCATGAGCCCCACTTGGGGATCTGTTAAAATTAAACTCACTACATGTTATTCCTTGTATTTACATTAAATTACTTACATACATTGCATTTGTAGAGGTATATTTTACAACACTTAACCTTTAAAGTTTTTATTATTAGTCGTAAGAAGACACTTTCTGTCATAATTTTATATTTCACGAGTAGAAAAATAATGACTACCTAGAAAAATATTTCTTTTATTATTTCTAATATTATTTTTTGATGTTTTATACACATATATATTTGATTTTCTAGTTTTTATAAAAACGACAATGGTAAGTACTGAAATTAAACATAAGGAATAAATAAACTCCTAAGCCTGGGCCAAAAATGCGCATTAAAAAAAATTGTCAGTTAATGGTTTAAAAAGCAAGAACAATAAAAGAACTGGGATTAAGAAGACAGAAGATAATGATTGCCATTGCATTTAAAGTTTTGAAGATCAAAGGTGATTGGGGAGCAAGAAGCTGGAAGAGAGTTACACAAGTGAGAAGTGCGAGAGAAGAAACTGTCAGCATAGAACTTACGGTTACATCTAGCCATTTCAACTACAATGAATGATAACTCTCAAAAACTGCTGAAATATTAGGTTGGTGCAAAAATAATGTCGTTTTTTGACGTATTTTTTAACGTCAAAAACGACATTATTTTTGCACCAACATAATAAATTTCCCAATGTTGTCAATAAATGTGTCAACAACTCATTGAAAAAAAAAGAAAAAAAAAAAAAACACTTCCATGTTAAAAAGAATGCTTTCCTGCAATGTTAAAGTAATATTTGTTTCAGTTCAGATTAATTAAACTCAAGCAAAGTATTTTGATGATTGGAAATATCAAATTAAAGTGATTAGCTTGAAATTAAAACTGAACTAGAAGCTTAAAGAAAAAAATTTTCATTTTCAAAATGCATTTTAAACCTGTTTTCTGTTTAGGATTTTGTTTCTAGTTTCTTCTAAACTATTTCAATTCTATATGTTTAATGACTCCACCTGAAATTTTATTAACTAATTATTTTTTTTTCTCTTCAACAGAAGTAGATATTAGGTTGGAACAAAAAAAATAATGTCGTTTTCTCACATAGTAACATATGCGAGAAAACGACATTATTTTTGCACCAACCTAATAGATTTGTCTATAGTGTGGGTCACGCAGGTAGAGGTTTATCCCTTGTTCTCTGTTTAGGACTGGAGTTCTGGTTCCTTCTAAAATCTTTTCATTCTCTTTCACTCCCAGCAGCCCCTTGCTTTGGGTGAATTGATTTGATATATCTCCAACGTTGATAGCATGATTGAGTTTCATGCAGTTCTTGCAATCTTCAGATGTAAATTTGCACCTGAAGATTGCAATGAAACTGAAGGTGTGCTATCAACATTGGACATTATGTATATTCAATAATATATACTTATAGCTCTGTTTCATAACATTGAGCATTGTATTTATAACACCTGTGGAAGAAATATATTTATACGCATGTGCAAATATATGCACATATATATATATATATATATATATATAATGTGTGTGTGTGTGTGTGTGTGTGTGTGTGTGTGAGAGAGAGGTCTGACAAAAATGTATTGGGATGAGTGTTACAAAAAGAAAACAACAACATATCACACTATTTACATTATTTGGACTATTGTCCTCGTCTTTGTCGCCATATTTATTACAATGTTTCAAGGACACATGACACAGTGGATAAAGGCATTGGTTAGATCCAGTGACAGGACCTAAAGAGTGCGAGTTCAATACCCGGTTAAGGCAGTGGAGAACTTGGAGAGGGGAATTAACAGGAGATAACTGATGACTGACATTCATTAAAACATGGTAAGTGGAACTAGAACAGTCTACCCCAATGAACGAAATAAAAGGTTCATTTTGACATTCCAACCACCTGAAGAAGGCCGGAGCGTACAACGGCTGAAACGTTTTAATAAATATGGTGACAAAGATGAGGACAATAGTCCGAATAATGTAAATAGTGTACATAATACCTCACCTCAGAAATATAGACAAACAACATATATCAATTCGCCATTTTATCTCCTTTGAAGTAGTTCCCATTCTAAAGCCACAGACTTTATCCAGCATTATTTCTATTGATGTTAAGCATTCCTGAAACTTTTTTTGCAATAGTGAGCAACTGTCTTATCACATCCTCTTGGGTTTTCTTGATGTCTTGAAATTTTATTCCTTTCCATTGGGATTTGATTTTTGAAGTGGAGAAAGTTATAAGGGGCGAGATCTAGAGAATATGGCGGTTGTTGCATCTGGGGAATGTTGTCCTTGACCAAAAACTGCTGCACAAACCAGGGTCACTGATGGAATCTCTATGGTGTGGGTAGATGACCACACTCTACACACCTTCCTTCAAGGCACTGTCATAAACAATGGAAGTGAACAAGAATGTTAAAACCGAGTTCAAGATCAATTTGTGTCCAAAGTAGTTTCACTCTGCATACTTCAGCTCCATTACCATAGCACCAGTTCTGATACTCTTTGATTAGACCTCTTATATTTGTTGTAGTGTAGCGTAGTGACACATGGAAAGTAGTATGCACCAAACTGCCTCATGGGTAATAGCTGTAAATATTTATAGTCTTTGTTAGTTCATATGTAAATGAGTCACCTCATTTGTATTTATTTTTTATATACCAAAACAAATGTTACCATTTTGGATTAGTTGTTGATCTGAGTGTTTAAATATCACAAACATTTTTAAAAATTTTTCAAAAAAAAAAAAAAAAAAAAAAAAAGAAAGAAGAAGAATTTTATCTCCTTATTTATCCCCTGTTATTTCTTCTGGGAGCTTTTGTCTCCTCACTATCTTCCTCCATCTCCCTAAGAGATTATCTAGATATGGGAGATCTTGATAGTTTTACTGTTTTTCATGAATGTTCCTCCGATGAAAGTTTTTGTCCATCTTGATTTCACTGTCGAGTTTGACACTTTAGCCTTCATTACTTTAAGGCTCACTATACATTTCTTCATCGTTATCGTGTTGCAATCTAACTTGGTCTCCATGCACTAATATCTCATTTTTTCTATTATCATCGTCTTCTGCCCACTTTGCTTATGAATCTTGCCTTTTGTAGATTAGATTCACTCTTCTTTTTATACCAGTTTTTCATTGGTGGCATAGGATATGGTCAATGGGGCCCTAATTTGTTTACCAATGAGGGCGGACAGCTATAATTTAGAAACAATCTAGGGAGAAATGTTTTTTCATTGTAAACATATTTTCAATCCGTTTTTATAGTTTGCACCAACCTTTTTGCTAATCTATTTGATTGCAGATGGTACAGAGTGGGGTTTACGGCATCCAATTCTGTTCAACCATTGGCATAGTTTATTCTGCATAACACTCTGGGGTGTTATTAGATACTAGTGTTTTTGGAATTCCAGTTCTTGAAAATATGATCCTTAATGCTTGTGTCACAGTCAAACTTCTTTTGTCGGAGACTTGTATTACTTCTGGCCAGCCTAAGTACAAATATACCAGGATTAGTAATAATCCCAATCCACTAACATGGCCATGATCCATGTGTACTCTGTCCCAATGCCTTTAGGCCATGCATATATTTTCTTCTTTTATTGCATATTTTATACAGTCTACATCTGTAGAATAGCCTGGCCACCATGCTTCTAGCCTTATTCTCCTTTGTGCAGACATTATTCCACAATGAACATTGTCATGTATACTTTTTATAATTTTGCTCCTCTGTGTTGCTGGCAGAACCACTACATCTCCATTACAGATTACACCTTTTTCTACAGTTATGTTTAACCTCTTTGAAACGCCTTTCTACCCAAAATCCAGTAGTTCACTTATTTTTATTCTGAACAATATATCGTCCAATATGAGATCTAGCTTTGTATCCTCAAATTACCAGTTTTGACCCAGTGCAAGAAAATATTAGGTTGGTGCAAAAATAATGTCGTTTTCTCACATAGTAACATATGAGAAAACGACATTATTTTTTGCACCAACCTGATATCTTCAAAATTTTCCTTCTCTTTCTTACTTTCAGAAGTAATGAACCTAAATCTCAACAAAGCATCTACATCTTTCACGTACTCAATATCAAAAGCCATTAAGACCCATCTTAAAATTCTAGATGCTACCTAAGGAAGTTCCTTCCTAAACATGAATTCTAAAAGGTCTATGGAAAGACATTTGTAGTAAGACCTGACCAATCAGAAACTGACAAGCTCTTCTTTCTCAATATTTGAGTAGTTCAATTCAGATTCTGACAATTTTCTTGAAAAATATATAATAGGATGATCATCCTGAGCTAATCTTCTTGAAATCGAGCGTTCATGTGCATCAGTTGTTACTACTATTTCCGTTCGGAGATTGAATATTTTTACTACTGGCTTCTTTGCCAGAACAGCTTTTAAATTTTCAAGTGCCACTTGTTCTATTGTCCAAATAAATTTCACATTTTTTTTTTTCTTAAAACAGCAGAAGGTTCTGTCAAATTGGAATATCGCTCTACATATCATCTGTAGAAATTTACAAGTCCTAAGAAAGATTCCAATTCGTTTTTTTCCTTAGGCACTCCAACTTTTAATATTTTGTCAAGTAACGATTGGTCTAGTGATATGCCCGTGTTAGATATGGAATATCCCAAAAATAATAAGTTTTAGTGCTGTGCACACATTTTTATATCATTAGTTGTTAATCCAGCATATTTTAACTTACTAGTTTTCCATTTTAGTTTTTCGGCATTAATAACAACAACAAAAATGATTTTGTGTATTATACTTGGTGTATAGTTCAGACATCTTGAAGCTCAAGCCAATAGGTTCGGTCATTATGTCATACCAGAAAATTTTCTTGTCAGAGTCCATTTTGCACATTCACATATCTACCATTTGTCCATGTACTGGTTTACCATTTTATTTTTTGTTATTAATAACAACACAAACGTCATCCTATCAGGATAATATATATATACAGTGTAACCCGGATATAAAAGAAACCCGAATATAAGAGAGATTTTCTCTGGTCCCAAATTAGAGCCCGTGTTAATGTATATAACATAGACCAAACCCGGATATACGAGACTTCTTCTCCGGTCCTGACAACTCTCTTATATCCGGGTTACACTATATATTAGTGTCCATAAAGTTCATCTGCACATTAAAAAATTTATAACTTTATTTGTATTTGCGATAGAAATAATCAGTAAAAAATGTTATAAAGTTTAATGTACCTAGTTTTAAGTATAGCTAAAATAACTAATGTGATTTCAGGCATTACTGTAAATCAGTTGGCAAATGTTTTCCAGGAACTGCAAAATTGTATTACCCTTTGTATTGCTAATGATGGAGGACATGTGGAAACTTAGATAAAATTTCAATAAAACTTTAAAAAAATATAGATTTACTTCTTTCTAATCCTTTTTACAATTATTTCTATCACAAATACAAATAAAGTTATAAATTTTTTTAAAGTGCACACGAACTTTATGGAGACCCTGTGTGTGTGTGTATATTATATATATATATATATATATACACACACGCACAAATACCTTGCTGTACAGCCCTTTGAAAAATCATATCTGAAGTTTTAATTCGATACAACATTCTTTTCCTTCTTAAGCCTATTGGCATGTTTATTTTGCAACTTCTTTAAAGTCTTCATCAATAGGTATTTGATAGTATGTCGACCGTAGATCAATTTTAGAGAATGTTTTCATACCCACAGGGGAGTTCAAAGCCCATTCTATATTGGGGATAGGATGTGAGTCTGCATATATTTTGTGGTTTACGCCTATTTTGTAGTCACCACATATGTGCAGACCCCCATACTTCTTTCTTAAAATTACTAATGGAAAGGCCCATTTGCTCCCTCCACCCCTGGGTGGAATTCCTTAAAGTAGATCTTGTTCCAGTAATGTCTTTAGTTTTTCCACAACTATTGGTAATAGATAGACTGGTATCTTTTGTACTTCAAAAAGGTGAGGTTGGGGGAGATATTTTCCTTCATACTCGACTTCACTTTAGCGGTTTTTAACATCACATTTTCTTCTGCCTTGACTTTGTTCACTAATTTTGTTGAATTTATGTTCAATACATCATTTCCAATCAGACAGTGATTCTTTTCACAGTTTGCCATGATAATTGTTCATACGTCAACCATATTTTTTTAATCTTGCTTCTCCTAATTTCTTCCAGAAATTTTTGGGTATCAACGTCACATCACTTTCTGTATCTAATTTCATGTCCAATAAAACATTATTCATTTGAGTTTCTAATACCCCCATTTTTTTTATGAAATGACATCCATACTTATTTTCACTTCATTTTGTTGGACTGTCTCTTTGTCTTTTTGGATTACACATATGTTTAAAATGATTAATTTTGAAACACTTTTCAGTTTTATATACCAGACAACTTTTTTTTCACGTTTATATCCACAAAAAGAACACATTATTCTATCTTTTCCATTTATCACGTGTATCCATTTCCTCTACCAGATCCGTAACTTTTGTTCTATTAAATTTTCCAATTAATTCTTGTTGCCGAACAAATTCAACACACTGTTCTAGTGACAACTTTCCCAGTTGTAAATGCATTAGTCATTTGTTGATACTCGTCATTTTGAAGGCCGTTTACCAATTTCATTTGAATCAAATCCTTTTTTTTTTTTTTTTTTGATCCTAGTTTCTGAAATTCACAATATTTAGCAGAGCTCGTTTTAAACAAAGAACATATTTAATACAGTGTAACCCGGATATAAGAGAGTTGTCGGGACCGGAGAAGAGGTCTCTTATATCCGGGTTCGGTCTATTATATATACATTAACACAGGCTCTAATTTGGGACCAGAGAAAATCTCTCTTATATCCGGGTCTCTTATATCCGGGTAACACTGTAACTGGTTCATCGACTATTTTTTTTTTTTTTTTTTAGAAATACTTATAAATTTAGATCTGCATTCACTAGTTTCTTCTTGGGTGCTATATTTTTCACCATTAGTTGACTTATAGCATCAAACATTTCTTCCAACTGTCTTGGATGTTTAACTGCTGATAATTTTATAATGGCCTCACAACCAGCAGTTGCCAACAAGATGTCTGTTATTTGGTTTTCTTCTCGGATTGATTTTGAATCCTTCAGCTTTTTTTTTTTTTTTTTTTGTTCTAGCTTTAGCTGCTAGTATCCTAAGCCACACTTGTGCAAATTATCCAGTCATAATTGTTTGTTCAGTTCTTTGGATATCACCAATGTCATTGTAGTGTAGTGTTACTAACTCACAGGAAATAGTCTGTGACTTCATACATAAATGAATCACCTGATTTGTAATTTTTTTTTTTTTTATATACCAAAACAAATATTACCATTTTGGATTAGTTGTTGATCTGAGTGTTTAAATTTAACAAACATTTTTAAACATTTGCAGAAAGAAAAACAGAAGATGAAATAAAATACAAACACATGATTAGTTTGGAATATAGTTTTAGTTGTGGACCAGCAGCAGCAGCAACCAAAAGAACAAATATAGTTTTTAAAAAAGTAAAGAAATATTAAATAAAAATAATAAGCAATATTACAAAGAAAAAAAAAACAAAAAAAAAACGGAACTAATAAAACAAATAAATAGAATTTACCGAATATGAATACAACTATATATATATATATATATATTCTTTTTAGCATAAGAGAAAAAAAAAACATGGGAAAGGAAAAGAGGTAAAGGGAGAAAACTACAAGTCAATAGTGAAAGTGCTCAACATGAGTTATCTTTTCTTCCTTTTAAAATTACGTATGAAAAAAAAGGAGGAATTGGTTTTAAAAGATTATGGTATTAAAAAAATAAAAATAAAAAATAAATCAGTCTTCTGCCCAACTTAATAAAATCTATTTTTAACAGAAAAAAAAAAAAAAAAAAAAAAAAAATAAATAAATAAAACAGCATTATTAATTTGTTTTTAAGAAAGCCTTTGGAAAGTGTATTTTTTGATAGTGAAATTTTTGAAATTGATAGTCATCATTTTCATTCATTTTCCAAGACTGTACAAAGCAAATAAAAATTTTATAACTGCATGAAAAAAATAAAATAAAATAAAAAATAAACCCTGTAAAATATTTGAACCCATTGTAACTGATGTAGGGCATAAAAAGGAAGCAAATGAGACGGATTTGTATTTCCTTGAAGGAAACTTGAATTGGAACCTTTGCTTAATTTTGTTTATTATGAGATTATATATATATATATATATATATATATATATATATATATAAGCAACTTAGGATTTTGACCAGTATATGTGTGTGTAAGTATGTAAAGCAATTTAGTATATAAAAGTTCTGTGTATTTAGGCAGCAAATATTTAAGTTAAATATTTTTTAAAAATGACAGACATTTCTAATTCAATAAAACTTTTTATACAAAAGATTGTTTCTATCTACCCTGATGATAACTTAAATATTAAGCACTTTTACCCATAAATATAGCATACATTAAAACTATATCTTTTTTCACATTTCTCACAAAGGGCTCAGGAGTAGATTCTCCAACTGACACCAATTCAGCTGGGTTTTGAACCTAGCTAGAGGCAACTGTACATCTAGTCACACTGATGAGCTGTAATACAGTGAAACAGCCTGTCTGTGGATGACTATATATTAAAAAGTTAGGAATCACTTACATACCTGCTGCCATGGTTTCATCCATTAAGGTCTCTGACCCACAATCACATATATATATATATATATATATATATATATATATATATATATATATACACACACACATAATCTCAATTGATAATTAGTAGAGATAACTACAAGTAAGACATTAATCCAAAGAGAGCTCAGTATAAGTAACAGAGCAATATAACAATGGGTACAGATGATCCTTAAAAATCTATTCCATTATAAGTTATTACATGAATATACAAATATTCATCTCTTCAGACCAAAGTTGTTTTTTTTTTAATAAATGGAGTCAATTTATCCAGACGAAAAGAAAAGGAAAAAGTTTTAATATTAAAAGAGAAAGAAAGAAAAAGAAAAATTTCAATAGAAGGTTTTAAAAAAATGGGGGGGGGGAGAGAAGAAAGAAAAGAAAGGAAAGAAGAATTAAACATGAGCTGATAGGGTGACCCAGAAATGATTTTCTTTGTTAAGGACTGAGCAAGTTAAAATACAGGGCAAAAGGAGAGGAGCAATCAGAATCAAAATAGATAATTTTACTTCATCTTTTAATATTAAAATTTTTCCCTTTTTTTTTTTTTTTTTTTTTTTACGTCTCCCTTTTCCTTTCATCTGGATAAATTGACTCCATTTATTAAAAAAAAAAAAAAAAAAAAAAAAAAAAAAACCTTTGGTTTGAAGAGATGAATATTTGTATATTCATGAAATAAATTATAACCTAATGGATTTTTAAGGATTGTCAGTACCCATTATTTCCATTATATATAAGTCTTTTTAAAGAATTTTGAATATTAATCAGATAGTTTTAACTTTTTGCTGAAGTATTAGTACTTAACTGGTTTAAATTTGTTATGTTCAGGTTGAATAAATAGAAAAATATTTCAATGTAACTAAACTAGTATAATTAGTAGAATTCTGAAATACCATATCTACTAATTTTATTTTCTGTCTTTTGTGGGTGGGAGTTGCTTTAACTATAGTGAGTTCAACTGCAGTGGAGTTGCTTAAGATTTAGTTAAATTTGACTATAGTTGCCTATAAATAAAAAAAATTTTAGCACCTGAAGATTGCATTGTGCATGAAAGAGTCGTACTGCCAGTGAGGAAAAAATATGTATATATTTACCTCAAGAAGTCTCTGAGTAAAAACTGATTTTTGGCACAAATCTGAAGAGAGCCACTATTTGTCTAAATGCATACAGGTCTTGACAGGAATATTCTATTGTTACTAGCAAAAATGGGAAAATGCAAAGCACTGCTAACCATCCACAAAAAAAAAAAAAAAAAAAACCCCAGAGAAATGAAGAATTTAGTCATTTTCTAAACATCACAAGACGTCTTTGAAAAGTAGTAAATAAGTGTGAATTACCAAAAATGATTTATCACCCGTCATTTTTTTTTATAGCTTTCACACAACAAAGGATATCCCCAAAACATTCAAAAGATGAGTTTAAACAAGGCTGTGGAATGACTGGTTTAAAGATTATCATACACACAGAGGTGATAAGATAAATAGAATTTATCCTCTTGCAAATTGCAGTCATCATAAATAAAAAGAAAACAGTAATACACTTATAAAATAATTGTAAGTCATTAGTTGTTAAGGAAATAAATGACGTGAAATATTATTACTTATATGAAATTCTGTAATGTAAATAATAGCAAAAACAGAATCTGTACGTCAATCACCCAAAGAATAAATAAAATACTAGCCTAATTATGGTAAAGAAAAAAAAAAAGAAAAAAAAAAAGCACTCCCCTTTTGAAAAAAAAAAAAAAAAAAAAAAAAAATCCCCAAAAACCAAAACAACAAAAAACCAAACACACATTTGGTTTAACTATTTCAGTTATTGGACATTAGTGTGCTTAAAACAAACCGGGACAAAACCCATACAGCTGTAACTAACATGGAAGTGCAGATGGTTAAATGATGAGCAGCTTGGAATAAGAAATCATTGAATAAAACTTGAATTACACATTCACTTTTACATAAATACCCTTGGGAAAAATATGATTCCATCTCCCCAGTTATGGGTTAAACAGTAGAGACAAACTGGACTCTTTTGGCAACCTCTATAGAATATAGAAGGACAACTGAATTCATTCAAAATTGGATGGCTATAGAATTAGTGGAAAAAAAAAAAAAAAAAAAAAAAAAGTTCTTGCTACAGACACCAGAACAACAACACCTAGTGTTTGGGGAGTGGTGGTGGTCCCCTATACCTTTTTGAGTTCTACACGACTTGAGGGTAAATACTGCGTAAAACTAGGATCACAGCTAACAAGAATTTTAATTTCCTTAATCATTTTTTCTAACCAATAAGAAAATTGTTGGTTGGTCGATTGTTTAGCAGCATATCAACACCTCTATGGGTTATTTAATGTCGAAATCTAAATATTTTGAACACAATGTTATGGCTTCAACTAAATATATTTTGAACGCAATTGTCTGCCTTCAACGACAGATAAAATGTATTGTTGGTCATTTTACTATAAATATGTATTGTTGGTTGGTTGATTTTGTTTAGCGGCATATCAACACCTCTATGGGTTATTTAATGCTGAAATCTAAATATTTTGAACAGAATTTTATGGCTTCAACAACAGATAAATAGGTATTGTTGGTAATCCTATTATGAATAGATTTTTTATATTTTCATAGTGTTTTGCTTGGGGGAGGGAGCACTATTTGCTTGCAGCTGAGTCCCAAACAGGCGCTACCACCCCAGGTCAGAGAGGAGCCAGGAACAACTGTAATTAAGAGGTGGTTCCATTAGAGGCCTTGCTGCTGGTCCAATCAGAAAGCAGTTTATATAGACTTCTCTATTTTTGGTGGGGGTGGGATCAAGAGTTATAATTAGTTTTCTTTTTAGTTCATACTTTATTTAAAATCAACTTTTGTCATTGCCATGTGTTTTTTTTTTGTTTCGTTTTAAATTGGCTTTCGATACAGAGTATGTCCTTCGCTTTACCCTTTGTAATCGAGGCTCTATACTTATGAAAGGATAAAAATCAGATTTTAAATTTTTACTAAAATGAACATTTAATCCAACATTGTTAATCAGCCATTTTGAGCATATTTTCCTGCTACTGACCATGTGATGAACGTTTAACTAATGAAATTTGTTTCAGGCTACTTAACGACTGTTTCTATAAAGGTTATGATTTCAATCTCATATATATATGAGAAACTCAGTGGGGAAACAGGACTAGTAGTGAAACAAAAACCATCTACTGACAGAGATTAAATGAAGGGTTCAGTTCAAGATTTCTCTGAAGGTTACCTGGATCAACAGATACCTGAGGAAAGCTGAAGGGCATGATGGTTGAAATGTTGTGCTAGCAACAAAGATGAGGATATTAGCCTAACTGTAAATAAGTATAAAGATTTTTATTCAGTCACTGGACATTGTGCTGTTTACATGTATAGACTGATTTTAGAAAAACATAGGGCAGTAAATATGTATTTTTTTCATAAGTGTTTCATCAAAAAGAGAGGGATGAAGACTTAAAGTAAAAGAGAGAAAAAGGGTAGATAAATAAAAACAGGGGAAAGAAAATGCGAAAAGGCGGAAAACAAGAAAAGAGAGTAAAGAGTAGTAAAAAAACAAAAGAGTAAAAAAACAAAAGAGTAAAAAAACAAAGAGGAATGAAGAAAAAAAAAAATGAAGAAAAAAAAAAATGAAGAAAAAAAAAAATGAAGAAAAAAAAAAATGAAGAAAAAAAAAATGAAGAAAAAAAAAATGAAGAAAAAAAAATGAAGAAAAAAAATGAAGAAAAAAAATGAAGAAAAAAATGAAGAAAAAAAAATGAGGAAAAAAAAATGAGGAAAAAAAATGAGGAAAAAAAAATGAGGAAAAAAAAATGAGGAAAAAAAAATGAGGAAAAAAAAATGAGGAAAAAAAAATGAGAGTAAAAATGAGGAAAAAGAAAATGAGAGTAAAAATGAGGGAAAAGAAAATGAGTAAAAATGAGGGAAAAGAAAATGAGGGAAAAGAAAATGAGTAAAAATGAGGGAAAATGAGTAAAAATGAGGGAAAATAAAAAAGGAGGAAAAATGAGTAAAGAGCAAAAACTGAGTAAAAAGAAAAAAAGAAAAGGAGCAAAAAATGAGTATAAAGGAGCAAAAAATGAGTAAAAAGGAGCAAAAAATGAGTAAAAAGGAGCAAAAAATGAGTAAAAAGAAAAAAGGAGCAAAAAATGAGTAAAAAGAAAAATGAGTAAAAATGAAAAGGGATGAAAAAATGAATAAAAATAAAAGTGTGGAAAAGGAGTAAGAAAAGAAACGAGAGGAAAAGGGCAAAAAGAGGGGAGAAGGAGTAAAGAAAAAAAAGAGGGGAGAAGGAGTAAAGAAAAAAAAGAGGAAAACGAACAAAAAAAAAATATGAATAAATCATCTGCTATGCCATTAGGATTTAGTTAAGGATTGAATTTTAAAACATTAAAACAACCACGTATTAGTTTCAATCATTTTATTTTGCACTAGTTTTAAAATTAAAATCTTTTCAGAAGAAAAGAAAAGAAAAAAAAAAACAGACAAACAAACCATGTTCTTGCTTTCAATGCTGAAGCAAGATTTAATATTTCCCTTTGTTGATACTGTCATCCTAATTTTTAAAACACAAGTGGCACCGAACTGATAGCAAGGGGAGAACCAACTCATATACAGACCCTTGTACTAAACCAAAAATCGTAGATCAAATTTATTTATGAATTTTGTAAATCATATGTTAAAGTAGGTTCTCAACTTGTTTCAGTCATGTACATTGATACACTGAACATATAAAAAAAGAAATAACCAACAGTGAGGCTTGAACCATCAACTAGACCAGCTAGTATGATTCGGCTCATTACATCAAACATATGCCAGTTTTTGTTTTGTTAATAAAGTGGCCAAATGTCCTGCATTTTTAACCTATTGTATCCACCAGAGCACAATGCTGAATATTTTCTCCTAGATTTCTATGTACTGCAATAAAGGGAAAGTAATCTTAACAAACGATAACATCAGAGTTCTTTCCCTTGAACCCCGCAAATCTAACAACAGGTAAATTCAATGCAATTCTTCCAGATATGACAAAAGATAGGCATTATCACTAAGAATGAGCTCACTGATGCTTAAACGTAAGAAATTCATAACGATTCTGTTGGAAAGAGAAGACTAACGATTTTCTAGTTATGAAAAAACAATCGTCAAAAACTAGTGAAATATTCAAGAGAAGTTGTAGAAATGATGTTGGAGATGCACATATTAAGGTAATAACATAAATAAACATGCATATATACAAAACTACACACACGAAAATGTAGCAATTGATTAAAAAAAAAAAAAAAAAAAAAAAAAACATATCTTATTCTAGGTACAAACTTAAAAAGTTGAATTGAGACTTTTCATAAATTGTAAATATTACACCCACTTTCATAGAAATTGCTATATATATATACTTTGTGGCACAAGGCCAATATTATAGCGTGTACTTAAATAGAAGTTTTTTTTAATTACAACTGTGATAAATGTTTCTGTATTTCTCTACTAATTGTTTTATAGTAGACATTTTAAAAAAATAATCTTTGAAATATTGTCAAAGATCTAGACAATATAAAATGTAAGAAATATTTCCTGCTTGTATGAGGTTCTCAAGAAGAATTATAAAAACAGTAAAAAAAAAAAAAAAAAAAAAAAAAAAAAAATCAAAAAATTTTTTCTGTTACTAATGCATTTTTTTGAAGCTAAGCATTATTTGAAGGAAGTGATTTGAGAAAAAAAAATTTCTAAATTATTTCTAAAGTGAGTGATAACCTGGTTTTACACAGAAGAGTGAAGTTTAATAGATACAGAATCAAAGAGTAGAGAAAGGTCCGACGGAGAGACAGCGAGGGAGGAGGTGGGAGCCGATGGAGAATAGGGAGGGAGACAGAGAGAGAGAGGGGGGGAGACAGAGAGAGAGGAGGGGGGGAGACAGAGAGAGAGGAGGGGGGGAGACAGAGAGAGAGGAGGGGGGGAGACAGAGAGAGAGGAGGGGGGGAGACAGAGGGGGGGAGACAGAGAGAGAGGAGGGGGAGACAGAGAGAGAGAGAGGAGGGGGGGAAGAGTCAACGGAATGATAGAGAGGTGGTGGTCGACAGAGAGGATTCAATGGAAAGCAAAATTTAAAAAACTCAACCTGATTGGTTGACTGTTAAAGGCACAGCCAATTTAATGTTTAAATGCAACGCATTAAAGATGGTTTTTTTTTTTTTTTTTTAAGTCGAGGGTAAAAAATTGCAACCTTGCATGCTTCAAATTAATCATCTTTCTTGGAAAAAGAGAGAGAGAGAGAGAGAAATTACATATATAGAGGCACACATATTTCTGCATTAATGTAATAAATATGAGAAAAAAAAAAAAAAAAAAAATATTCTCCTTTTTAATTTTTTTTCAGAACATCTTATCAGATTAATGCTATTTTCTTAAATTTTAAATTTATTAAATTATGTTTAAACCAAAACAGTTTTTTTGTAGGGTGGGAGCTGGTATTTGTAAGACAAAAAAAAACAAACTTTTGCACAAAGTCAAATTTGTTAAGCGGCTTGGAAAGGAGAACACACTATTAAAAACTTGCCTGAAAAAGGTACGAGAGAATTGCAATCTAATTTTTTCCAAGTTTAACATTTCCACTATTCATATATCCAACTTAAAATGGATTTATTTTGTGAGGAAATAAACACACACACACACAATTGTATGAAGAGAAGACAAAAATCACAAGAACTTCTTTCCAAGTAACATATCTCAAAGGAAATAGACAATGCATAGCAAGTGCATCAGAGAAAGCTAATAACCAAAGTGGATTATTTAAAATGTAAGCAAAAATCTAAAACATATGACTATAAATATTATATTTAGTGGATACTCTACTGCTTTTAAATCCACAGGCCAGGAGTATAAAATTATACTCCAGGCCTGTGGATTTGAGAGACTTAAAGAAATATACCTTCAAACATTACCATCATGAACATTTCTTACTTGAAAGAGATGCCTCATTTTTATTTATTTGTTAAACAGTATGTATTACGCCTATCCGCCTGCACATTTGAGAAATCTAAGTGAAGTAAATCCCACTATTGTATTTGATTCAGCATGTTTTACCAATGGGCCACAAATGACTTCAGAATATGCTTGTCTCTTTTTAACCCTACCAGAAGACATTTTTTTTTCTACTTAAATGTACAGACTGGAGAGACTGTTGAATCAATGAATAAAAATGGGGTATCTATTCCAAGTAATAAGTGTCAATTATAACAACATCTGAAGTATTGCTGATATCCCCTGAAGAGTGGACAGACAGGTCCACCTACAAAACACTGGAGTTGGGATGCTGAAGGTACCATCAATCAAGTAACAAACTTTTACTCATATTAATCCTGTGTGTGTGAGGAGGGGGAGAGACGGGGGGAGAATGTGAGAGAGACAAGTGGGGTGTCAGAGAGACAAGGGGGGGAGTGTCAGAGAGACAAGGGGGGGAAGAGTGTCAGAGAGACAGGGGGGGGGGAAGAGTGTCAGAGAGACAGGGGGGGGGGGAAGAGTGTCAGAGAGACAAGGGGGGGAAGAGTGTCAGAGAGACAAGGGGGGGAAGAGTGTCAGAGAGACAAGGGGGGGGGAAGAGTGTCAGAGAGACAAGGGGGGGAAGAGTGTCAGAGAGACAAGGGGGGGAAGAGTGTCAGAGAGACAAGGGGGGGAAGAGTGTCAGAGAGACAAGGGGGGGAAGAGTGTCAGAGAGACAAGGGGGGGAAGAGTGTCAGAGAGACAAGGGAGGGGGAAGAGTGTCAGAGAGACAAGGGGGGGAAGAGTGTCAGAGAGACAAGGGGGGGAAGAGTGTCAGAGAGACAAGGGGGGGAAGAGTGTGAGATACAGGGAGAGAAATGGGATGTAGTTTTGTTTTTATATTATATATACCTATTTTATAATAATCTTTAAACCTTTTCCTCCTCTTACATACATTCCACCTACAAAAAGAAAGAATAAAAAAAAAAAGGGACAGTGAAGAAGATGATAGCCTGAATAATATGTCTTCACATACTCTTTTTTAAATTATTCCCTTTAGAGAAATTGAAGTCACAAAGACGAGAATCCAGAGATACAGGCTGGAAACGAAAGACAAGTATCTATCAAAGAAAGGAAAAAAAAAAAAAAAAAAAAAAAAAAAATCACAATAGCTGTAGTAAAAACAAAGCTTCCCTTCTTCCCCAGGTTTTCCACAAAATTTTGTCTATGATTGGTCATTATTTTGTTGACTGACCGGGAGCACATAACAGACAGTTTTCATTTTTTGTTTTTGCTTTCAATGTTTATTAATGCTAAAATTTCTGATAAATTTTTTGTGGTGTTGTTTTTTTGTTGGGAGTGGCCAGGTGTGGTGGTGGGGGGGTGTCATGATTTAAAAAAAATAAAAAAATTTTTTTTTTTTTTCCCTTTCCAAGAAGCAAGCACCAAATGTGAAATGTTATTTAAAAAGCTTGGCAGTCAATTTATAATGATTGTCACTGTTCAATAAAATCACATCTTTTTAAAAAAAATTTTTTTTTTTTTAAATGGTAAGAAATGAGATCATTTTGTCACTCAGTTTCTTTTGGGTCAAATTTTGGCAATCAGCTTTTTTTTCTTTTGGTTGGGTGCTTCTTTGAGTTGTTGGTTCATTTTTTTTTTCTCTTTCTAGAGTTGATTAATTCTTCCATCACTACTTATGTAGACTGGCACACTTGTATAAAAAAAAAAAAAAAAAAAAAAAAATTTGTTTCATTAGACCTTTCTCTACCCACGTTTGTCAGAAATTGAAAATATTAATGTTTTTATCATTTTTGAAGTGGGGGTCCTGTTCCTGATATAACTACAGTATCAAATTGATCACTGACTTTTTGAAGAGTTATCCACTTTGTTTTTTTATTTAGACATGTCAAATTCGGAACGGTCCACATCATTGATAATTGCATGTTATTGATGTTGGCTTTTTTCCAGTTTGTAATAGTATGCAGCTATTCACGATGTAAGCACAGTTTCTAACCTGACATTGTAAATAAAAACAAAATACAGATAACTCTTTGAGAAACCACGAATCAATTTGACACTATTTACATAATGAACAGGACCCCCACTTCTAAAATGATTAAAAAAAAAAAAAAAAAAAAATTAATATTAGGTTGGTGCAAAAATAATGGCGTAATAATGTTGTTTTTTGACGTTAACAATACGTCAAAAAAAAAAAAAAAAAAAAAAAAAAAAAGACATTACGTCATTATTTTTGCACCAAACTAATATTTTTAAATTCTGACAAAAATTATTTCAAAAACTTTTCCATTTTATTTTTTTTTTTTTTTTTTTTACAAGTGGACTAGTTAAACTAGAGTAGTACCATTCTTTCTCGCCCTTTTTGGTGTCATCAGTTCTTGGCCTCTTGGATTAGTTATCCAAATCGGCTAAGTTTTTAAAATCTTTCAAGTGATTCTTTTAGTATCTGTTAGCTCTCAGTTTCAATTGGTTTAGTAGCAAGAGCCAGGACTTTCTTTTTGTTTTTTGTTTTTTTTCAAACTTCCATTTTACCAAAAGAGACTGAGAAATTGTAATTATAAAACTATGATCAGTGATTGTCCCCCACCAGAAACGCATCCTCAGCATTAAATAAGGTAGATTACCTGTTCAACAAGTGAAATAATGACCATTATCTTGTGTCTATGGATTAGTTATAGAGGTATTAACAGTGGGTGGAGATAAGAGGGAAGAAAAGGTCACAGCCAAATCTAAGCGGAGTCCCATGTCTGCTTATTATAGTTACTGTCAGAGTTCCAGGTGGTGGTGGTGGTGGTCCTTGTTGCTGTTCATTTGTCAAGGTCTCGGCATGGAATGCAACCACTGTGCTCTCTGTCTAGTCTTTCAATGCCACGAGCAAAAAGTTTCACCAATTGACAGTGGACTCTGGAAGAAGAAGAACAACCAAAATTAAAATAAACTTCATATGTCAAAGAAACAAAGAAAGAGAACTGCTCAATGTGTATTATAAAAGGTTGACTGGAAAATTTATGTAAACATTCCATCAAATCTGGGTCTGCAATCTCAGAATATTTTATTAATATTTGGAAATGTGCATCATCCTTTTATGAGGATAAGTTCTCAGTGTGAAGCATATCTAATTTTACTATCACATAGAAGTCCTCAAGACAATTTATATTAAATCAAGAAAACTAACTTTATGCAAACATGAGGATTGGTTGTTAGGACTTAATGTGATCTTTCTCTCTACAGGTAAGTTCACCACCATTAAATTACCACAAAGAAAGTGCAGAGAAGTTTACTACATGGAAACTTCCCCATATATTTTCATTAGATTTTATAATTAATAATTTTATAATTAATATACAGTGCTGCACAAAAAGCAAGTGAACCCCTAATATAAGAAAAAGAAAAAAAAAAATGTCTATTTTTCCCAGATAATCAACAAATCTTAAGTTATATGTTCATTAAGAAAAGTCTTAATTAAATGAATTACAGACACAAAAATTTTTATCAAGCTGAAATGAAATATTAATTAAAAAAATTATTTACAGTGGCAATATAAAGCAAAAATACAGAGTCTGATTGTTAGGGTGAGAGTTAAGGATTAGGGTTTGAATGTAAAGGTTCACATATTTTTGCACAACTTAATTTTTAATTATTTTTATAACAGCTTGACAAAAAGTTTTGAAAGTGATCGTAATTTGTTTAATAAAGGGATTTCTTAATATTAGGTTGGTGCAAAAATAATTTCGTTTTCTAACATATGTTACTATGTGAGAAAACGAAATTATCTTTGCACCAACCTAATAAAGATTTGCTGATTATTTTGAAAAAAAGATAATCTTTTTAAATATCTTAGAGGGTTCACTTAATTTTGCGCAGAACTATATATATATATATATATATATATATATATATATTATTTATTTAAAAAAAATTTATAACAAATATGTTATAAAATCACTACAAAAATAGTGATTTTGTTTCAACACCCTCAGTGTCTTATCAAGTGATGATGTTGAATGTAAAATAAATGGTTTTAAAAGTTTCAAATTAATTAACAATCCTTCGCAAGGGGAAAACATTACAAAAGCTAGATGGACCAATCAAAATACAAGTATAGGAAAATTCAAAAAGCTTGACAACGAAGTCATGTTATAATATCTATTCAGACGTTTAAAATATGGGTAGTATTAAAAAAGAATTTATTCTAACCAATAATTACTAAATTATATGTTAAAATTTAATATTAACAAACAAAATTTTGTTCAATAACTGAGGCATTTTCTGTTTGAAAACCAATTTGTTCAACATGTAAGACGTTTGAGAACCAAGGTTGCATTGTATTTTTATTCTTCATTTTTTCTTTATTGTAATACCAATTAATGTAAATGAAGTTTTCCTCATGTAAGTTTTTATTTGATTAGATTTTGAACAATAAGATCATTGAAGACAGAAAAATTATTGTCAGAGACATCATATCTTCCTCTTCATTGTTTCAGTCACCATTTTTCAAAAAATTGAAACAACAAAAATAAGGCAGCTTGTCTTGGTGGGGAGAGAAAAAAAAAAGAAAGAAAAGAGAAAAAAAAAAGAAAGAAAAGAGAAAAAAAAAAAAGAAAGAAAAGAGAAAAAAAAAAAGAAAGAAAAGAAAAAAAAAAGAAAGAAAAGAGAAAAAAAAAAAAGAAAGAAAAGAGAAAAAAAAAAAGAAAGAAAAGAGAAAAAAAAAAAGAAAGAAAAGAGAAAAAAAAAAGAAAGAAAAGAGAAAAAAAAAAAAGAAAGAAAAGAGAAAAAAAAAAGAAAAGAGAAAAAAAAAGAGAAAAGAGAAAAAAAAAGAAAGAAAAGAGAAAAAAAAAGAAAGAAAAGAGAAAAAAAAAGAAAGAAAAGAGAAAAAAAAAGAAAGAAAAGAGAAAAAAAAAGAAAGAAAAGAGAAAAAAAAAAGAAAGAAAAGAGAAAAAAAAAGAAAGAAAAGAGAAAAAAAAAAGAAAGAAAAGAGAAAAAAAAAAGAAAGAAAAGAGAAAAAAAAAAGAAAGAAAAGAGAAAAAAAAAAGAAAGAAAAGAGAAAAAAAAAAGAAAGAAAAGAGAAAAAAAAAGAAAGAAAAGAGAAAAAAAAAGAAAGAAAAGAAAAAAAAAGAAAGAAAAGAGAAAAAAAAAAGAAAGAAAAGAGAAAAAAAAAAGAAAGAAAAGAGAAAAAAAAAGAAAGAAAAGAGAAAAAAAAAGAAAGAAAAGAGAAAAAAAAAGAAAAGAGAAAAAAAAAAGAAAGAAAAGAGAAAAAAAAAAGAAAGAAAAGAGAAAAAAAAAAGAAAGAAAAGAGAAAAAAAAAAGAAAGAAAAGAGAAAAAAAAAGAAAGAAAAGAGAAAAAAAAAAGAAAGAAAAGAGAAAAAAAAAAGAAAGAAAAGAGAAAAAAAAAAGAAAGAAAAGAGAAAAAAAAAAAAGAAAGAAAAGAGAAAAAAAAAAAGAAAGAAAAGAGAAAAAAAAAAAGAAAGAAAAGAGAAAAAAAAAAAGAAAGAAAAGAGAAAAAAAAAAGAAAGAAAAGAGAAAAAAAAAAGAAAGAAAAGAGAAAAAAAGAAAGAAAGAAAAGAGAAAAAAAAAAGAAAGAAAAGAGAAAGAAAAAGAAAAAAGAAAAGAAAAGAAAAATGAAAAAAAAGAAAAAAGAAACTGAATAATATGGTATTGTACTTACTTGACATGGACTCCAGGAGTTCCAATGACCTCCCCATCGCAGTTCCATACGCTGTTTTGAGACGAACGAGAACCAGAGCGGAAAAGGTGTTGCCGACAATTGACCTCACCCGTTTCAAACTCAAATTCTTCTTCGAGGGGACGGAACTGAAACTCCCTGACACGATAGACTTGAACAAAGTCAAAGTCGAACTGAAGTAGACACACAGAAAAAAAGAAAATATTAAAGAAAGTTATCTACATTAAGATATGAGGTAGCAAAATATTTATCAGAAGAGAAAAGAAAATCTGTTTAAGTCACTTATGTTCACTTACTGTATTTTCTTCAGTATAACACGAACCCTGTTTCTGAAGCTAAAAACAGGGAATAAATTACAACCTTGCACATAATACAAGTCCATAGTACCGACATCCCTATACAATTTTTTTTTTTTTTTTTTTACCTGTGTTGATTTGAATGCATGGAGGTCAGGCTTAACTTTGGTGATTTTAGGAGAACTGGTGTTTCAATGTGATGTTTGTAAGCCAAATGACAAAGGAAAAAAAAAAAAAAAAAAAAAGGAGAACGGGGGAGAATGGAAAGATGAGAGAAAGAGAATGTGTAAATGGTTTTAAATCCAGATTTATAATATTTTTAATTTATATATATATATATATATATATATATATATATATATATATATATATATAGTGTGTGTGTATATATATATATATAAATAAATATATATATTATTTATTATATGTGCGGTACTTATTAGAAAGCGCTCAGGGACACAAACTCACATATATATATTTGGTTGGTGCAAAAATAATGTCGGTTTTTGACGTTAAAAATACGTCGAAAACCAACATTATTTTTGCACCAACCTAATATATATGTATTTTTTTAATTTAAAGAAAAAACAGACCACTTTAAAGCTCCATTAGTTATAATTTATTTCACCAGGGGTTTTATTTTTCTCTGGATCTTCAGACTTCACTTTCAAGGGTGAAAAAAATGAATTTAAAATTTACATTTTTGAAGGGCAGTGTGTGTATATATATATATATATGCGCGCGCACACACACACTTCTCTTATATATAACTAAGCTTTATGTACAACTCTTTTTGTATTTTGACCATCCCACCCCACTAAATAACTCGCATGTTGGACTGTTCCATAAACATTATATAAATCTGTTTAATAATTTCAAGTAGTTTATATTTGTGGCATAAGTAAGTTTTACCTATTTAAGCTTTCCAAGTCTCCTACAGTTGATTAAAATTAACAAACCAAGCTTCTTACCTGATCCGAACGCCGATCCCTGCAACTTAACAAATGTCGAAGATAATTTATACGAGAACAGCGCTTGACAAGAATGAGGTCTGTGCATCCATCACCAAGATGAGATGTGGGGGACACACCCTCTGGGCTCATTGCACAACGACAACTCATTGTCACAGCATTGACACCAATGAACTCTCCTCTTAAAGTCTGCCACTGACTGTCCGCTGAAGAAGTGGGAAAAAAAAATAATTATAAAACTGTTATTAATTTAATACAGTTACATATTTAATTAATAGCAATCATTCTTGATAACATTTTTACCGCAAAGAGAAGTGGTTCCCAAACGGTGTGATGCACCTCATAGGTGCAGCGGAAGAGGATAGCAGGTGAGGCAGAATGATTGAAAGACAATCAAAGATTTAGAAACAGTTTTAAAAAATTCAGATGCCAAAAATAAATATGATTTCAAAATTTAAGAATATTATTATGGATTTCTTGTAATTGCACACATGAATCCCAGTATAAATAGTTAATGTTACTAATTTTATCATTATGATATTTTTGTATTATATCAAGTATTAAGAATATAGTAACTAGGCTCTGCAAATTGGAGGAGAGAGTTATCAATGATAATGTTCTGATTTCAAATCCATGGTTATCTCCCTTTAACTCTCACTTTGAGTTTTTTTATTTTATTTTTTTTACATGTACTTTTTATCACATAAAATTTAGTGAGGTACAAGTCAATTTTTATCCTGAAAATATGGTCCAGAGGAAAAAAAAAAAAAATGTTTCGGAACCACTGGCAGTGAAAAACAAAAAAAGTCAAAATTAAACAATTGCGTTTCTGAAATAAAAAATATATAAGTGAAATATAAACAGGGTTATTTTTTAAGATTTTTAAAACCAAAACAAAAAAACAAAAAAACAACACTGCTTCCCAGCCAACACACTTAATTTTTCTGTCAGAATTTCTCTCATGTTTCATGTTTAATTCCAACAGGAGAGTGGGGGGAAAGAGGGTGTCTAACATAATAAGAAAAAACATCAATCATTTGCAGTAATGAGTAAAGTATCGGAAGGTCTCTTGACCAAATTTTATTCAACTGGTTGTTTTAAATAATGTTTGTAATTTTTTTCAGAACACAATACACACCCAAGAAAGGCCCAAGGGTATATATCCCAAAACAATAAATTTAAAAAAAAAAGAGAGAGAGACAATAATAAATCATTGAGCTTAATATAAAAAATGGCCTGCCAAATAGATGAATGTTACAAATTTCCCACAAGTGCTAGAAGCCCATGTTTGAGATAGATAAGAGCTAGGATGTTTGAAACCAGATTAACTTGAATGAACGATATTCCATGGCTTCAGATTAATGTCATCCCATGGACAATAGAAAATTAGTTTGGACAATAGAAAATTAGTTTGGACAATAGAAAAATTTTGATTAAAATTCAATTATATCTATTCTAAAAGCAATACTTGAGATCCACATAAAACTACCTCTTCCCTTTCTAGATGGGTGTTTATAATATCGCACATACCTATATTTGCATGACCTGAAACAGACAGAAATAGTGACAATTTATCCACTGTAATGGTGAAAGAGTAAGAAACAACTTGGATTGTTACTTATATTTTCAATTTTTGTTAAGATCGAGAAACTCATAATGGTTGCTAAGATTTACCTTTCCAAAACATATCATAAATTCTGATTGATTTGTTTCTTACAACTTATCAACCCTTTGCGAGTTATTTAAAGCCAGAAGATATTTTTAAATTGTAAGAATTATTTTGGGAGATAATAATGGTTTAGTGATACAAGTCTTACTAATTAACCCATAGATGGGGGAGAGAAGAGGTAGATTCATACCTAATCAGAATTTGATAAACAAACAAGAAATTATAATGTGGATATAAAACAGGGATCAATTCTATATTTCAATCAATATATAAACTGATCACTCATTTTGTCGCCACATTAGTTTCTATACATATTTATATTCCAGAGAAAGTAAATAAACCTAAAACACATGCCTGTGTAACAAATCAGTATTTCATTGATCAATTCGTTTTTGACAGCTTATCAACCCTTTGCCAGTTTTTATGGTGATAATAATGGTTTATTGATACAAGTCTTACTAATTAACTCATAGCTGGGGAGGGGAAGAAGTGGATTCATACCTTTCCCAAGGGTATTTGCATGTAAGTAAATATAATGAACCCAATGGAAATTTGAACTCTGCTGTACAATTAAAAATTCTGAGTCATTATCTATTGCACCACTCGCAAGTCCAAGCTTACAACACCTGGAATTTCCCAAGCAGTCACCTATCTAGGTACTGACCAGGCCAGACATTGCTTAATTTTGGTGATCGTACAGGATCCTGTATTTCAATTTGATGTGACCATAAGTATATCAAACAGAGTAACAGTGTCATAGGTACTCAACCAGAACAAATCATACTTATTATAAAACCCGGGTTGTGTGTGTGTGTGTGTGTGTGTGTGTTCGTTTATATATTGGAAAATTGGTGGAGGTTGGGGGGATAAATTGGTGGAGGATGGGGGGGAATTGGTGGAGGATGGGGTGGGGAATTGGTGGAGGATGGGGGGGAATTGGTGGAGGATGGGGGGGAAATTGGTGGAGGATGGGGGGGAAATTGGTGGAGGATGGGGGGGAAATTGGTGGAGGATGGGGGGGGGGGAAATTGGTGGAGGATGGGGGGGAAAATTGGTGGGAAGATATTGGTGGAGGATGGAGGAAAAAAAATTGGTGGAGGATACGAGGTAGGGGCTAAAATAAAACACTTACCAATGGGAGGTTTCTCTGGAGAAGACCTGGCTAATTGTTCACCTGCTGTACTACAAATCAGGCAACTGCAGAATTCAAACAATAAGAGCAACAAATCAGAAAAAAAAAAAAAAAAAAAAAAAAACTTAATATTTACAGAATTGTGTACAGTAATTTTATAAAACTTATTTTGGTATCTGTGTTTATTTCATAATCTTCTTCAAAGCTTTGCTGCCCAAATAGACAATAAAGTTAACATCTTTAGCTTATATGGTTCACGTAGGAAAAGTCATTCTGACAGTTTCTCTCAAATGTTCACTCTTCATCCACAATTATGGTATGTCAGCAAGAAGACATTTTGTTGAGATATCTGGTCATAGAATGAAGTTTAGACAAAAGTAGATTTATGTCTGTCTATATTTCTAAGATGAGATATTGTAACTATTTACACTAATTACATTGTTCGGACTGTTGTCCTCATCTTTGTTGACTATATTCACAACATTTCAGCCATTGTACGCTCTGGCCTTCTTCAGGTAATTGGAATTTCAAACTGGGCCTTTTATTTTGTCCACTGTGGTAGATTGTTCTAGTTCCACGTGCCATGCCTCTTCCGGGTATATCCGTTTCAGTTATTTCCCTTTAGTAACTCAACTCTCAAATTTTTTTTTTTTTTACACCTCTGCTGTGGATTACTTAAACCAATGGATGAAATAAATGGTTTGGTTCAAAATTCCAATCACCTGAAGAATGCCAGAGCGTACAACAGTCAAAATGTTGTAATATGGCAACAAACATGAAGACAATATGTAAACAATGTAAATAGTTTAGATAAATTTAGGTCTTTTTCAAATACAAAGTGAAAGTAAATGGTCTTGATTCCACTCCCGGACAGGCTTTGCCAAAATCATTTGTGTCTTCTAGAAGTGTCTGTAATTTCATGAAGCACTCTCTCATAAGAGAGTGCTTCATGAAATTACAGACACTTCTTTTAACTATTGTGGCATGCCAGTGATTAAATATTTTTGTCAAAATATATAGAGAAGGGAGCAGAACACGGGGGGGAAAAAAAGTGGATTTCTGCTTTTCCCAAGGGTAAAGTGAAAATAAGCTCAGTTGACATTCAAACTGATTCCCCCCCCATCATGGTAGGGTAATGTGGATTCATGCTTTTTACAAAGGGATAATCCTCTATAAATTAACGTTAAAAAAAATAAAATAAAAAGCTCATCTATAAAGATTGCTAGCACCTAACATGTTTAAAAAGATATTTTGTAAAAAATTTGAGCTACTGAGTTAATGGTTCAAAGGACTCATCTTCCAACATTGAATGTTGCAGACATACCACTCATCCAAGTCAGATAAATCAATTGAATTCATTAACAAATATCATATTTAATTTCAATATGCTACATAAAAAAAAAAAAAAAAAAAAAAAAAAAAAAAAAAAAAAAAATTATGGAAATCAAATATATATTTGTTAAATGAATTCAATAAATTCATCATACTCTGATGAGTGGCATATCTCACACCACTCGCTTGTGAAACACTCTTCCAGCTTCTTGCTTCCCAGTCAACTTTGATCTTCAAAAAATTAAATTGTTATTTACTGTTCTTTTATTGTTTTCGCTACTCAATATTATCTTTTTCTCATTCTGCTTACACTCAGTAATTCCTTGCATCTTAGTGGCTTTATTACCTAGCTTGGTGGTGAAATGATTTAAAAAAAACAAAAACAAATGAGATGGAAGTCTTTTGAACTTACATGAACACACACTATATGTTATTATTAGTGGAAAACTGTATTTTTATTTATTATACAATATATTTATGTATTTTCATCTACCAGTTTGAATATTCAAGAAATGTCATTAAAGCACAATATGCACTCTTCATCAGGATTTGAACCCACCTTGGGAAGAGAAACTGTTGTTAGATCTGATGTGCTTTAGACTGTCTTGGCCACCGAGTGCAGTGACAATCAAGCAAAGTTGAATAGCATCTTATAAACACAAATCTTTGAGACTCTCAAAACATTCATATCTACACACACATATATATATATATATATATATATATCTTACATAGAATAAAAATCCAAGGTTACCTCATTCAAATAGCTATTTAGACCACAATAGCTCCTTGTAGGCCTTGCCAACTTGGGGATATGAAGGAATAAGAGGTGAAAAATTTAAAGAATAAAAGAAGAGAGAAAAAAAAAAAAAACATTTATATGCTCTGCTTTAATAAATACATTGAGCTCTTTTTGTGGATTAGTTATATATATATATATATATATATATATATATACACACAATGCTGTTTTATGTAAATATTGGCCTCTTTCTATAATCAGGTTGGTTGCAAAATATTTTTATAAGGAATTTTGTCCGTGCAAGATCGAGTGATTGATAAATTTTTAATGGCTTATCAACAGCATGTCGGATATTTAAAAGTTAAAACAAATTTCGAATAGTCATTACAGGAAATGTCTTATGTCGGTTATTTAAAAGCCAAAACAGATCTTGAATAGTCATTACAGGAAATTATGATAATAGTCTTCCAGATTTGCTTCAATTTTTTTTTTTTTTTTTTTTAAATCTACAGAACCAGTGTTGAGAATTTTTTGACAAATCCCTGATCATAGTACACCTAGTTTTCCCTGCAGATGCTGTATCTGTCATGTACTGAACCAGAAGTGGAAGGCTTTCTTAGAAATTCAAACTTCATGCAAACACCATAACGAAGCATCAGAGATAAGTCCCTTTCAAGATCTTTTAGTCCTTCTGACATTGACTATCATCAGTGGACAACAGAAGTCAGTAGTAGTACAATGATTCATTGCCACAACTGTCACGTCTACAGGCACAATTACCTGTGGGTAGCCTTATAATGCAGAGCCCAGAAGACAACCAGTCAAATCAACCAAAGTTGCTGCCTACCAATCTCAATTACATCGCTCATCAATTATTTATCTTTTTGTTACTCACTCTGACATACAACGGCTGCCATCCCTTGGGTGGCTGTCATGTTCGCTGGCCGGCAGGAAAGAAACTTCACCCAGGTATGACTTGTTGCCCATCAATTTCTTAAAACCTGGTTTGGAAAAAAGAAATCATAAAAGACAACGACAAAATGAGGAGATAAAATTGTAATGTTGAATCAAATATTTTTTTTAAATTATTAGAAAACATAAGATTATGTATATAACAGCTCTGTTCTGTCTATCACTAATGGCACCTGATTTACATATATAGGGGATTGAATACGATTAAAATGATGGTTTTATTTTTGTCTTTTGGCTGGAATTTTCTTTGTATAGGAGTGAAAAGTTTTCTTTGAAATCATATCCATGAAGAGCTATTATATTATATATATATATATATATATAGCAATACATTTCTATATTATATTAATAAGGCATTTCTACAGTAAAATAATTTCCAGTAATTATATATATATATATATATATATATATATATATATATATTGCAATACATTTCTATATTATATATTCATTAATAAGGCATTTCTACAGTAAAATAATTTCCAGTAATTATATATATATATATATATATATATATATATATATATATATATATAGGAAAAGGTTATAATTGTTCCAAGAGAAAAACGTATATTTAAAAAAAAAAAAAAGAAACCACAAACATTTTTGGTTATAATATGGTTTTGTTTTAGTGTATATATATATATATTTTATTCTTCATATTTCTGCTACACGAGTTTCCAGTATCATAACTTTCTTCAGGCAAATTAAAGGGTTCAATTTTTAAAGGAATAAAATTTCCTTATGTTCTTTTAATATTTCATTGTTCATTTTTTGTATTTGTACTGACCCTTGATCTCATTTTTTCCTTTGAACCCCACCCCCACAACTACATTCACAATAAATAAAAATTTAAACTACAACTCCAAAAATATGATCTATGCACTCAAATGCACAAAATGCAAAAGTCATATATAGACATCAGTCAAGCACTTAACCACAGAGTTGGCCCTCACAAAAGCAAATTACCAGACAACAGAAAACTATTTGTATCACAACACATCTATAAATACAATCAAGGTAAATTTAAAATTATGCCAATGGACCAAACAGACAACTACTCTTTCTTACAAATTCAAGAAAAAACTTCATAGACAAATATAGACTTGCACTAAACAGAACATAACCCCACACACAAGCACACATGATGGCCAGATACACTGGTCAAACTGCACGTATACATACATGTACACATGCACAAACAAGTATCTATGGAGAACAAAAATAAATGTGTGTGTGTGTGTATATATATATATATATATAGATATATAGTGGCAAAAAACAGACTACTAATGAGCACACACATGCAAATACGGGAAGAATGGAGATATATATGCATGCATATATATATATGTGTATGCAGATTCATGTGCAAGCTAGTGCAGGGGAGGCACGCACGCACTTACACAAGAATGGAAATTGTGTTGACGTTCTCAGGGGTGCCATGGCGGCAGGGTGAAAAATATCATCAACATATCTGTAAATCACCACCGCTAAAGCCAAACAATGATTTTATTACCATTTAGGTAGAAATTCACTTTTGCCAACAGTCAAAAAAATGAAATCAAGGCTAACTACAAATACAGAAAATGAGCAATGAAACATTAAAAAGAAATTTTAATCCTTTAAAAATTGATTCCTTTAATTTGCCTGAAGAAGGTCACAAGACTAGAAACATGTATTGTAAAAATATGAAGAATAAAAATACAATATATACACTAAAACAGATGCATATTATAACCAAAAACGTTTGTGGTTTCTCTTTTTTTTTTTGAGATTATATATATATATATATATATATATATGTATGAAATTTCCAAGTAAGTAATGGATTTATTTATTAATCTGTCAGATCTTATAAATGTTATTTTCAGTGGGTACCCATATTTTAGTAGGTGCTCTGTTTATTTATTAAACAGTATATTTATTTATTTTCGTATACCTGCCTGAATATTTAAGATTTTTTTTTTAAGATTTCTCAAATATTCATGGTGGCAAATGAAAATAAATAAATATACTGTTGAATAAATAGAGTATCTACTCAAATATGGGTATTCACTAAAAATAATGTTTATGTGATTATATATATATATATATATATATATATATATAGCTGGTCACTTGTATTCGAGGATATCCATCTACTAGGGCGGCTAACCAATCGCTATTGAAGATGCTCACTCAGGCGCATTTATGTTCGTTCAATACCCAGAGAGCCCACCTGTGGTTTATAATGCAACTATGGTGAGCAGACCTTAGTTACAGTTTCTGGGAGAGAGCGTGTTATCTAGCTTGATCAACAATTTCAACAAGGCCAGCACACTCAAGGCCCCGACCACGATGACTTGTGTGACTTCATGCTTGAACAGTTATTGACAGCTCCCAAGGTTTCTATCTACACAATTTCACTCACAAGGCTTGGGCCAATACATGGTATGATTTTCAGGCACTTTCCAAAGGTGCTGCAGGCTGAGACTGACTCCTCCAGACCAATAACATCAGGAAGTCTCCTTCCTGACAAATTGACCATGGTGAGTTTCGAACTTGGGTCTCTCCAGGTTTGGTTTGATTTGGTTTACGGCATATCAACCTCAATGGGTCATTTAATGCCGACAACTTTTTTCTTTTCTTGGTAATATTTTTGTTTTGTCAAAAATCCATTTCTGCTAATATTTTTTTCTCAAAAACGTACAGCTGGCAACATTATTTTTCTCAAAAACGTATTATCATAGGCCTTGCTGTTAGATGTAGTTTATCGTCATACCCAGGACGCGGTTGTAGTTTATTGTCATACCCAGGACGCAGACTCTCCAGGGAGTATGGGATCACAGCACTCAGCATGTGATGCATTATTACTGTGGTTTCCATAGCAAGTAGTAAGTTTTTTTTTTACAGGATGGAATTGCTAGTACTGTGCCCAATGCCCAGTTTTGAATTCAGAGTTGATTTCTAGAATGGTTTTCATTTCTTCTCACTTTAGCTATGGGTTAAATAGTAGAGTAAACTGGGTTCTTCAGCTTTTGGTGTTTATCAGCCCTAGAGAATTAAAAACTGAATTCAAAACCTGCATTCTTGGGAAAGATGGTGGAGTTATTTCCTATCGCCTTAAAGGCAGCAACGGGAAACCACTATATTTCTAACATTTCCATCTGAACTCTGAAAATTTATTTTTTTTAATTTTGTTTTTTCCCTTCAATAGGAGTAGATAGGTTTGCCTATTGTCTTGTTCACACTCCTCCCTGGTTTTTTGAACAGGAGTATGGGTTTATCCCTTGTTCCCTGTTTAGGATCAGTTAATGATTCTTTAGTGGTATTGTTGCCTTTCTTGGGATTTATATACATACACACACACACACACACATATATATATATATAAAAAAAACCCAAAAAACTTTACTATGTTTCCCAAGAATATGTTGCGGATCTGACTCAACCTTTAAGAAAAAGGCAGAAAAGGTGTTTAAATATAAAAATATAAGATATTTTTATTTTCGCGTTTTTTTACAACTAAATTTTACTGTGTGTATGAGTATTAAAGTACTTATAGTAGTTGTTTGTTAAGATGAAAACAATGTGATTTCTTTGCATATATGTCTATTAAGAGGCAGGGGAGGAAGTAAGGAGGAAAGTGTAAATGTCACATAGCATATTGAGGAAGATGGATGAACAAGTAAGGGAATTTCTTTTAAGCCGATGCATTGTGAAATTGTTACTATCTGTCTCTCCTTCCTGGTTTGTCCATCTAGAAACTTTGCTCAAATATCCTTAAAAGGGATCACGAATCGTTTTTTTTTTTTTTTTTTTATTGTTGGTATGAACATGACCCTTTAGTTGAAAAATATTAAATATTTATTTTTAAAGCATTAATTTATTAACTGGAAGGATGCACAATCCTCCAACAAGTAATCAATTTTTTTGTCATTTGGATTTAACTGTCATGATGTTTATTCTACAGATAATAGAGAACAAAAAAAAAAATCTATGCAGGGTTATAAATGCCTCCATCTGGAGGGATATATTGTTGTATTCTTTTCCTCTTCTGGAGTTCTCTTGGGTGATGATCTCAATTAATACACTGTTGTATATCTTCTCTCTTGTCTTCTCCTGGTCGGGTGTTGAAATATTTTTAGAGATGAAAGAGACATTAAGAAAGAGAACTTTTAACTTAACTATTATTTTATTGACCATGTCGACATGTACATTTTTAACTAGTCATTGGTGTTGCTCTATCACTCCAACTGAGGAGCAAGTTCCCTGTGACACAAAATAACCACATCTATTGTGTATGACGTGTAAAACAACTGTCAAAAGACCCTTTCTCACTGGGGATGTGGGTTTGCACAAACGCAATCTAACAAGTGTTGTTAGCCTGACATCTGAGCAGCAACTTCCGAAAAACATTAATCTATAACTCATTCTCATGTTTGGCTCAGCCAGTCAAAGTCGACATCCCAATTTTGTCTACCATCTGACCTTAAAGGTTAGCCTCAGCAGGTCTAAGCCAAAATACAGTGGCACTAAAAAATAATAGTTTGAAACTTATTTAACAATACAATTTTTAAATTAAAAAAAATAAAATAAATATGAAAAAAAATAGTAACTAATATTCTGAAACTGAATTTCTTCAATAAAGACTTTTTTTTTATACTAGTTTAGAATTTTTTTTTATGAGTTTTTCTTTAATCCACCTCCAAATTCAACTAGCTTAATTTGTAAGGCACTGTCAATGTCAGATAGGTTCCCAAGGAAAAGCAATGCGTGTTCAAATCTTCTTGAAAGCTAATTCATTATTTTCAATTCATGCCACTCGTTCAAGTGATACTTTTCTTTTTATATCTGAGAAGATGATAATTACCAGCCCAATGATAACGTGTTGTCCCCATCCATCGCAACTTCTCACTGTCAGCAAGCACATCTCCATAGTAACCGTAGCCAATGAGAGAGACACTATAGCGTAGTAATTGGTCCCGCTGAGAGATGGAACAGCAGTCTATACACATTGTGTCACCTGAAAAAGAAATAAAAATAAAATTAACAGGATCTTAAACTTTTAGCATGAATCAAATCAGGGATGACCTTTTTACCTTTATCGTATTCAGTGTCTTAGATAATTATAAACAACTTAAACACTGCCAAAAGAAGAATGATTCAACATCATTGGATGATGTTAAGACGTGTGTTTTTCAGGCTAATGGTCCAAGCAAGCACCTGGACACTAACAAGTATTTTTACATCCCCACAGACCCTAGATCTTTATTAAACACTTACCTAATATGATATGTAGAGCAGATGTGACAGGGTCATTAGTACCCACAGTAGAAAATACAACTGTGTCAGTGGAGCCTGAAAATATAATAATAATAATGATAATAATAATAATAAAGACAATTTTCATACTTATCACAACCATTTTCTCAATACAAGCAATGACTTTATCTTCACTCATTTTGGAAGGTTATTGTCTGTACACATAAGGCATAACTGAATTGTCAGGAATTTATTGAGCATTATCAGGTTAAAAAAAAAAAAAAAAAAAAAAAAAAGCTTTATTGATTCCAGTGACCCTATGACCTTTGTAGCATTTTTGTTCCGCTTATACATCTAATAAGCCCAAAGAAGCAAGTAGATTTTAATATTTGACAAGTTAGATAGACACTAACTTGAGAAATGTTAATTAGCAACTAGTATTAACTGATTGGAGTCTAATTAGTGCTACAATAGTTCCACTTATCTTGGATAGCTAATCAACAAATGTGTTTGCTACAACAGCTGAAATGTTAAAGTTAAAAGCAACAATTAAAAGGCTACTTATCTGAATAAATTACCAACTCGTGCCTATCTCATTTTTTCAAAACATTTTTTAGTGATTTCTGATAGCTAAAAGTTCAAAGATTGACAATATTCAGTCTTCTAGAGAAACTTTTTTCAATAAACCATACCTGATGAAGACTAAAGAATGGTTTGGTTTGTTTTACAGCATATCAACTTCAATGGGTTATTTAATGCCAAGAAGATTTTTATTGCTGGTAATATTTTTTTCTTCAAAACTTCATTGCTGGTAATAATTTTTTTCCCCTCAAAATTTCATTGCTGGCAATAATTTTTTTACAAAAACATATTGCTGGTCTTAAAACCTATTTTTTCACGTTCATAATGTTTTGACTCCAGTTTGGCAGTTTACTATTTGCCCATAGCTGGGACCCTAACAAATGCTACCACTCTGGGTCAGGGTGAACCTGGGAACACCAGCAATTAAATGGTGATTCTATGCTCCTCAAAACTTCCTGATCAGAGGCCTTGCTGTTGGATGTAGTTTATCGTCTTACCCAGGACAGACTAAAGAATGGATTAATTGAAATATTGCAATGACAGCAGTAAAAATACAAATAAATTTTTTCAGTTGCCATCAGAGCATATTCAGATTACAATTTGAAAGTGTTTGAAAGCTTGTATATTAAGTCTAAGCAACCTCGTAAGCAGAAAGAATGTTTGCTGGGCCTAAATGTAAACTGTCTGATTTATATTATTCTCTGGTATAACTTACCCTTCCTGATTTGAGTATGCTCGAGTCTGTATATTAAGTCTAAGCAACCTTCCCTCTACAAGTAAATTGAATGATTGCTGAATCTTAAATATAATGTATAATTCAAAGTGCTGATTCTCTAGTAATATTTTTTTTCTCTATGTCCTTTTCTTGTAGTTGTTAAACATAAATTTATGTTTTGTCCTCAATTGAGCTCATAAGAGAGAAGAGCAATAACTGGTTGTTTCTTTTTTGTTACATTTTTGATTCATCACTTTAAGGAGTCTAATTTCTTTTTCTTGTCCTTCCTCTTCCATTCAACATCGTTTTAATATATTCGTATATATCATGTGAATATAAACTTTTTAAAATGTCTTTTTTTAAGCATAATACAAAGGAGAAGTTTAATAATTGTCCTAACAATGTTGGGTATATTAAATGGCTCTTCTCAAAATTACAGGCAAAAGACTGTAATTGTGAGTTCAATCCCTGGGTTGGATAGTGTGTACTTAGACTCGGTAGAAACAGAGCGAATAATAAATGAGCAGTACTAAAAATAAGAACTAGATGAGATATCCATAAATATGGGCAATGGAACGCGAACAGTCTGCTCCTATAGATTAAATAAAGTGTTCAATTTGGAATTCCCTGTAGGTTACCTGGATCGATATACACCTGATGAAGACAATAGCCCAAATGTAAATAGCGTAAACAGTGATAACTTATCATCCAAGTATTTCAGATGGAAACTTTGTTTGGCATTTGACAGTTATAAGGGTTTTTTAGGGGGAAAAAACAAAACAAAAACAAAGGCAGAAAGCAGAATGTTAAGTTGCAGGTAAGTTTTTTTATTTTGTTGCTTATTCTTCCTGCTGCATAACATAGATAATAATATCAGCCTAGGGTGCTGATCCCAGCATGTGACACTGTTGGAAAGTGCCTGAAGACCACTGACCCACACCTTGTGAGAAAAATTGGGTAGAAGGACCTATTAAACAGTGAAGATGGAGCTAGGTTCAGGGAGGGTAAGATAAATCAGTGTCTGATTGCACAAAGTAGGGGGAAGAAATAGCTTCAACAGAAATTAGAGATACGTCAGAGAAGATCCGTGTCTTTAGAGACTAATGTGCCTTAAACTCACACCTGGCCTCAAATGGAACTCATACATACAATGTAAAGATGCAAGAAAAATGGTCCCTGTATGTTCCAGTAAGTACCTGACTTGACATGTTTTCCCCTACCTTTACAAGAGCCAGATCAGGCCTAAAATGGAGTACTGTTGCCATATTTGGACAAGAGCTTCTAAGTCCTCACTTTCCAGTCACAATAGAGTCCAAAAGCATCTCAGAGGTCTTGTGAGTGACAACTTATTTTCCACCCTTTCACTCACAGGTAGGATGTAGTAAGCCTCTCACTGCTCTGTTGCTACTTTCCTGGAAAGTGTTCGGACAAACTGCATCCCTTGGTTCCACCAGTTCTAACCTTAACAACTACAACCCACCATGCCACTCACATTGTAGCAAATCACCCACATTCCCTCCATATTCCATTGGTGAGATGTAAGTTCCACTCAAACAGATTCTTAGAAGGATCTTTCCCTAATCACTACAATCTTAACCTGTTCAGGTCTAGGGCTAACCATTATCTTCCTCGCCTATCTGCATAAATTGCTTCTTAATGTAACTCTCTACCTTCAGTGTACAGGGTGAATATTACTGTAAGAAATAAAAAAAAAAAAAAAAAAAAATAATAATAAAACGTCTATTGCCTTACCTGCTGGAATGATTCCTATTCGTAAGTCTGGTCGGATTGGACTTGTGTCATGTCTAGGATTGGGAATACCATTATCTTTCATTGTCCTCATGAGAAGTCCATTCAACAGTTCAGTGAACATGCCATCACCACCAACACAAACAATACTGAAGTGGGTCAAAGAATAATTAGAAGAATAGATCATATGCATTAAACAACATCATATTAACTTGGATTTTAAGAGACGTCCGTATAAACCATTATTTTCTAAAACAAAGTTTCTTGGCAAGAAACAGAAGTTTCACAAGCATCTAACTTTAAAGGATTTCAAATCATAGGTGTTAGATCAACATAGTAGTTAATTGCATTTAAATCAGCAGCAGGAGGCTTGTCACACCTGCTGGTCAAAAGTCGTTCAATCCTGGAACTGTATTTAAGCTCTGCCAGTATCTCCTTTGTCAGCTTTTGTATCAGGTGCCTGGTCAAACCCTTGTTATTTTAAATAAGAAATTTCTGTTGCTATTTGCTTCTTTTGGATGTCTAATCTGCTCTTACAGGCCATGTTTAATATATACAAAACATAGCTTAGTTTTGGCACAAAGGCCATAAATATGGGAAGCCCAGTGATAACATTGGCCATGTTTATTGCCAATCAGTATTTGATAGAAAAAAAAAAAAAAAAGGCCAAACAACAAATGTCTCTCTATAACTCTGTTTTATAAATATTTTTTCTTAAATGTTGTATGTGTATGAATTGTATGTTTGTGTTACTGGGAATAAATTTGTTTTTTCTTATTCTCTGAAAATCCCTGGTCAACCTGCCAAGGAGTGAGGGTAACTAAGATAATAGTAGTGTCATTTATTTCCTGGCATGTCTGTATAGATGGTCCACAATTCCAAACCCCTTTTTCCAAATTTCATAATCTGTTGTGCTCACATCAAACTCTGAAGGCATTTTAAAGGTTACTATAGTGACAATGATGAATTCTTTAAAAGAGAGAGTGTGCATGTGAACAGATTTTTTTTTTTTTTTTTTTAATCATTTCACCACAAGCAAAGCAATAATGCCATTAGGATGCAGGATGTTACAGGGAGTGAAAGAAAATGAGAAGACTTTATTGAGGAGAAGTAAGGAAAGGACAATAAAGGAACAGGCTTCAGGAAGATAGAAGATGGCAACTGACATTGCATTTAAATGTTTGAAGATTGTAGGTAGCAGGGACCTAAGAGTTCCACAAGCAAGAAGTGGAATAAAAGAAACTATTAGAATAGAACATACAATATTTTTTTAATCATTTCACCCTAAGCAAGGCAATAAAGCCACTAGGATGCAATGGATTACTGCGTGTTAGAAAATATGAGAAAAAATACTATTAAGGAGAGAGGATGATAAAAGAACAAGAATTATGACAGAAGATAATGATTGACATTGCATTTAAATTTTTGAAGATTATAGTTGACTGGGAAGTAAGAAGATGAAAGAGTTTCACAAGCGAGAAGTTCAATAGAAGAAACTGTTAGCATAGATTACATCTAGTTATTTCAACAGTAAAACTGTGAGACCTAGTTGCAAGCTTAAATTCATGCAGTCGAGGCACTGATGAAAAAAGCTCATCAGGACAGATGCCATGAAAATATTTGTAGAAAAGACAGAGGGAAGGAACATCAGAGCAAGTGGTGGAAGTCAAGATACCAGGTCAGGATTGATTACATTGCAGATTATTCTTTGAATTTTGTCAGGAATCTTAAGATATATGGTAGAAGTGCCACACCAGATGTGGTAGAAATATGGGCAAATGCTAGATTTATAAATGTCCAAGAGGAATTCAGACAAGAAAAATTGCCTGAAACAACACAGTGAACCCTAGTAGTAGACCTAGAAATTGATTCAATATAATCTTTCCACTTCATGTAAGTGGAAAACATGAGCCCAAGAAGGCGCAAAGAGTCTCTCTCCTGGAGGTTAGCAGCAGCCATGCTGATTGCATAGCATAAAAGGTTCTCTATGGTGATTAAGTGAAAGCAGTTTTGTTTTGAAGGTATTCAAACTTACAAGCCATTCTTGCCCCAGTTAACTGTTGTTTGGAGATCCTTTTCAAGAACAGCTGTCAGATTTACTGTCAGACTTTCTACTAAGACATGAGTAAATAGTTGTACCAGCTGCATAAATATAATTATTTATATAAATAACTGATGATATCAAGATCGTTGAAAAAGATAAGAAAAAGCAAAGGTCAGAGGGTAGAGCCCTTGGGAATCCTTGCATTAATATGAAGTGTGCCAATTCAGCATGACCTTCATTAGACAATTTGACTGGATTAAGCCAAATATTCATCCAGAGACACTGTAGGGTTTGAGCTTGTGGATAAGGCCAACATGCCAAACCCAGTCATACGTCTTTGAGATATCTAGAGCCACAGCTCAAACTTTGCCACTCTTATCTAAAGCTTCATAGACAAATTTAGTACTGGCCGTTAACACATCAACAGTAGAGCGGAGAAAGCTAAGCCAGGTTGTTTATCCGAAAAAAGGCCTTGTGAAGTAAGATGCTTAACCAATTTGGTGTTGATTAGAGTATCAGGTGCTTTGCCAAAAAAAAAAAAAAAAAAAAAAAAAAAGTAAAAAACTAATAATGCAATGATTTAAGGGGTCAGAAGGTTCTCTGGGGTTCTTAAAAACAGGAACTACAGAGGAGGACTTCCAGCAAGCTGGAAAAGCATGCAGCAATGAAGCATTTATTATAAAGTTTGGCGAGCGCATAAGCCCATTCAGGAGCACATTTCTTTAAGACAACTGCAGAGATACTGTCAATTGGTTTGGTTTGGTTTGTTCCATTTTATGGCATATCAACCTCAATAGGTTATTTAATGCAGACAATTTTTTTTCCTGGTAATATTTTGTGTTGTCAAAAATCTATTTCTAGTAATATTTTTTTCCTCAAAAATGTATAGCTGGCAATATAATATTTAAAAACATATTGCTGGTAATATTTTTTTCAAAAAAAGTATTGCTGGTAACAGTTTTTTTTTTTCTACAAAAATATATTTCTTGTAATAATTTTAAAAAAATTATTTCTAGTATTAAAACCTATTTTTACACTTTTATAATGCTTTTTAGCTCAGTTTTGGGGTTAATTGCTATTTGCCTATAGCTGGGACCCTAACAGGTGCTACCACCCTGGGTCAGGGCGGACCTGGGAACACCAGCAATTAAAGAGGTGGTTCCATGCTCCTCAAAACCTCCTGATCAAAGGCCTTGCTGCTGGACGTAGTTTATCGTCTTACCCAGGACATGGATGTAGTTTATATTCATACCCAGGACGAAGAGATACTGTCGAATCTGCATGCTTTGTGTGGGATCTCATTTAGAAATGACAGCAGAAACCATGGACAAAGTTATGCGTATATCTCTAAGTAGAGATTCTGCACTAGGAAGAAAATTGGGGATAGATACTCTAAACGAGTTGAAAGTCAGTTTAGAAGAATTTCTGAGCAAAGCACTCCGCTTTATCTGCAGTAGACGTCAATACTTCAAATTGGTTAAAGAGTGGAGACTGAGGATTTGCTTTTGTTCAGCACTCTCTTGCAGAACCACCAGTAATGTCTAGAACCAAACTTGTGAAGGGTTATATGGTGAATTTTTGCTATAACAGTGAATCAGTGAGTCATACTGATGAAAACAATGATTGGTCTGAAGTGTTGACACACAGACTTTCAACCCCCCAATTAAAATGTCCAAAATTCTCATCTAGAGAGAGAGAGAGAGAGAGAGAGAGAGAGAGAGGAGGATAAAAAAAAAATAAGCTGGCCATTCTCAATTGGTCAACTAAGTATGAGACAAGGTCACAAATATCTCACCTCCAAGTGGTTAAATTCAATTACTCTTCTCGAGAAAATGACAGAAGTGGATCTATCAAAATTGAAAACCTTTGATAAGAATACTCCAGCAACAGCAATACAGCTTCTTAGAGCACTGAATTCTCAAAGATTGCCATTATTAAAAAAAAAAAAAAAAAAAAAAAAAAAAAAGTTATATCTACTCCATTTTCACCAGCTATACATGTAGGGATAGGAGGTGAAAATTTTTTTTACTGTTGTAATAAAAATTTTTTTTCCAAAATCTGACTAAACAATTTTTTTTTTTATTAGGTTTCTTGGTTCAGTCAAAAACTTTTCAGCATCATCAACCCTCACCCTAAGTTAATGCAAATGACAAAAAAAAAAAAAAAAAAAAAAAAAAAAAAAAGACTTTGAAAAACATTACACAATAGAGGTTAACATCAATATTTAAACAATATATGGTGATGAATTTGGGGGGGGGGGGAGATAACGAAAATATTACTTACCCATCATATTTGACAAGGTCAGCTTCCTGAATATAGTCAAGGGCATAATTGGCCCTTTCTGTTGCTGGAAAATGAGGCAGGAAAAAACAATTAAATGAGAAAAATATATAATCTAATATATAAAAGGAGTTCCTTTTAACCTTCAAATATATATATATCTATAGACTCGACTTCTATGTTGAGGTAATTTTCGTTTTTTTGATGTAAAAATAATACTTATGCTCTGTTATAATAAATACATCAAGCTCTTTATGGGTCAGTTTTAATAATTAATATTACTAGGATCCACCCGAATTATATACCAACAGATAGATTACCTGTTCTCTCTCTATATATATATTATATATATATATATATGGCATGTCCCTTAATGGACTTGGGGAATTGTGGCTCTCCACAGATTCCTTATCTTTGCAAATTAGCATGACTTCCTAGAAAATGTAGTGGAGTGATTTCCTTATTGCCTTCTCCAAATTTGAATTCAGATTTCTCTTACTCCTAAACTGGTTGCCAGTCATAGCTTAGAGAGCCCAGTTTACTGTACTATTTAAGCCATAACTGAAATAGATTCATGTCTTTCTCAAAGGTATTTATTTGAAAACAAATGCAACAGATTTACATAACTAATTTTATAACATCTACAAATTTATGAGAGCTGTTATGATCTATGAGACTAGATAGCTATCATATGGCTTCATAACAAAGTGTCCTATACAGGTACTTGTGCTTGGCACTAGGTCACAAGGGGGAGTGTACCAGTGTAGACCAAACTCAAGCCTACAAAAATTTCTTCCCCCGCCCATGGTAATGCATCTGTATATAATGTGTTGAAATAAAAATGGATGAAGCCTATTTTTTTTACATATCAAACATTCACCCTGGCTCCATTTTCTGGAGCTAATTCAACAGTATGGCGCAAGAGAGTTATGTGCAGAGTGTCAATTCGCTACAGCTGAAATGATCAATGAGACTAGATTGCTAGTGTATCACTATGACTTGAATATCTTTAAGACTAGGGTCAACCATTATCCTAAATATAGTTTAAAAAAAAACAAAAAAAAAAAACAACAGGGACTGCAACTCATATCTACTAAAAATAGGTGGGAGCACAGTGGAGTAATGAACAGTGATTTGGATTGCAGAAACAGACAACTAAGTTTGAATTTCACTTATGTGCTAATACTGAGGAAAGGTATGAATCCATCTCCTCAGCTATGGCTAAATAGCAGGACAGATGACATCCTATAGCCTTGAGTGGCAACCAGTCTAGGAGAAGGACAACACTGAATTCAAAGCCAGCCTAGAGAGAGTTGAGCTTAGTCAGGCTATCTTGTCCAGGAAATACCAAAATACCACTGCTTCCCTATGACCCTGATGAGCTCTGGGTCTTGAAATTGTTCATGACATAACATTTATATTAATAAGGAATAATGCTTGGGGGGGGGGGAACTATTCAAAAAGTACTACCATATATTTCCGTCTATAAGGCGACCTTTAGATAAGGCGAGCTAAAAATATATATCAAATTTTCATGAATTTATCCTATACTTATAGTACAAAATGACTGCTCATTGATTATATAAAGATGATGTTATTGGACATGGTGTTACTTAATGTATCCTTGGAAATTCAAAAACAAAATAACAAAACCGATTCAATATCATGTTTTTCATATATACGCCCCCTTTAAGGGAAATCATCGTTTTATTTACATTTCATCACATGATCTCTTGCGAATACTGATTCTTCTTCACTTCCTATATATAAACAGTTATAAACAGCCTTTATAATTTACTTATACTTCATCAAAAAAAAAAAAAAAAAAAAAAAAAAAAAAAAATCACAAAATACTGCTAATAACAGTCCTATAATAGTACATTCCACTTTCTACATTTTCTTTTTTATTCAGTCTTTTATTCATTATTGAAAGTTAACGAAAGATAAAGGTTGCTGAGAACGCAATCATAACTCAATGTTTACATTTTCTCAGATGAGCTTTCATGGATACAAGTTGATTTCATTGATATGGAATTATTCTTTGAATAGGTAATTTATTAGGAAGTTATGCTAGTAATATATAAGGTAGAAATGGTTTTATTACTTTTATTATCAGTTTATTTGATAATGTGAATCTTTACATGTACGTTATTGGCTATTGCACTGAAACCAAGGTTAGCCAATCAACGAACATCACTCAGAAGTTTATTTTATTTTTTTATGATTGTAGTAGAAGACGATCCCCAATTTTTAAGGATGATTTTTGGGATTTAAAGATCTTTTTAAATGCAGAAATATACAGTATATATTTTTAACTTGTGTACTAAATTCTTATGAATCACTTCTATTCAACTGTTCAAATAAAACTGATCCATTAAACTGATCTAAAACAGGAAACTAAATTTAGGATTTTTTTCAATTTAAAACAAAAAAAAAAAAAAACAAAAGAGCTATTTTTCTTCTGCTTAAAAAGTTTATTTTTTTTAAGCAACAAAATAGTGACCTTTATAGATTTTCCTAAATAACAGGAAAATAAAGTTTATCTGCTTCAAAGAATAAATGTTATTTCATATAATAAAAAGGCAATGATGTTATTAATATAATGTAATAACTCAAATTGCAATTAGAAGCATAGCTGAATTACAAAGTTGGGTGACACATCCTGTATTGCAAAGGTTGTTTTAAAAAATAACAGAACAGAATAAAAAAAAGAAAAGAAAAAGTAATATCAGCAAATTAATGCTTGTGATCAGTGTTCACTCTAAGTAAAAGGATTTAGAATGCTGATTTTCAAGGCAGGCATGTATTTCACATTTGAATCTTGGTGGGACACAATGTTTAAAATCATTTCCCCTCTGACTTGATTCTATCATTAATCCCACCAGACAAATTCATAGAACCTGAGCTTAACACTAGACCTGACAGTCACAATGTAAACTGCAGAGAGATCCTAATACTTTATGCAAACACCACCATGTTATGTAAATATGTATGGGAATTGAAAGGTCAAAGCAGGGGGCGTGCAGAGGTTACGGGAAAAGGGCACATGCATATAGTGCAATTTCAAGAAGAGAACCCCCCCCCAAAAAAAAACAACCTATTCTGGGCTTTAAACAGATGTCTTAATGAACCTGAAACAATATCTAAGTCTCAACATGAAAATAACTGACTTATGTTATTGGCCTCCTGACTGATGGTCAGTTGGTTAAATGAGGATAATAATTTACATAATTGAGTTTCAGTGTACAGAATGTGTCAGGTATCCAAGAACATATCTTTAAGTAACCAACTTCAACTAAACAATTTGTCTTTTTTTTTTTTTTTTTTTTTTTTTAAAAAAGAAAAAAAATATTAAAAAGAAAAAAAATATTAAAAAGAAAAAAAATATTAAAAAGAAAAAAAATATTAAAAAGAAAAAAAATATTAAAAAGAAAAAAAATATTAAAAAGAAAAAAAATATTAAAAAGAAAAAAAATATTAAAAAGAAAAAAAATATTAAAAAGAAAAAAAATATTAAAAAGAAAAAAAATATTAAAAAGAAAAAAAATATTAAAAAGAAAAAAAATATTAAAAAGAAAAAAAATATTAAAAAGAAAAAAAATATTAAAAAGAAAAAAAATATTAAAAAGAAAAAAAATATTAAAAAGAAAAAAAATATTAAAAAGAAAAAAAATATTAAAAAGAAAAAAAATATTAAAAAGAAAAAAAATATTAAAAAGAAAAAAAATATTAAAAAGAAAAAAAATATTAAAAAGAAAAAAAATATTAAAAAGAAAAAAAATATTAAAAAGAAAAAAAATATTAAAAAGAAAAAAAATATTAAAAAGAAAAAAAATATTAAAAAGAAAAAAAATATTAAAAAGAAAAAAAATATTAAAAAGAAAAAAAATATTAAAAAGAAAAAAAATATTAAAAAGAAAAAAAATATTAAAAAGAAAAAAAATATTAAAAAGAAAAAAAATATTAAAAAGAAAAAAAATATTAAAAAGAAAAAAAATATTAAAAAGAAAAAAAAATATTAAAAAGAAAAAAAAATATTAAAAAGAAAAAAAATATTAAAAAGAAAAAAAATATTAAAAAGAAAAAAAATATTAAAAAGAAAAAAAATATTAAAAAGAAAAAAAATATTAAAAAGAAAAAAAATATTAAAAAGAAAAAAAATATTAAAAAGAAAAAAAATATTAAAAAGAAAAAAAATATTAAAAAGAAAAAAAATATTAAAAAGAAAAAAAATATTAAAAAGAAAAAAAATATTAAAAAGAAAAAAAATATTAAAAAGAAAAAAAATATTAAAAAGAAAAAAAATATTAAAAAGAAAAAAATATTAAAAAGAAAAAATATTAAAAAGAAAAAAATATTAAAAAGAAAAAAATATTAAAAAGAAAAAAATATTAAAAAGAAAAAAATATTAAAAAGAAAAAAATGAATCTGGCACATGTGATGATTAATAAAGAAGCTATTCTATTCATTTTTGAAGTTCATAAAGAGCATCTACTTACTTATTGCATGCACGTGGACATCAGCCAACTCAAATAAGGGTGCAATTTTTTCTGCATAAATCTTTGGTCCTTTTCTTTTCCCTCCAACTGGGTTGATAAACACGAGCAAAGACTTGGGACGACAGAATTCTGGAAGGAAAGAAGAAAAAATGAAAAAAAAAAAAATTATAGCATAAATATTCTTACCAAATAAATGCATAAGCAAAATACATGTAAATATCAAAAAGAAATAATGTTTTCAACATTGTGATATAAAATGATATCAAAATTATTATAATCAAAGCAGTTTGAAAGTTTTAAACATTTTGGTAATTGTTTCTTTCTTATAGCATGTAGGTATTGTGAAATAAAGAGATGTGACAGTATGGTTGCAGATTCATTTTTAACAATAAAATGTTGGCCTTTTTTTAAAAAACTCAAAAATATATAACTTCTTTATCAAACAAAAAAAGAAAATCAAGTCTTTTTAATGAACAAAATTAGGAATGTCAGAAATTACATTTTAACTTTTTAAGGTTTTTTTTTTTAAATTAAAATTATCAACACTTAACTTTCAGAGCAGAAAATAGCTTTAGTTAAATAACTAAATTATAAAAAAAAAAAACATCAACAAACTAATCACTTCTTCAAAATCATACAAATGCTAAAGTTAAAATATATAATAAATTTACTATAAAAAAAAAAAAAAATTAAGATAAATATGCAAATTAGTTTTCTCAACAAAGCAAAAAGCACTTAGGGAAGATATAAAACATGCTGATTGATACAGAAGGCAAAAATCATTTATTTGATGTCACAGTTCTATGTAATATTCACATAACTGACTTTATAAAAGTCATTTTCATGCTGTGTTTTACATATTAGACAAAGCATTGTCAATTAATAATTTTTCATCCATTTCTTTCATTTTAATTTCAGTTTATCACATCTCAAACCATCAGTCTACAGCACGTGGACATCAACCAACTCAAATAAGGGTGCAATTTTTTCTGCATTTTTCTTTTCCCTCCAACTGGGTTGATAAATTACACACAGATGCAAATAGAGTATCACAGCACTAACTAATGGGCAGCTGACTAGAAATCTCACGAGAAACGATTTTTTTGTTGTTTTTTTTCTTCCGAGAATTGCCAAGAAGATATTGCATGAGAGATGTACATATTGTTCTTTTCTTAAGGTGAATAATGAAAACTATGATTGTCCTGGATAAGTAAAGTAACATGTATCAGGAATAAAGAATGAACTTCTGACATGATTCAAAGTCACCCTACCTCAAACCCCATAAATTTGTCTTAGTATGACATCTGCTTTACTAATTAGGTCACAAGAACTATCAGTTTCAGAAAGAAATACAAAATCAGGTTTGACCTCTTCTGTCTCCAATGAGGAGAGCATCAGTTTTTAATACTAAAAAGTAGGAAATATACAAAATTATTTACCTTTGAGTTTATAAATAGGTTTGTTGCTAATGAATTTTTGTCTCTTAATACTATTTAGCATACAGTATAGGAAATAGATGAGCTGATTTCAGATTGAATTTGAAATAATTTGCATTCACTTAGCACTAGCATCCTCGGAAAAGGCATGAATACATCTCTTCTCATGGAGATGAATTAGATAACAGAGAAAGCTCTTTAGCCTTGTTTGGACAAAAAAATCTGGAAGAATAAATAAAATTCCATTCTTCTGCTCAGCTATAAAAAAAATTCAAAGTCGGAGTCTGGCTTTCAATCCTACTCTGTAAATAGTTACGTGCTAAAATACGATCAGTGTGTTCATTGAAAGGCTGAGATTCTGGGTACTAATATTAAAAAAAAAATTAAAAAATTAAAAAAAAAAATAAAAACACGAAAAAAATGAAAATGGAAAAATGGAACAAGAAAGGAAGGAAAAACGGAACAAAAAAAAAAAAAAAAAAAAAAAAGGAAGGAAAAACAGAACAAAAAAAATAGAGAAAAGAAATACAGGATTGTTTTTTTACATAAAGATGCAATTTTCAAGATGAAAATTGAATGCCCTTCGCAAAAATGATTTCTCTTTTTCTATCTCGTCATACCTCTTCACTATTTAATTCCATTAATTATTATACAGTATGTAGCAGAAATACCACCCACATAATGGCAGGAAGTATTATGTAAACAGTGGGGTTCCAAGGAATGCATCTCAAATAGCTTCTGACAACTAAGTCCAGTTCCAAGCCGGAGAATGGGCAAAATTAGAAAACTGGGGCTGCATAACCAGCTGCTTCGGGTAGGTGGAGCTTGACAGGCCAGGAAGGTAGTCCATCTAGGGAAAGGAAAACCCTGATTTTAAACCTCCACTGCCTTATATCCAAACACAAAAAAAGGTTATGGAAGTAAATCCAGACAGAAAACAGAGAGTGGAGCCCCAAAGGTGGTTGACTGTCAACACTGACAACTTTCTGGCAACTCCTGCAGCCAAGCCAAATATAATATTCTGTATTTGGATCTTGTTCATACAGCCAAGAGGTGGGTCATGTAGTCTGGATAGTGCACGTCCTCAATGTACCATCACTCAGACCTGTGAAGTCGACACCAAAGGACTAAATTTTGACCAAACAGGGTGTTGCCTTTTTCTTGCAAGATAAACAGATGCCTATTACTAATGGTAATACATTAGCTAGATGAAGACACCATTGCTACTAATATCTTACCATTATGTGGGAGATATATGTTGGAGGTATTCCTGTCACACCCTGTATTTTACTGTTGATTGATGGATTTGTTTTCTACGACTTATCAATCCTTTGTAGGTTATTTAAAATCAGAAAATATTTTTAGATAGTAGGAATATTTTTTTTTGACATAATAATCATTTAGTGATACAAGTCTTACTAATTAACGCATGACTGGGGAGGGAGAAGAAGTCGATTCATATCTTTCCCAAGGGTATCTGTATGTAAGTGAATATAATGAACCCAACTGGAATTGGAACTCGGCTCTCTGATTAACAATTCAGAGCCATTATCCATTACATCACAGGCACAGCCGTGCTTCTAGCACCTGATATTCCTAAGCAGTCCCCCATCTAGGTACTGACCAGGTTCAATGTGGCTTAACTTTAGTGATTGTACGGTAACCATTGTTCCAACCATTGACTGTCTTGATTATATATACTTGATTTGAAATACATGCAAATTGGTTTGTATCAAATGTATTTTCGTTTTTTACAGACATTTACTTTAAAGCGCATTTCATATACTAGACTATACTCTCTTGATCAGCATTTCTCAAACCATTTTTTTCACCCTTGTGGAACCCTTGAACTGGTGTTTCAGCGTGATGTGATCATAAGCCATGTTCCCTTAAGTTTGAAAAAAGAATGTCATCTATGGTTAAATACTGTAGCAATTATACATGCTCATAGCAGGAAGAAACTTACTTGGGTTACACAACACTTCTTTGATACATTCCACCCACGTCTGGCACATGGTGCTATCTCGAGAACGGAAGGTCACTTTGCGCTCCCTCCACTTGTGGTGGCCAACCCGTCGGATGTGAAACACAGAGAACACATGTGGTTTCATAGTCTGCATTTCAAGGCAGAGATGAGTACCAGAGTCCTTTGAGTACATACCATTGCCACTGGACTCATACTTCTCAGTTGTTACACCAATTACCTCACTTAATTCAATGATATGTTTGTTCTGGGCTGCAAAAGAAAACAAAAACTTATTAATCTCACTGGATAACTGGACATTAAACAGAGACTAAACACAATGTTCATCCTGGAGGTTTTAAAAGTTTAAAAGGCTGAGAAAATAGTTTTTACTACTTCTATGTGCCTTCAAGACATAGGCGGCCATGGCTCTCTACAGTTTCCTGTAGCTCTTAAATTTTGTCTTTTTGTTATCTCTCCTAAACCTTGCCCCACCATCCATTTATTCAAGCTTGTTAAGAAGGTTATGCACTGTTTTCCTGTCACTCTGGCCTTCATTATTTCCTGTGAGTATCAAATTTTCCAAGTTCTCTTTCCTTATTATGTATCCTAAAAATTTCAACTATCTCTTCCTTATGTCATGATAAATCAGTTAAAATGGTCAAGTTGTTAACTTGTAATCTCACTGTTTACTAAGAGGTTTCAATTTTAATTATATTGAAAAAATTTCAGTTATTTCATCTATCCAAAAATTAAACATATAGCAATTAGCACCCTTTTAGTGGACATTACCACTGGCACGGGGGCTCTGTCCCTGTGCTGGTGGTATCACGGCTATGACTAACTTAGACCAGCTCTGATCAACTTGGACAAGCTATGACCAGCTAAGATCAGAGACCCGAGTGAAAACACTCGTGTCCCCATGTTAAAAACTGACCTTGTGTCACAACCTGACTCAGTAGGGGGGGGGGGTCAAGTAAATATCCATTACCACTATCATAAGACAAATTGAATAACAGTTTTTCTGAAGATAAATTTGTTTATAGACCTAAAATCCTGACAACAAACCAGTTAGACTCCATAACCATATAAGTGACAGAGAGCAACCTTGGTGCCAATTTAGTTTCCATATCATACTGGCTCTCATATTGTAAGCTCTGAATTTAATTTTCAAATTCTCATCGTTTTATATGAATATATTTTTCATGATATTTACAAATAAAAATTCTTATAAATTTATATAAATAATTATAGAATGTTATTGGTCCAGAACTAGAATCTCAGTGTCAGTCACTTTCCCACCACCATAATGTAGCTTCCCTGGGCCTTTTCTGTAAATATTTTCAAGGTAATTGTTCTGATGGGCTCCCCTCTTTGATATCTAGACTTTATGAATTTAAGGAGGCATGGTGGAGTAATGGATAGTGGCTCAGATTGAGGAATCGGAGAGCCGAGTTTGAATTCCAGTTGAATCCATTACATTCACTTACGTGCTAATACCCTTGGGAAAGGTATGAATCCTCTTCTCCTCCTCCCAGCTATGGGTAAATAGCAGGACAGTCTGGGTTCTATAGCCTTGGATGGCAACTGGTTTCCACAGAAAGAAAAGGCAACATACTGCGTGAAAAATCTGCCTCGTCAGTCATGTATGATTGCCTAAGCATGTATCACACATGGCACATAACTGACTGACTAGATTGGCAGGAAAGTTTCATCATTTTACTGACAAAATGGTTAGATATAAACATAACTTCTATGCTAACAGTTTCTTTTCTTGCTTGGGGAACTCTTCTGGCTTCTTGATTCCTAGTCAATTTTGATCTTTAGAAATTTAAATGCAATCATTTTCTGTCTTCTTCATTCCTGTTCTTTTATTGTTCTCACTCTTTAATAATACTTTTTCTCATTCTCTAACACTTGTGTCTTAGTGGCTTTATTGCCTTGCTGGGGGTGAAATAATGAAAAATAAACAAAAAAAATAACTATGGACTGATAGAAGCAAATGAGAATTGATTAATGTAGATTAAAAAAAAAAAAAAACCCAAAAAACAAAAAAAAAACAAAGTAATTTCTAATCACTAAAACGAACCAAGTGTTAGTAAACTTAATGTTGCAAATGAAATGTCAAAATCAACAATCTGCAATATATTCAGAAACCTGATGCATTAAAACCTGTCCAATGGGATAAGGAAATAACCAAACTTATTAAATCATGTAGTAATTTTATTGAAGAGATGGAAAATTTATTCCTGATGTGGTCTGAAGAAAAATAAGTACATAAGTGAATTGATAATTTAGGCAAACATTAAATAATTTATCACCTGAGAGCCAATGCTCCCAATGGGAGTAATACTGAAATGATAGATTTTCTTATTTTTTTTTTTCCTCAAAAATTAAAGGATTAATTTTTAATCTGACATTTTTACTACTTGAAACATTATTACAGTGGGCATTTTTATTTTATTTGAAATAGACGCCCAATTCTTATGTGTTTAAAAAAACAGGAAAAAAAAAAAGAAAAGAAAAAACTGTAATAAGTCTATTGGCCTGCACATTTGAGAAATCTACTTAAGGAAAATGTGGCCTCTGGCAGGGAGTGAACCTTTCTGTGGCAAAACTATTGTTTGATCCAGCATGTTTTACCACTTAGCTATGAAAGACTTCACAGTAAGTTAGGCTCTTTTTACTCTATTTTTCTTTAGAGCCTATATCCTCCCTGTTTCATACCTGAAACATGTACCCTCTCTCTTCCACACACATATACATTTTATATATATATATATATATATATATATATGTGTGTGTGTGTGTGGTGATTAAGAAATTTGAGACAAAACAGATAAATTTTCAAAATAAATTCATCCATTCTAGGTTTAAACAGCAATTTAGGCTTACTCAACAAATACACTTTCCACAAAAAGTCGTCTACAACTCTAATCACGGCAAACAACTAGCCCAAAATTCTTAGATCTCTTCAGTAATATAATACATGCGCATTGGGAATTCAAGTTCTGTACTACTGACTCAAGGCATATTTCCTCAACACTACCCTAGTTATACTCCCCACTCCAACCCTCCAGTTGACTAGTTAAAGTTGCCACTTTCTTTGATTTTTGCCAACTTAAGTCAGGCTAAATTTAATTTGCCCCTTTTTCCAATTGATACATTATCCTAAAAAAAACCTTATACTTTATAGAATAAATTATTTAAAATGGGCATTTGGAAACAACAAGTCAAAATAAAAATGTGTTCTTTGAAAAACAGGGCATACAAGTCATTAGAGATTTTTAAAAGATTATAAAATTAAAGCAAGAAATACATTGCCTATTAAGTATGTCATCAGTTCAGATAGGGCTCAGATCTATGTAGCCTGACTAGCCATGTTAATTTTATTTCATTTCTTTTTTTTTTTTTTTTTACTTTCTTCTTTATTATGAACAATATAAGCGAGATTTATTTCAGTCAATATTTTGAGGCAAGGAGTTAAAACAATTCTGGATACAGCCGAAATGAAGACTGAAAATAATGCACTACAAAAATTTTTGTTGCTTTGAAAGATACTTCCGTATTGACTCTCAGGCTAAACCCGACAAACCCGACCCCCCCCCCCAGGAGACACCACTGATATATATGATGATTGTTACTTCTTTGCAGAAAACCATCTCTTCACTTAGTAACTTTGTTTTTTATTCAGAATTTTGTTATTTCCATCATTTATACCTGAGCTAATGCTCTGCTGTGGGCCCATAAGTGATTCTTAAAGCCATCTGCCCTTTTACAACCTCTCTTACAAACATGGCAAATAAATAACACACACACACACACACAGTGCAATAAGTAAATTGTCGCTATTTCATGTTTTTTCATTTTGCACATGTGCATTGTTTTGTTTTGTAAACTGCAGAGTAGAGTAGAATCAATTGGACACAGTGAGAAAAAGAGCACTATGATGCAGTTCACTCCACCAGAAATTTGGAAATGACATGCTGTACTGCTTGGCATTTGCATTAGAAGCTCCAATAAAAACATTAGAGAGTGTTTGAGTGTCAATTTAAGGACAGTGCAGAAGATTTGGAAAGAGTTGGATGAGTCTAATGGTGATTACGAAGGTATGGCAGCTTAAAAACTCACTCTGATCATTCTGATAAGAAAAGAAGTACTGAATTTGTTGGTTAGGGCCTCAGACACATCACGGAGGTCTACATCAAGTGCCTTGTAGATATAGCGTCTTCCAGCAGCCACCCTCTTGACAAAGAGCAGCACTACATCTGGAAAACAATTTATGTCAACAGATCACTCCTTACATCTGGCCAACTAACTTCCCAGACTGCAAACCCCTTATTGATTATGTGTGGGATACAGTTGAGCAAGAGACCAATGAAACTCCTTGTAAGTACCAAAGATGAACTGAAGGCAAAGATTATCACAACATTCACCAACTTGAACAAGCAGAGCATCCAGAAGAGTTGCATGAGATTCTGAAGTCACCTGGAGGCAGTGGTTGAAGCCAATGGTAATTTTATTGAATAAATTTAATATTTCAAGATATTTTGTGGAATTTTGGTAAAGATATTTGTTAAAATGAGATGTCAGTATTATTTTCATTTTTGCATAATTTAGGCGACAATTTATCCATCGCATCCTCTGTGTGTGTGTGTGTGTGTGTGTGTGTGTGTGTGTGTGTGTGTTTATTATATATATATATATATATATATATATATTATGGGACCTTACCCATAACATAATGGACTATTCCATACGTAATAAATACTGCACCTCAAGAGGAAGCAGGGAGTTCAGTCTGGAGTGAAGTCCGTCAGGAGTCTGTCAGAGCGAGCAAGTCAGAGGCAGTCCGAAACAGAGTCACGTTCAGACAATTACTACTAAACCTGATTGTTCGTACTAACACTTTCTACTTTGCTGTATATATTCCTGTTTGTAATATATCTGCGTTATTTCATATCCGTGTTCTTCTTTATTGGTTCTACCTTGGACTATCACAATGGTACAAGGAACCGGACCATAACATATATATATATATATATATATATATATATAAAGGACCAAGTTTCTAATCAGTTATTGAACTCCCTAAAATTTGCTAGTTGAAAGTCTGTTTCAGTTCAAAATAAAAATTTTATTTTTAATTTCTTTTTAAACATAGTGAGTTCACCCATTTAATATAAATTATTAATCTAATAATTACAATTATGCAACTTGATTAATGTTCTGCCAGTCTCTCTTTTAAGACAATTTTTTTTTTTTTTTTTAAATTTATAAAAAAGAAAAAAAAAAAAATGAATGTAAGGAATTTCTACCAATGTCACATTTGATTTCTTCACATAAAAAATGACCTTGTGCCATAATTGTCCTCATGGTGAGACAGTTAAATTACAACAATTTCTCATACCCTTTCACTGTAAGTCTTACAAAACAATTTTTCACTGAAAATATTTTCACACACATTGTTTTTATAATAGTTTTAGTTCATAAAATCATTTTTAATCTAAGATTGAAAAAAAAAAAAAATTGCTAACATTTTAGATAAGATTGTTGAAGACCGTTTATTATTTATTTATAAAGTTACTGTGATAATGCCCAATCCTGCAGGATTATGTACGCTTTGTACTTAGCAAAATATATGCACAAGTTAAACCCCGATACATAGGTTGATGCCTTTCTGCCTAGAGTATTATTGTTGATATATATATATATATATATATATATATTAGGGAGTCTCTTATTTTTGAAGTGCATACTGAAATTGAATTGTCACCTCTAAATTTGATCCAGTCATTGAAAAATCTGACATATAAAATTTTAAAGAGATTCCAGAAATATAATAACTAGAAACATTTATTAGGTTGGTGCAAAAATAATGACGTAATAATGTCATTTTTTGACGTTAAAAATATGTCAAAAAACGACATTATTACGTCATTATTTTTGCACCAACCTAATATTATCTAACAGTGAAAAATTTTAATTTTAATCAATGTTTATTATTTTCAGATCCCCAATTAGGATAAATGTATCCAGTGCCAAGTAGAATAGTATAGTTTGGAAGGTTTTTAAGATTTCTGATGAGAACCAAAGTAAAGCAATATGTCAACTGTGTGATACACAAATAGCTAGAGGAGCAAAAGCAGTCTTCTTCACCACAACAAATATGTGGAAACACTTAAATAAAAAAAAAAAAAAAAAAAAAAAGAAAAAAAGAAAAAAAAGAAAGGCACAGAATTCCAAAAGGAAAGGAAAAAAAAAAAAGAGATTAAAAGAACACTGCCTATAGGCTGTTGAACTATAATTAAATGGAAAAAAATTGTCAGTGAGTCTCTTAAGCAACAAACTTTACATAAAGTTATTGATGAAAGTAGAACTTGGGATATAAATGACAGCAAAGCATAAAAAATCAGAGGAATGATTGCAATTGACTTGCAACCTTTTTCTGTTGTAGAATACCTTCATTTTAAAAGATTGTTCAACAATCTAAGTCCGAATAATCAAATTCCCTCTTGAAAATATAGAAGAAAATATTGTGTAAGATTATATACATATATATACAAGTTAGAAATAAGATACAGGAGGAAATCAACACTGCAACTCATCTCTGACTAGTGATGGCTGGACTGCTAGTTCAGCTAATTGATCCTTTTTAAAGGTAATATCTTATTGAATCACTGCAAATTTTTGACAAAAAGTGCAGTTCTAAGAATTACTCCATTAAAAGTATCACACGCTGCAATAAATATAAGTGAATGTATCACAAAGACAGGACTGCAATTTAATATTTCTCATAGTAAAATTCATATTCTCATAAGAGATAATGTGACTAATATGGCAGCAGCAGCTGTACAAGTCCTATGAGTCATTACCTTATTTGTTTTTTTTTAATTTTTTATTTATTTATTTATTTTTTACACACCTTGCTGTTGACCATTAATGATGCCATCTTTGCACAAATGTATGTGAAGTATATACTTTCTTTGTAAACAAATAGTTGGGTACTTCCATAACTCACCTGCAGCTTTTGCAAAGCACAAGGAATACCAGAAAAAATGATTTTACCAAATCATAAATTCATTGAGGATGTCCAGACAGTATTATTATATGATGTCCAGAGTATTTGAACCAAATAAAAGCTCTTATCTTATATTGCAGTGTTCATGCAAAACCACATTGTTTAGAATCCAACCAATGGAAGTTTTTAGAGAAATTACAGAAAATACTTAAACAATTCATTGATTGTACAAATTTATTAAGTAATAGAGAAGTAACTGCCTCATATTATAACACACATTAATTTCTCACTTTTTTCAAAAAAGGGGGAAGAAAAACTGTTTGATAGGTTAGGCTCAACCCTTTCAGCATGGAAAGCTTTTTTTAAAACCTTATTCTAGTACAATATATC
>OZ010603.1:29051271-29081271 GCA_963932145.1 Acanthosepion lycidas
GGTTAGTGAAAAACTGCCACCTATCTCTACAAAAAGGAAAGAAATAGATTTGAAAACTGAAGAACACGAGTTAAGCTAGATTAAATAATGTAGAAACAGTCTAACAGCTGTAATGTGCAAATTACAAGTGTTGATTAAATTTATACAAATTTAACCCCTCCCACCCCATCAATGCATTTACAAATTAAAGCAACACTTTTTATTTTTTTAAATAGATACAAAGCAGTAACACTACTAAGACACAAAGGGTGGTTACTGGGTGTGGAAGAATTAAAAACAGAAACATTACTAAAGACTGAGAACAAAAAGAGTAATCAGGAGGACAGTAAATAGCAATTGACATTGCATTTAAATTTTTGTAGATTAAAGTTGGCTGAAAAGCATGGAGCCAGAAGGGAGTTCCATAAGCAAGAAGTGTTAGAAAAGAAACTTATCTGTCTATATTTCCGAGATGAGGTATTATGTACACTATTTACATCATTCAGACTATTGTCCTCATCTTTGTCACCATATTTATTAAGTTTTGGCTGTTGTACGCTCCGGCCTTCTTCAGGTAGTTGGAATGTCGAACTGAACCATTTATTTCACTCAAGGACACGTGGCACAGTGGATAAAGGCATTGATTAGATCCAGTGACAGGACCCAAAGAGTGTGAGTTCAATATCCGGTTAAGGCAGTGGAGAACTTGGAAAAGGGAGATAACTGATAACTTACATCCATTAAAACATGGCACGTGGAACTAGAACAGTCTACACCAGTGAGTGAAATAAAGGCTTCAGTTCGACATTCTGACCACCTAAAGAAGGCTAGAGTGTACAACGCATGAAATGTAATAAACATGGCGATAAAGATGAGGACAATAGTCCGAATAATGTAAATAAGAAACTGTTAGCATAGAATTTATGGTTACATCTAGCCAGCTATACTGTAAATAGATGAGATTTCAATAACAGTCTAGTATGGTGCTTAAATTCATAGAATATATGTACCCTGGGCACCTCGAGGTGGTGTAATGGTTAGCAAGCTTGTCTGGCTAGAACAATTACGACTGAGTAGTGATTTTGATCCTCACTGGGTGCCCCATACTTTCGGCCTTGTGCCACATCTAAGCTACACTTGGAAAATCACTAGAATATATGTACCTGAGCAAAGAGCTTGTCTGAAAAATTACCATGAAATTATTTATTGAAAAAAAAAAAAAAAAAAAAAAAAAAATCACAGGGAGGCAACCTAACAATGGTGTTGAACCATAAGTGACAACAATTTTTTTTAAGATGGACGAATGCCAGACTCATAGATATGCAGGATAGATTCTGGAGAGAAAAATTGTCTTGAATGACACAGAAAACCAACTTCCTTAGCAGCGAACCTAGCAATGGATTCAATATAGTCTTTCCACTTTCTTTTTATGTGCATCTCCCCTTAGAATGCGAGCGATCTTAGCTCTCCACAGCTCCATAATCCTTTCTAGCTCTAAGCAATGGTTGTTCCCTTAATTAACCCTCCCAGTTCCTCTCCATAAACTTGTTAGGTAGATTACTCAATGTTTCCCCATGTCCCTCTTGCCTTCAATGTCCTGAGTCAAAGTTACCAAGTACTTTTCTATACAACAAACAACAAATAGGAAACATTTATCTATTTGTTCTTATCTTATAATTCTGTTGGATTCTGATCCATACTCTCTCTCATTATATATATATATATATATATATATATATAAAAACAATAAAATCCAAAATTACCTCATATGGGGAATAGCCTATTTTGTTTGTTTTATCAACCCCATTGTGATCAAAAAACAAATGTTTTTAAAACACTATGAAGTTTGCTGATAAAACAATTACTTCAATTAGGACAAAATGGTTGACATCGGGTCATTCCCAGTTCATATCACAAGCTTAATGACATAATTTCTGTAGCAATAGGTTATTTTTTAGAACTCTACTTTCCCTTTGAAACAAAGTTCTGTCACTTGGCAAACATGTCTGCCCAGTGTATATTGAGAAAAAGTATCGCTGACAGACATGTGTATCTGCAGAGTTGTAAACATTAAGCTTTTTATTATATTTTTCTTGCACTCTTAACAAGTGATTTCTTTTTAGGACCGAGTGGGTATTTGAATAGTTCTTAAAAACTATCCAAAAAAAAAAAAAAAAAAAAAAAAAAAAAAAAGAAAAGAAAAATATCAATACCTTAATTGCAGTCCTTGCCAGTAGTCTTCAATGAAGAAAAATATTATCAAAAATTTCAACTGTTTCTTTAACTAAGAACAAGTGTATTTTTTTGTTTCTACTTTCCTTAAAACTTTATCATTGTTAACATGCTCAGTCCATGGTAGCCTCAACATCATTCTGTAAAACCACATCTGTTGATTCAGGTACCCCACTTTATCTTTGAGAAAATTGTCCAACATTCCCCTGCCATATAAGAGGATTGATATTACAAAGCAGGTAAGTACTCTCTTCCTTGTTTCTAATAAAATTTTACTGTTACTTTGCTTAGCTCTTAGAAGGCATTCTTCGCTATTTCGGTACACATTCAGATTTGTGTCCCCCCTTTTCAATCACTGAAAATGCAACACTGAAAACCAAAGGGGCATTGGAATAACAAAATAGGCCTTCTAAAAGCTAAGCAAAGTATTAAGAAACAGGAAAATTTTGTTAGAAACAAAGAAAAGTGTATTAAACTGTTACACAATATTAGTCCTCCTATATGGCAGTGAATAGCATGGACTAAACATGTAAGTAACAATGAGGTTTTATGGATAAAGTAAACAAAAAGGACATTTAGAATCAAAAAGAGACAACTGAAATTTCTAGAGCACCTAATGAGGAAAAAGGCTTGGAGAATTTAATGCTCACAGGACTTAATGAAGGCAAGAGAGACAGAAGAAAGTAGCAAATAATAACCTACCTAACAAACTTGTTTAATTGGTTGGCAGAACAGATTAGAGGAGAGAGCAAAAAGATATTTTACTAAGAGCTACAAAGGACAGAAAGTTGTGGAGAGCCATAATCATCAACGTCCTGAAGGTAGATGCCACAAAGAAGAAGTGGTCAGACTTCCTAGATGGTTAATTTCTGTATTTGCTACATTTTGACAACTTCAATATGTAGCTTGCATCTTGGACTATCCTGTTTACTCATAACCATACATTTTTTTTTTATAATTGATTGTAAAGTATAATACTGTATTTTAAACCGGCTTACAAGATACATATGCATCTTCCAAGATGAATGAAAGGCAACGCCCAGGCTGAAGTAAGCTTGGACAGTCACCTAATTGGCTTGACTGATAAGGAGTTGGATTTGTGCACGGAGTCATTACACTATAATGTTAGCTATCTATTGAATTCAGCTTTTATATGATGTAACCTTAGTACTTAGCCATTACAAGTAAATCCAAGACTATAAACCTCCCTGGAGCCAAGCCGAAGCTTAAACATGTCATTGCCTTACAAACAAAATTGGACAAGTGATTAATGTAAACTGTATGTGGCACCAGTATGTGAGGGACGTATGGTGAAGGTGTTGTTGTATGAGAATAACTTTTTTTAGAAATTTCTTTCCAATATTAGAGTCTTCCATGCTGCAGAAGCTTGTAAGCCAGAAATATGGTAACTATCTCACTTGCTGGCTATTGTGGCATGTGGAGGCTTCCTTACTTTGCTAGATTCCGCAGTAGTCAGCAGGGTACAACCAGAAGTCCCAAAGATCATAAAAATGCCGACAGAGACCAATTTGACTTCTTTTCCTTTTCAGCAGTTGCAATCTTCAAGGCCCAGTTTGAAGGGCTACTCTAAACCCTTGTTGCAGAAGACATGTGACCTGTTCTGGCAGCTTGACTTCAGATTTCTTGTTCCTTGTGGGAACAAGTGGAGAAATCTCCCTTCGATACACCTACCTGAAGGACTACTCACAACTCTTGATGCACAAGATATGCACCAGCCCTAGTAGTTTGAGACTCAGATTTCTTATTCCTTGTGGAAACAAGCCGTGAAATCTCTCTTGATGAAACATCTACTCAAAGGAAGAACATTGTTAACTGGAAATGCCAACTCTTTCCCCACCACAAAATACCACTCTTTTGCACTCTTTCTCAACCACAAATAAAAGCCGTCAAACAGTTATTTCAAGCCTTGGGTTTTGTTCATTCCACTCTCACTGGTGAACACACATAAGTGGGTAAAATTCCTACATAAGAAAGCAAATTCTTTCTGTTTCTGCCACCAACACAATAGATTTGGATAATTTTTTTGAGTCCCATTTCTAGTGCTAGACAGGTGAGAATCCTTTCTGCAAAGTAATCTAAAGACTAACAGATTATCATATCAGAACAAAATCAAGCTTCTTTGTTAGTGGCTGGCTGGTTCTTGTTTTAGCATATCTGCAGACAAACTTTTCAAGAACCAGTTTTAAGAGAATCAAATAGACGAACACTATAAAATCAGCTGTTTGACATTTAAAGTCAATTGGCACTTGATATTAATGTCATGAAAGTACTTTTTTTTTTTTTCTTTTTTTTATTATTTAATCGTTTTTGCTTAGTGGCAATTCAGCTTAGGTTGAGGAGGAAAATTTTACAATATCATAAAAGCATATTATCTAGGCTATAATTTGCATTATAACCCCCAACTCTAACATACAAAGGAGATACAAAGATGACAGCTTGTTTGTTCATTTTTCTTAAAGTTTATCAACATTTTGTGGGGTATTTAAAGCCAAATAATTTTTAGAGTGCAATTGCACAGAATATTTCATAAAGCAGCAATGACAAATGATGAACAAACTCCATCTCTGCACACATTTTATAACTGCAATATATATATATATATATATCTTTCAGTGTTTTTTTTTTTTTTTAAAGACAAACATTCTCAAGAACTCTTGTAAGTCTTTTGAAGTTAATGTAATACTCTACATAAAGTATCTTTTGATCATTGGAACTCTTATGAAACTTTTAGAGTGCCGACAATTGGTTTCTCTTCTACTTGGTGAATTTTAAAGAATTATCAACAACCAGTGGTCATCCACTTCTGGCCTTTATTTCAAGGGATAAGTCACCACCCTTAAAACACTTAAACTAGTTTTACATATACTCATATTTGTTTCATTTCCTTTAATTTCCCAGACGATGTGAGCAGTTTCAGTGTCTTGAAGGCCCAGTTTGAAATAATGACTTAAAATAGTCAAAATCTCAATTCTTGTACTCACTACTATAGCATCTAAAACAAAAGATTGCTAATAAATGATAATGACATTCTACACCTGGCATGGCTTACATGTCTTCTCATCTTAATTGATTGGAGGTGTTAATATGTACATAGTCTTGGTGAATTTAGATGGATGACAATAAATTTGCTTGTCAGTTGCCTTGTGATACTATGGACACCCACATAGAGAGGAAAGAGGCAGTTCTATCTTGATCTCAAGTGTTTGACAGGCTATCAGATAGAAGATGGAATTTCAGCAGGAACTAAGCAGTGGCCACTTTAACTAAAGCATAATAGGAAGTAAAGGTGTGAATGAGGAATTCTTTTTGCAGATCAAGTGACAACAAAAATAGAAAAAGGTTATATCTGTGTGCTGGTCTATATTAAGTCTTTCTTGAGATTGGGGGAGAATGCTGGTTTGCCCTTGGTGGGAGATGGATGTGTCCATGTCACAGTTCCCGAAGCGAAGTGAAGTGAAATGAAGCCTCCATTCTGTATTTATCAGCCACCACATCGGTAAGTAGTTGGTAGGGGGAAGAGCTGACATAGCAGAAGTTGTCTAAAGTATCATCTAGTTACCAACCCAGATGAGCAGACAATAAAACATCTAAATATTGTTAAAATGTTTCACATTCTTATTTTTGACATGATATTTCTTTCATTGTGTTCTCTTGTGAGCATGCAGCAGGCTCTGCCCCAATTTTTGGTGAACACTGATGGGATCAAAAATCGGAATACAATGTGGAGCAGAGGGGTGATCATTAGTAGAAAGCTTGGGCAAGTGTTATGTTGTATGTTTACAGCACGACCATAACCAGTTGGGTATGTCCCATAGCAGCACCTGTTCATGGGTAGGCGTAGTAGGGAGCATCATAACCAAGTATTGAGAGGGGGTGATTTTTTTTATTTTTATTTTTATTTTATTTTTTAAGTACAAAGGCTGAGGCAGACAAGGTAACTTGGGAGTCACATCAAAATACTTGGGAGCACACTCAATCAGAGACCATTTGAACAGACTGGGTTATCTGACCTGAAGGTATATTTCAGCAAACACTACCTGAAAGGTTATACATTGCTTTTATCAAAAGCTGTCACTATATATATATATATATATATATAGTACATTTGGCTGCAACAGTCTATGTGCTTGGTATACACATATCTGACTGAGCATTATGATAGGTCTATTGAAGTTTGTATTCCATTGTCATTTCAGTGATACATTGCTGACTAAATAGCAACAATAAAAATACTTTAATGGTGTACTTTTGGAGCAAGTATATTAAAAATAAAATAAAATACTGATACACCCTAATAATTAGAATAAATATGATTACAATTTTTTTTAGATTCTTTCATATTGGATTTTATAAGATCAATAACAGATTACATAGTTTCAACATGGTATTTTTTTTTTTTTACATTTTGCTAAACAAGAAAAACACCAAAATATTGTCAACCATTGATACCATGCTGAGTATTTCATGACATTTCTTGGACCACTAAAGATTAATTAATATTATTAATCTCACTTCCAATTAACATACATTAATTGTATTGGTTACATATCACCACTAGTAATATAATTTACTATAAACACAAAACATGATAGTTTCTGAGTAACACAAATGAATAGACTTTCTTTGCAAAAAACCTGTCCTATAAAGATTAAAAACATTTGCAAATGTTTCATATTTTTAAGATTGTTGCAAGAATATTAGGAAAAAAGGTTATGGTGCAACAAGAACTTATTCTTTTCAGTGAGTAAGAATATTGTTATAAAATATTGGAGTTTGTAGACTTTTATATTTCTACATTTAAAAGGTCATAAATTCATCACAAGTTATTCAGTTTTATTAGATACCTGATGGTTGCCTTGCAGGAGAAGGTAGAAACAATTTTCCTTTAGTGAAAGTTACATGCAGATTCAAGTGATTGTTGATTTCAATTCAGTAAACAGTTATTTAAAATGTTTTATATATAAACTGAACACCTGGCTCCAAAATGTACAGTAACAGTTCTATTGCAGTACATCTCTCGTACAATTTTACATACCAGTCAGAACAAAGTTAAGTATAAGATCAGAGTTTTTATATAAATTTTATTTTTTGTTTCTGTTCATCTGAAACTCTAGATGGGTGTTTCTCAAACTTTTTCACTTCAGGGTGCACTTGTTGAATAACTAAAACTCTGGGATATACTTTAAATTTTAATAAGGAAAAATTAGTCATAAAATTTGAAAATAGGAAAATAATAAAGAAGTCTCCTGAAATAAGCATTTATTTCTAAAACATCACATTGCTTGGTGTCTCTCGCATTTCAAAAATAAAGATTTTTTTAAATATAAAAATAATTAATAAATTACTCTTCTGTTATCTTGGAGCACACCTGGCTACCTTTCAGGGTACATTAGTGCACCCATGCGCACCCGTTGAGAAATGCTGCTCTAGACAATTCTATATTCTCTTGAAATTGTGACACACCCATTCTGTGCATGCTGCTGACATAAAAAGACCACTGACTTATGGTTAGAGGTGGATACATGCCTTTCAGAAGAGCATTCATGCAAATGTCAATCGTTATCTTATCTCTTCTTACTTCCTGTTCTTTTATTGTTCTCTCTCCTTAATAGTAGCATTTTTTTCCTTATATTCTCTCACTCTCAGTAACTCCTTGTGCCTTAGTAGCTTTATTGCCTTACTTGGGGTGAAATTAAAAAAAGTGAATACAAACTATTGCAATTGAAGCTCTATTCAACTATTCCATGCATTTAATTCAGAGACTAACTCCAACCCTTAATTTTCTTGCCAAATTTCAATTTGACTTCTTAAGTAAATAAAGAAAAGCATATCTTAACTACTAGTTTGAAAGTGAGGGTATTTAGAAGGAGGTAAAAAAAAAAAAAAAAAACAACAGTGAATATACCATAACATGGTCCAGGTATTTGTTGCTCATTGTGCAGGGTGTGTCAAAAATACTTTTACAAACTTTGGCGTAGGTTTCTCACACTCAAACTAGGACAGAAGTCCATATATAGACATGTCTGCAAATCCTTCAAATTTGAAAGTTTACAGTAGATGGTGCTATTGTGCCATGTAGACTAGGCTACATTTGTCATTCATGTACATTTATGGCTAGTCTGTTTTCAACATTTAACATGTGTAGTAGCGAGTTAGCTGAGAAATGTTCAGTGTAACAATGGCAGGATATTTATATCATGAGCATGCAGATATGATTTTTACATATGAATGCGAATGAGCAAAGCTGCATCAGATTGCATTTTCAGACTGAAGGTAACAGAGTCATCCAATCTTGTGTTATCCCAGTACATCTTACAGGAGACGTCTAGAGGGACTTTATTTCAAACACTTCCAGGCCTGCTAGAGGATGTATCCTTGCTAATACAAAGACGCATGTGGCTCATGCATGGAGCTCCAGTACATTTTATTTACATTGTGATGCACTGGCTGACATTTACCATGAAAGATGGATAGGTAGGGGAGGACCAGTTCCATGGCCTGCATGTTCCCCAGAATTCAATCTTTTGGGTTTTTATCTGTGGGGCCAGCTAAAACAATTGATTTATGCAGCAGACATTAATAATGCAAAGATGCTTCATCATTGTGTCATAGGGACCTGCAAAACCATTCAACACCATAAAAAGGGTCTGCTAGTCAATGATCTAACAGGTGAATGTGTGTATAGAAGCAAGCAGAGGACATTTTGAACATTTGTTATGAGTTTCTTGGTTGAAATGACCTTTTTGGCATATGTTTATATGAACATTTTACCTGGTTTTGTTGTCAGGAACCTGACCCAAAATTTTGTAAAGGTATTTTTGGATTGTATCTTGGATTGTACATTTCAGAACATCTACCAAAAACTTTAAACTTAATAATTCAAAAATGAAGGATTTGCAGACATATGTTTATATGGACTTTTGTCTTTGTTTTGGTGTGAGGAACCCGTCCCCAACGTTTCTAAAAGTATATTTGATACACCCTGTATAAACTGCTGAACAGTGAAGAGGTATTCTTGTGCAAAATCAGACAAGTTACTCTAAAATGATATTCAGACCAATGCACTCATTTTGGTTACTTTTAGCACCATATTTTCCTTGACTGTAACATTTAACTGATGAAATGATAAACTAATTATAAGCATTAAATATCCACTTGAAACAAACTTAATGTAGTATTGCTTACAAAGAGATTTTAAAAGTATTATCCCAAACATCTTTCTTTAAAAACAATAACTAAACTCCCATTCCTAAAACTATTTGTCTTTTTGATACCCAGATGTTACATGTGCCAATGAGCCTTTTATTATTTCAAGTAGAAATAAGAAGAGAACTAATCATCTGAGTGTGTGTGTGCATGTATGCGTGATTGATTAATGGCATAACTTTTTATGAGAGTTTGTAGTAATTCCATAATTTTGCTATAAATTTGTTAATATTTTTTTTATATATAAAGAAGACATTGCTGGTATTTTTACTATAAAAATGTATTTTTATATTTTCATAGCGTTTTTTTTTTGTTTTTGTTTGGGGGTTCACTACTTTGCCCATAGCTGGGACCCTAACTGGTGCTACCATGCTGTGTCAGGGTGAACCTGAGAACAGCAGCAATTAAGCAGCATTTATGCCTACACTGATAGATCTGTAGCCTAATTGAGAAAAATTCCCCCCTCCAGTATACTGTAATCCCCATCCCCTGTATAATACACCTTCATCCATAATACACACCCCTAAAATTGTGCTGAAAGTGTGGGAAAATGCATCTACTCACGCATAATACGCACCCCTTATTTGGTAATCACACCCTATAAATTGTACCTCTCCAATTTCATTACAGCCAGCGTTTCCTACTCTTATTAAAAAAAATGGTTTTAAACAGGGCATTCAACATCAGTTGATAAGACACCGGGAGTGTTGAAACAAAATGGCTATTTTTGTAGTGATTTTGTAACATGTTTATGTTATAAATTTTCTAAATAAATAATTATATATATATATATATATATATATATATATATATGTGTGTGTGTGTGTGTGTGTAAATAAATTGTACTGAATTTAAATGAGGAGACATTTGAAAAAGGTTTGAACACCCATCACTGGTTCTACTGAGAAATGTGCAACTATTTTAGCCACAAAGAAAGCCCATGATCTCTGCAGATATAAATTTTCAAAAATTGAAATAGTGAAAGGCTTGAATGCAAGAAGAGTGGCATATAATGATATGTGCTGCGTTCCTTCAGCACATGGCAATCATGACTCTCCACAACTTTCTATCTTGTGTTTCTTAGCAGTTATTCTCCCTTTGCTAAGGAATCACCATCCATTAACACAGGCTTGTAAGGTAAGCTGATTACTGCTTTCACCTATACCAAGTGAGGGCTAGATTTTCTAAGAGCTCCATCCAAAGAATTTCAGCTCTGTTTTCCAGATTTAGGATGAGAAAAGAGGCTAGAGAGAGAGAGAGGGGGGTGGAAAGAGGCTAGAGAGGGGGGTGGAAAGAGGCTAGAGAGGGGGGTGGAAAGAGGCTAGAGAGAGGGGGGTGGAAAGAGGCTAGAGAGAGGGGGGTGGAAAGAGGCTAGAGAGAGGGGGGTGGAAAGAGGCTAGAGAGAGGGGGGTGGAAAGAGGCTAGAGAGAGGGGGGTGGAAAGAGGCTAGAGAGGGGGGTGGAAAGAGGCTAGAGAGGGGGGTGGAAAGAGGCTAGAGAGGGGGGTGGAAAGAGGCTAGAGAGGGGGGTGGAAAGAGGCTAGAGAGGGGGGTGGAAAGAGGCTAGAGAGGGGGGTGGAAAGAGGCTAGAGAGGGGGGTGGAAAGAGGCTAGAGAGGGGGGTGGAAAGAGGCTAGAGAGGGGGGTGGAAAGAGGCTAGAGAGGGGGGTGGAAAGAGGCTAGAGGGGGGGGTGGAAAGAGGCTAGAGGGGGGGGTGGAAAGAGGCTAGGGGGGGAGTGGAAAGAGGCTAGGGGGGGGGGGGTGGAAAGAGGCTAGAGAGGGGGGTGGAAAGAGGCTAGAAAGGGGGGGGGAAGAGGCTAGAGAGGGGGGGGTTGAAAGAGGCTAGAGAGAAAAGTCTAGAATACAAGAAAAAAATGAAAGAAATGATTAGGGATACAGTGTAACCCGGATATAAGAGAGAGTTTCTCTGGTCCCAAATTAGAGCCATACTTACCTAAACATAATAAACCAAAACCGGATATAAGAGACTTATTCTCCGGTCCTGACAACTCTCTTATATCCGGGTTACACTGTATATAATTTCCATTATAACAGAAAGGATGTATTTCTAGCCTTAAAGAATCAGCAAATATACCAGCAGAAGCTATTGCCGATCAATAGGCTGAATATTTTGATGAGAAATAACCAGTATTACAAACATTAACGTTTTTGTATAAATATACTTAAATTATATTGGCTGCCTCTTGTCCTAGATTTCACGTTAGACTGTTAAACCTATAAACTATTGCTACTGTAGTTAGCTTGATATACACTTTATGTCTAGCTTTCCTCGTCCTCTGCCTGACTAGGTTTACATTAGTCAATATTTATTTTAGGTGTCTGGCAGAGAGCAACAGATAGCAATCTATTTTTGCAGACCACTGTCAGTGCAATTAGCTTGATCATCACAAGATCGCCTAACATTGGTAAACTAAGTCAAATTTAGTAATTACCTACTTTGAACTCCTATCACAGAGGAAGAGTTACCAAGCTTTTGATAGAGTATGAATTCTCCAGTATTGTGACTGTGTGCTACACTAAACAGCTTACTCACACTAATATATATATATATATATATATATATATATATATGTGTGTGTGTAAAAAATATATAGGAAAGAACTTGTTAGGTAAATAATCCAAAGTTCTTTAGTATTTTTGTTATTATTTTTAAAAAATAGTGCTTGATACAAAAGTAGAGCCTAAATATATTTATTTAAAAATATGATTCCATCGCTACATAAGAGTTCTATGAGGAAAAACTATGCTTAGCCAATGTGTTTCGTAATCTTATCAAGCATAGCTTTTTCTCTTTTTTATTTATTTGTCCCTTCTATAGATATATTCCATCTGAATATATATATATAATAGATTTTATTTTTTTTAATCCTAAATTTTCATTACTTCAAACATTTTTTTTTAGTGGATACTGTGAATATGAATGGCCATGGTCAAATGCAAAAAAAACAGAACTGCCTAACAAACAGAATTGAATCTCAATAAGCAGGGAAAAGAAAACAGAGGGGAAAAAAAAAAATAATATATTGTCATATCGGAAGAAAATGAGTAACTACCGATACTGAGGTTCGAGTGTGACACTCTGGACTTATATGCTTTCCGCCAGGTGTATAAATACCGGTGTCAGGCTACTGACTGCAGTGACTATTGAGTGGAACTATCCAGTTGAATTACTGTGAATTATTGTGCGTTGATGATTTGGGTTTTGATTTAGGATTTACCAGACATTAAGCCAAACTGCACTACTAACAAGGTATTCCCTGAAATGATTAAATTATCTTTGATTGACTTTTACTTCTTTGTTCTTGTTAAGTATTTATCTGTGGTTGTAATTAAATACTGTTTTATTTTAACATTGAAGTTTCGAGTTATACTTAATTATTAACAGCCACCATATGTCACAAAAATGCAAGGCAAAGCAACAGTAATATGGCAAAAAGTTCAAACTAATAATTGGGGTTGATACACTAAAGCGAATTCGGACAAGTGAACATAGTGTTTCGACTTCAAGACAGATGGAACCAAGAACTGGCCTATTTTAGTGGTTAGGAAAAAATCCCAGCATGCATTTGTGTGCTTCTGCCTATAAATTGGGAGAGGCAAGTGTTTTGCAGTCATTCCTACCATAGATTGAAGCCAATAGATACCCATATTTGAATACATGATCAAAGACAAAAAACCCCCCAAAAACTCAAATGTTTATATTGACTACCGTTCTGTGCACTCAAGAACACTTGAAAATGTGCCCTCCAACAAGATTTGAACCTGCTGTATGCCTTTTTACAAGAGATGACCCAGCATGCTTTGACTGCTTGCCCATGGAGAGCATGACAATCAAGTAATTTTATTTGTGTTAATGCACTTTCGTAATGTCTACGAACACTTGTTGACACTTTCGTAATGCTCATAGTAGTAGAGACTTAGTAATCGCAGATACAACTATAGTCACGCCATAGAACAATACTGGTGTCAGACACCTTCAAATAACACTTGCCCTAACAGTACTTGCTCGATAATACTCACTCAAAAAGTAACCACTGAATAGTGATCAGAATGGAGAAATAGTATAAAGAAGAGAATAGTGTAGAAAGAGTGATCCGAATAGTAATAGAGGATAGAATAGAAATAGTGATCAATTAGATGCCGTGCTAATTCCCATATATACAATTCCTTTGCCATCACATGATCTATTTATTCAAAATGGGATTGCCTGTATTTGCATACTGGCGATCTGTGTTTAAATTGGTTAATTTTAATATTTATTGAGCTGGCATAAGGTGATATGAGGTGATGTAAATGAGCAATACAAGGTTTTACTTTGACCAAAAGTGACTGTAAGAAGAACTAATCATTCAATCTCTGGGAATCACTATAAAAAAAAAAAATAAAAAAAAATCCCTCAAATTTATAAACAAATCCTACAGATGCATGCTGGGATTTCTTATTATCTAATAAAAACAGATAAATCTGTCTTACCAACACATATTTTTTTCCTTTCTTTCCTTGAATTCAGAAGACAGTAGTCACTTGACTGTATCCCTTTTGTGTGTGAAGACTTTCTATTTTGTAAACCTTTTGCTTTCTTATTGTCTTATAGTTGGCTGCTTTGCACATTACACTGTCTTGTCTCATTATTTTGCCCTGTTCTTTCCCCTTTTTTTTTTCATCCCCTTCTTGCTGAGCTTGTGTGAATGAATGGCAGCATAGAGGGAGGGGGCAGGGGTTTTAGCAAAGGGAGAAAAACTGGCAAGAGCCCTGCAAGATAGAAAGTTGTGGAAAGTCATGCTCATCTATGACCTGATGTGACAAGGCACATAGAAAATTGAGAATTTTGTCATATCACTTAAACATGCCTGCTTTTTTAACAGTTTCACAAAATGCTCAACTGCCTTGGAATTTCCCCAGAAACACTTTGCCTTGCCAGAGTTAAGAAATGAACCCTAAACCTTGGCAACAGACTAAAATGAAAGAGGAATTGCTCATTGCAAGAATAGGTATTACAGATGTCCCTAATACAAACTTTCAAAATGGAATTTAAAAAAAAAAAACAAAGAAAAAAAACTTATCTTACAATAGAGGTCAAAATATCTCTTGTCATTAGTCTCAATATCTTACAATCAGATCATAAATACAGTCTAGTTGAAAAGGGCATAGTAACAGGTGTTGCAGACTAAGTTGAACCTTGATTCTTTAATAGTAATTATAATGAGTTACAAGTGTTTATGCTCAGTCCAGTTTGTCTCGATTTAAAACAGTCTGGAAAAAAGTTTCAAATTCCTTTTATATGTGAAATATCAATCAATAGGTTGCGAAAAAAAAAAAAAATGGTTTGAGAGCAACAGTAAGAATAGAGAAAATTAAAAGAAATTAGTGCAAAAGATTATTGAAAAATCTAGATATAAAAATCTTATCTTTCACTAATTTAATAGAAACCATGATGTATATCTACTCTCTAAGCGATCATAGCTCTCCACAACTTTCTATCCCTTGTGGCAGTTTTTCTCCCTTTGTTAAGGTTAGCTCCCCCACTCTTGTTCATTTATGTAAGCTCATCAGGCATTGATTAACGTTTTCATTAATAAATCTAATAATTTTTCTTTGTATTTGTTCTTTTCAGTAAAAGCAGAGCTAAGCAAAGTCGAGGCATCATCCCAAATAAAACCAATCAGTAGTCACCCTTAAACCCTCAATAACTACCACCATTTTTCGTCCTATATTTCTGCTGATGGGAAGCATTAGAACCATTAGCATGGTTAATTGCTCATCGTCAATTAGCAGTAAGAAGTGATATATCAATCAGAAAACACATTACCATTATTGATAATGGGTTTTCTGATTGATATATCATGTTTTATGTTTTTATCTTTATAGATGGCCATTTTTAAGCAAAGATATGAATTTTTTTTTTTTCAGGTTCACCCTGCACAAGGTAAACGGGGGCGGGGAAGGAGGCACTCGTGATAGAGAGCATTACATTAAGTGGCAATTTATATGGATAGGAGGAGGAGATGATGATTAACCCTAGATTTGAACAAGTTAAGATTGTAGTGGTCAAGGAAAGAGAAAATTAGGAGACAGTTCCACAGAGCAATGGTTTGTGGGGGTGGGGAGCTATTCGAGTGGAACTTACTTCTCACTGATGGAATACAGAGGTAATCTGCTTAAGATAATTCATGCAGGCTTATCTAAGTATAATAGCAAAACAAAACTTCATTTTGAAGCAAAGCAGTTGTGAAGGACTATGACTAATAAAGGTGATAGACAGATATGGTTATATGAATCACCTGCATTCCAGTAGAAACCATCATCTTAAAATGTTTGAAGCTTTATTTATGGGCGGACTTTTTGACTGATTAGTTGATTCATTTTCTACAGCTTAACCATTTGCATCTATATCTATAATTCTCAAAATGTGTGCGTGTGTGTGTATGATCGGACGTTGTTTATGCATTTCCACAGTTTTCATCTGATTTTAATGAATTTTTTTTTTGTTTGATAGATAATTCTTCAGTGCCAGTTTTGAGTCCAAATTGTTGGCGACAATGGCTCTCCACTATTTCCTGTCCATTATAATTCTCAGCAAAGTTTTACTATTTATTATCTGTTCTTGGATATATATATCTTTCATAAAATCTTTATGAAAAAGTTTAAATTATTACAATAATAATTATTATTATACAGTTCCCTTTTCAGGGCCATCCTCCATTTAAATTTCTAACAACCTCTAACCCCCCCCCCCATTTGGTGGGGGATGTGCCTCAGTTGCACCCAGTTGTTGTTACTAATGTTGACTTTCGGGCGGGCTGACTTTAAACTTAAACTGCTCCAAGTGAATAGCAAAAATTCCCAGTAATGAAACACCCGGTCGAAGATGGGTTATACTGCTAGTGTTATTTAAAGCCAGAAAATATTTTTAGATTGTAAGAATGGCTTTATTTGGAGGAGGGGGGTGTAATAATTTAGTGATACAAGTCTTACTAATTAACCCATACCTAGAAGGAGAGAAGAGATGCATTCAAACCTTTCCTAAGTGAATATAACAAACCCATCTGGCATTGGGACTATTTTCCATTTAACAATTCAGAATAGTTATCCATTACACCCTAAAGCTTACAGTTGGTATTTCCAAGTGGTCACCCATCGAGGTACTGAGTAAACTTGACACTGCTAAACTTCAGTAATTGTACAGGGTGGAGGGTGGTGAACCAGTGTTTCAGCCACCGTCTTGAAATGACAGTATATATCTGGAAAACTGGAAGTCAACATAAGTACAAATGAAGGCAGGGAAAAAAAAGAGAAAAAGTAAAAACCAGTGAGTATAAAGGTGAAAAAAAAAAAAAAAAAAAAAAAAAAAAAAAAAAAAAAATGAAAATGACAACATTCCACACAGACAGACGCATGGTACACATGTGTGCACACACATACACTATGACCCCCCCCCAAAAAAAACAGCTTGCACCAATGAAAGGTGCATATATAAAAAGAAAAATCAAGAAGTATAAGCGGTCAATTGCTGATATCCCCTGATGAGTGGACGGAGTGATTCCCTGAGGGTTCATCTATGAAACTCTGGAGTCAGGATGCTAAAGTCATTATTTTTGCACCAACCTAATAATATCAATCAGCTAAGTGACAAACCATTTACTTTTATTAATTATATATATATATATATATATATATACAGGATTTGAAAATAAAAAGGTCATGCATGCACAATATATTTCAGTGATGAAAATGGTCCATGAACTGTCATTGCTGCATGTGTCATCACTCTATGACATCCCTGAATATTAACAGAATAGTCATGGCAACCACAGGAATTTGAAAGAAGTTCTTTTTGAGAAGACAATATGAAAATAAATCAATAAAAGAAACATCAGTAAGACATCTCAGTGTACAAGTTGGATAAATTTGGTGAGAAAATGCATCCTTCTTTCTATTTTCCTTAATTATTGACCAAACTAATTCTATCTATATGTAAAGCTGTTTGTTCCCAGTCTTCTTCTATGTGACATGTCTCTTCAGGCTGTTGGCAATCATGGCTCGCCACAATTACTTGTCCTCTGTAGCTATTAGTAAATTTTGTCTTTTTGCTATCTCTCCTAAACACTGTTCTGCCATCCACTTCACACAAGCTCTTTAGGTAGGTTGTATTTTTCCTCTGTCCCTCTTGCCTTCAATGTCCTGCAAGTGTCAAATTTACCAAGCTCTCTTTCCTCATTAAGTTCCCTAGAAATTTCAATTGTCTCTTTCTGACGTTAAGAATAAGTGTAAATTTTTATTTCTATTTCCCCTAAAACCTTGATGTCATTCATATGTTTAGTCCATGGTATTCTAAGCATCCTCCTGTAGAACCACATTTCTGTTACCTCAAGTTTTTTCTTCGTCTTTGAGGAGATTGTCCAGTATTCATTGCCATATAAGAGGACTGATATCACATAAGTACTATTTTCTTTGCTTCTAATGAAATTTTTCCTGTTTCTTAATATTTTGCTTAGTTTTTGGAAGGTATCTTTCATTATCCCAATGCAACTTTGAATTTCAGCATCACATTTTCAATCCTTTGTTAAAAAAACACTTCCCAGATATTTAAATTTTTGTACTTGCTTGATTTTCTTATTGCCAATTTGTAATTTGCATGTTAGACCATTTCTTTTGTTGACAACCATGCATTTTGTATTCTTGCAATGGATGTTTAGTCCATTCTTCTCACTTTACTACCTTTTGTAAGAGTTCTTGTAATTTCCTTTCTGTGTTTATCAAAACTGTGTCATCTGTATATAATATTGTAGCCGCCAATAATAAATCCTGGTAGGACTTCTAGTTCTCTTAATATTGCTTCATTATATAGGTTGAATAAGTCTAGTGAGAAAACACACACTTGACTTCTGTGTATTTATTGAATTCATTTCTGCTATGCACTGTCAGCACTGGTTTTCTTTTTTTTTTTCTTTGAAGAGGTTAAAAATCATGCATTTTCAGTGGCAGGTTGCACTATACTAGAGTAATTTCTTTTTTCCTAGAGGGATTAACATTTATGCAGAAAAATTCAGGGGGTTACATTATACATAAAGTTGCCTTACACACAAGTGTATATGTTACATGTTAAGGTGTTAAATATCTCAAATGTATATTTACTACCCAGCACAAGAACTGATATCCTTCAGCTAAACTTGTGCTTTAATAAGTTCCACCTGCAGTTGAAATGGGTTCTGTCCATTGAGTTCAATATAAACAGGATTTTTCTACTGGATGGGGGGGGGGGGGGAAGGATATAAAATTTATTTGCCTGATGAAGTGATATAAGTTACTGTTGTCTCAGAAAGGAAAAACCCTAGAGCTGTTACCACATATTTTGGAGGTAAGGGTGCAGAAAGATGGGTGGACTCTAACAGTGCCAAATCCTGCCCACATGCACAGCTGTTATATCTGTTGTTGTTGTTCTACTATTGGACATCTAGCTTATTCCATATCTATAGGTCAGAGGTTTTCAAACTGTGGTCCGCGGATCACAGGGGGTCTGCAATGACAAGATAGGGGGTCCGTGGACAGCAAACACTTTTTTATGAGTGACGTGTAACTTATAGGCCGATCATGAAATAAATTGATTCAATAAACTATTTCATAGATTTGATATACTAATATAATTTGTATCTTAAATTGATAAAGATAATGGATTCTATTCATGCAGAGAAGGAATCAAAGGATTTGAATTTTGGATCTATTTTACGATTTTTGGCTTTCTCATTGGCTGTTAGGCGCTAGCATTAATGCAAAATTATATATTATATTCAGCAAATATTTATGTATAAATTTCATAAGCGCTTATAAGGGGGTCCCTAAGGTAAAGCCTGAAATATAAAGGGGTCCACAAGTCAAAAAGTTTGAAAACCCCTGCTATAGGTGAAGGAGGGCAAAAACCATCCTATACACTAACATAGTGATCATATTGAATCAATTGCTATGGCAACGGCTAGGAAAGTTAGTTCACTGTGTCATGCCAAACAATACTTCTCATCAGAAGAGTTACAAATCTACCATTCCCCCATGTATTGAATATTGCTGCTATATCCAGTCTGGTGCTTCTACTATAAATCTAAAGATTCTTGACAAAATTCAGACAAGGATCTGTAATGTAATTGATCCTGACCTGGCATCTCGACTTCAGTCACTTTCTCACTGATGTCATGTGAATTCCATATGTACTTATTACAAATATTTTCATGGCAACCATTCTGGTAAATCTTCCATGCCAATAACAACCTTCAAAAATTTAAATGCAATATCAAGTGGCATCTTCAGTTTTCTGAATCCTGTTTGGACTGTTATCCTCATCTTCATTGCCATATTCACATTTTGGCCATTGTACGCTCCAGCCTTCTTCAGGTGATTCAAATTTTGAACCGAACACTTTATTTTGTCCACCAAAGATAGACCACCAGGGTAGATTGTCTCCAAGTTTTGGTTCACTACTGCTGTAGCCTGGTATTGAACTCCCAACTGTGATCTAACGCCTTTATCCACTGGGCCATGTGTCCTTAAGGACATCTGGGTATGAAGTTTTGGGATTTATAAACCTAATCTCTCAGTTCCATCTTTTACTAGTGCTCATATTGCAATTTTTTCTTTTAGTATTATTGCATATTTTTAACCAAAGCTTATATTGCAATTTTTTTTTTTTTTTTGTTGTTATTCATTGCTTTTCTCTAGCAGTCAATATTACTGGTTCCCATATTGTATTCATTTCTATGCTTGGTTGGCTCATATGTGCTGATTCCTGAAGTTTTTGTATTTTCCAGTAATGTTCTCTAATATTTCAACCTCATTCTACAGGAGGCGGTGATCTCCCTTTTCCCTCCATATATGGTCAGATATGCCCGAGTTTTCTATTTCCCCTCGTGTTACATCTTTACGATGTTCTTGCAGTCTTACCTTAAGAGGGCAACCTGTTTCTCCTTTACGTTTCTTACCATATCTGAACAGAATGGCATACACACATTCAGGTTCTCTTCAGAGTGGGGAGGGGAAGTCTTACTCGAAAGAGGTATCTGCGAAGTGTTGAACCACTTTTGAAGTTTGTCTTGACGTTATACGGATAATCCCTTCCTATAGGCTAGGCAGACTGAAGCTGTTTTCTGAGTATTGTTATCCTTTTGTACCCTTCTATCCCAGTTTGCCAAAGCTGCTGCCATGTACCTGGGATAGTTGTTATGTTGTAGGGTACTGCTTATACTGACAATCTTTTGTTCATATGTCTGGGTCGCCACATGATTTTTATTTGATGTTGTAAGCAGCAGATGATCCCTTTCTTTACACTGTATGGGTGGTGGGAATTGAAATTGAAGTATTGTCTGATGAATATGGGCTGTCTTGAACCCATGCTCTGTTCAAGATATTAGTACATCCAGGAAGGCGAGTTTGTTATTGCTTCTCTCCATTGTGAACTGTATTAATGATCTTATTGAGTTCATATGGTTCAGTAGAAACTGAATCTCTTCCCGGTGTGGCCAGAGTAAAAGGTGTCATTATATCTCAGCCATAAGGCTGGCTTTAGCGATGCAGATTCTAATGCCATTCCCTCAAGGTATTCCATATATAGGTTTGCCATTGCTGATGATAATGGCAAGCTCATTGCTAAGTACTCACCTTGTCAATACATATCTGACCCCCATTCCAAAGTGTGTTGTTTGCAGACAAAGTCAGCATCTCCAAGTTATCTATTGGTATACTGGTCCATTCTCCTAGGGATGAGTCAGAGGCCAGTCTGACTACCCAGAGTGCCTCCTATGTGGGTACCTTGGTGAACAAACTCACCATATCCAGGCTCACCCTCTGGTTGGATTGGATAGGAACATCTTTGATTTTTTCCACGAAGTGGGCAGAGTTCCGGTCATACAGTGGTGACTTTCCTATTAATGGGTTGATTATATCTACTATGAAGTGACTCAGAGGGTGGCACACAAAGCCTTAGCAGCTAACAATTGGCATGAGCGGAATACCGTTTTTGTGAATTTTGGGGAGACCGTATATGTGAGGTAGCTGTGACAGCTGCCTGTATGTCTTAGGGGGGGGGAAGAGGTCCTTGTTCTTGATGAGGATCTGTGGCAGTCTGCATTCTGTTTTCATTGTAGGATCTTCTTTACTTTAGCTACTATTCACAATGAGGTCTTCCAGTTTTTCTGTATATTCTGTTTTTGTCCATCACTACAGTTGCATTACCTTTGTCAGCTGGTAGTATGAGGTTTCCATTTCTCCATATTTTCCTTTTCACTAAAATCTAATTCACTTTTACTCCCTGTAACCCCCTGTATCCTGGTGGCATTATCACCTTGTTTGGGGTGAAATGATTAAAAAAAAAAAAAAAAAAGTCAGTACAAGGCAAAAAATGGACACATCCATAGATCTTTGTACTTTTACCAAGACAAGTGAGTAATAGAATTTGTGTATTAATACAGGTGTACATGTGTATATCAGACAAGTCAAAAAACGATTTAACATTTTGTTTGGTAACCTTTTGCTTTAATAATGGTCTTAATTCTTCATGGCATGCTATAGACTAAATTCTTTAGTAAGTCAACGTCCTTTGCCAGATTTTTCCAGCATTCCTTTAATTCGTGATAAAGCTCATCTTCTGTGTTAACATTCTTATTATGGGCATGCTTGTCCATTATCACTCAAAGGTTTTCAATTGGGTTAAGATCATAACTGACTAGGCCACTGGAAGAGCTGCAATTTACCCTCATCACGCTTCCTCTCTTGATAATGGTTTTCTATGGGTGTGTCCATTCTTTTTTTTTTTGTTGTTGTCTTGCACTGTATGTATATCTCTAGCTTTGAATATTTCTTATGAGAAACCACTTATCTATTGATAAAAGTTTACAAATATCAAGTTACCATGATTAAAGATTGTCTGTTACTTTATTGCCATAGGTCCTTACCTATAACTACAGAATTAACTCTTCCTAACACTATGTATACTATGCCTCTCAAGAGAGAGGGACGAATCGAATCAAGCCAATAGTAGTTCACTCCAAACCAGACTGACAGTCATACTAACACCTTCCACATCTTGTATTATTATTTCCTTTAATATACCAAAATACCTTCGTTATTTCTACTCTTGTGTTCATTTTGTTCTTCCTTGGTCCTAACGTGGACCATAACATTTATGCACCTTATTTTTCTTATAACTTTATTTTCACTTTATCAAATTTGTATATTTTTTTTTTAATTTAGTTCACTTCATGCAAGGTAGTAAAGCCACTAAGACACAAGGGATTACAGAGTGTGGAAGAACAGGAACATTACTAATAAGCAGGAAGAAAAAGAGTAAATAATCAGAACAGTAGATAGCAATTGACATTGCATTTAAATTTTTGATAATTAAAATTGGCTGGGAAGCATGAAGCCGGAAGGGAGTTCCACAAGTGGGAAATGCAAGAAGAGAAACTGTTAGCATAGAATTTATAGTTACATCTAGTCAGCTCATCTATAAATTGGTGAGATTTCAACGTCAGTCTAGTACTGCACTTAAATTCAAAAAGTCTAGGTACCAGAGGGAAGAGAAAATCCAAGCAATTAATATGAAATTATTTATAGAAAAGGTAAAGAGAGAGGTAACCTTATAGTGTTGGCAAAGTGACTGAAGCCGAGCATCTACAAATCTTACCGAATTGTTGAAATATTTCTAAATTTTATTGACTTATTTAAAAAAAAAAAAAAAAAAAAAAAAAAAAAAAATTACTATAGTAAAAATGATTAAGTACTGAATTTTTCAATTCTTGCCCTGATCTTAGCTAAAAAGTTTTTGAGCAAATTTTGGCAGTCTTTGTTCTGCATTGAAATTTAAAAGCAGGTACAGAAGAATTGGTCAGAAATTAACATAAACATTAGTGATAGAATAGGACTATTTTATGCATAATACAAATTCTTTTCTAATGATTTCACTATAAAAATGCATTCTAAATGATTTTAATACAGAAATGCATTAAGAAATTAAAGGGATTGTCAATGGTCAGGAATTAATGTATCACCGACTGAATAAGATACAAAATCACATACACAAAAAAAAAAAAAAAAAAAAAAAAAAAAAAACACCACACAAACAAAAACGCACACACAAACAAAAAACACAAAAAAAAACACACACGCACAAAAAACACACACACGCACAAAAAACACACACACAAACAAAAAACACACACACAAACAAAAAACACAAAAAAAAAACCACACACACAAAAAAAAACCACACACACAAAACAAAACAAAAAAAAAACAACAACACACACTTTTTTCTTTCCTTCTTTCTTGTAAGTCAAAAACCAGTTAATTAAAAGTCAACATATACACAATGACTGGGAGATCTAAGTAATGGAAAGTTAACTACACATACTAAAGACATTTCACCATTGAACTTTCATGAAAACAAATGCACAATATCTGAAATAGAGCAAAGAACATGTGTGGTCTGGAATAGGAGAAGGATTGGGGTGGGGGTGTTGGGAGCACAGTCCATAACATTATTATCCTTGATAAAAAGATCACAAGAGTTTTGATTCCATTAACTTTCCAAACACACCTTAAGTCAGATAAACATTCAAACATCCTATTCAGCTCTGGATTGGTAGAAACTGGAGAAAAAGTGGCAAATGTAAAGATCACAACTAATCTGTACAGTTAAAATCAAGTGAAGGCTGCTTAAATTTGGGTTGGCAAAATCCATTAATTGTGAATCTTAAGTTTTTTTTTTTTTAAATGAAAGCATACATTTCCTGTCTTAGAAGGTTGCTCAGTTAAACTTTATAAATTCAATGCAGACAAGTGAACTTGGGCAAGTCATAAATTCTATGGAGGCAGAGGGGGTGCAAATGCAGACAGAGGTATGGTGCGAGCACAGACAGAGGGTGCATATATAGAGATGACAATAATAAGGAAACAAGAGATACACAATGAAGTGTAGGCAAAGATTTTACTTATAAGCATAACTTAAAACATAAATAAGTATTTGAATTGTCGATTTCAATGTTGATTAAGGCAGATGGCAATTATTAGAATGTTGCCCATCATAATGTTGGAATATACTTTTGCCAGAGTGCTTTTTGGTCATCCATATTTTAGCTATCCTACAAGATCCTAAATTTAAGCAAGATTTCATCACATATGGTAAAGAAAACCGACTCAATATCTTTGAACTGTTGAGGGGTAACAATCACCCTGTTTTATTTGTTACAAATTAAATGGCTTAACATTAGAGATTAATTTTTGACTAGCTTTCTCCCTTGTAATGATAATATACCTAAGTTAGTTGAATTTCTTTAGATGAAACATTGTCATTATTATGAAGTTTTCACTAGTTTTTCTTCAATTCTATTTTGTTGATTTTTATTAAAATGTCTATTTTTTTTTTTTTTTTTTTACATTTATTGTATGACTCGAGTAAATAACATGTATCTTATTAGAAAATGCAGATTGTGCGTGTCTGTACGTTTATATATTGGATCGGATTTCCTACAATTTTCAAACAATTTCAACAAAACTTCACAGGGCTGTGTAAAATTACCTTGCAGTGGTTCTAACAGTGCCACAAATTTGGAAAAACAATTGTTTTTGCACAAAATCAATTTGAAAACACAATTAAGAGGCATTAATGAAAGGGGGACAACTCACATCAAATTATACTTATTATAAAACTCACATTAGTTGTTTGTGTATGTGTGTGTGTTCCTTTATATATGGGATCGGATTTCCTACATTTTTTCAACAGATTTCAATAAAACTTCACTTTTTATTTGGCAGTTAGTGTTTCTTATTGTCTTGCACTTTTTTTTTTTTTTACTTTATTTTTACATTCAGAATGCTTTCAAAATTCCATTTACAAGACAATTGTTTATAATAAAATCGATTTAATCGGTAGACTCAGCGATTGAAAACAATGTTTTTGTTCGAGTTTGGGTTTAACCAATTCATAAAAAAGCAAAAAAAAAAAACAAAAAATAATTAAGACATGCATGTCCGTCAACCTTAAACAATAATCTTTGTCAATTTTATTTTTCAGTCTTTATGATGGTCGATACTTGATCTACCTCTTACTGTTACATCCCTGGGCAACGCCGGGCTCTACTGCTAGTCAGTGATAAAGGGTTCAGTTTGAATTTCCCTGAAGGTTATTTGGATCAATAGAGAGTTGAAGGTTGGAGAGCACAATGACCAAAAAGTTATGCTAACAAAGATGAGGACAATAGTTCAAGATGTAATTAATGATAATGCTTCTGAAAAACAAGAATAGAAATCTGAAAAAAAAAAAAAAACGTGTCAAAAATGAATACAATACAAATAGCAACACTTCATCTAAGAAATTTGGACAACTTCAGAGCACAACAGGTGAACATGTCGAGTGGTAAGATGATAGAACATCATCGTGCAGTTCGCCCCTCAGGAACTAATAAAAAGGTGAATGATTATAACATGAAACTGAATATGGTTTTCAGACATTAGCATCTGTATGGGTCGTATAACACCAAGAATTGCTTTCTGAATTAACTGCTCCCCATCCTTACTATAATTGATATGTTGACAAAAAAATAGGGAACATATTCTTGTACACGAGTGCATCATTATACATATAAAATATACGTACACAAAGAATAAAGAGATAGAAAAGAAACATAACTCAAGTGATGTATAGACGAGTCATAAATGAATAAAAAAAATTAGAAAAGAAAGTAACTGAAACACACCTGAAGTAAAATCCAATAGTACCAAGTTTATCTCACCTGGGGTTTGTTGATGAAAATTGGTAATTTTAGATGCAAAAATCTACGAAACTGCTAAGTAAAAGTTCTTTCATGCCATTCAGGTTTTTCATCAAACTTTCAGGATATGAATAGACCAAAGCCTTTCAAAGAAAAAGGCATATTTTCATTTCTTGGAGTTGATCATCAAGGTCTCCAAATTAATTAAACTAATTTAAAATTCAATGAATTTTGAAAAATGAAAAAAAAAAAAAAAAAAAAATTACCGTATAAACTCATGTATCATGCGACTTTTGAAGACCTAATTTTTATGCTAATTTTAAGAGGTCACTTCATACAAGAGATATAAAGTTAGCATATGTACTGCTAGCCCTGGCTATACTGTTGACCAAACTAGATATCAAATTAGCTTCAAAACTAAGTCTTCAAAAGTCACATGATCTATGAGTATATATGGTAAATTGCTATAATCAAAAGAAATACAGCACAAAGAGACAAGAACTGTTGGCTGAAGTATGATGGTAAATATGTATTTTGAGTGAGTTTCATCTTTACTAAATGCTCAACTATCTTGGCTCTGTAACAAATTTGTGGCACACAGCCTAATTGCTAAAGGCACTGGTTAATCAACTTGTCTGCAGTTATGAGTTCAATCTTTTGGTTGGGTGGTACAAAAAAGACATTCTTTTTTAGTGAAAGAAACAAGCAATATTACAAAGACAAATTAACTACTACAATAGTGCCCCCAGTACAGAGAATAGAATTAGAACACTAACCCTATGGATTGAATAAAGGGTTATGCTTGAAATTCCAAGAATGTTACAAACTCTAAAGGTCAGAGGGAACAACGGCCGACATATGACAAAAATAAACATGATGAGGAAATTAATCCAAGAAAATTATTATCCCAACAGTTTGGCTGTTGTGCTTCTCCAGGCAATTTTTAACTGAACCATTTATTTAATCCATGGGTCAGATAAGTACAAACTCAGACAAAGTAAGTGAGCATTGCTAAATAAAAAAAAATATGAAAAAAAAAAAAAATAAAAAAAAAAAAAATAAATAAAAGGATATCCCTAGGTATGAACAACAAAATGAGAACTACCTAATCCTCACTCAGATGGAAAGACACTTGAAGAAGGCCAGAGAGCACAATGGCCGAAATGTTATAACAAAGATTATATATTTGTCTGACTGTACATGTTTTTCTTTAGCATAACATTTAAACCATTAAATTCCTTATAGTAGTCCATGCAGAAAGCACATTTTAACTTTCATTAAAAATTAAAATTTACTTTTCTATATAAAACTTCAACCATCTTAATATACGATACACAAATGACACAAAAGGAAAATTACGGGACCTCTTATACAAGTTAGTAAAGGAAAGTAAGATGTACGGACTAACCATCAACAGCAAGAAGAACTGTAAAAAATGTATCGTTGGTAACCTTTTTTTTTTTTTTTTTTTTTAACTATGAAAATGTATTGCTGGTATTTTTATACTTTCTAGTGTTTTGACCCCCAGTTTGGAGGTTCACTATTTGCCCATAGCTGGGACCCTAACAAGTGCTACCACCTCAGGTCACAGTGAACATGGGAACAGCAGCAATTATGAGGTGGTTCCATGCTCCTCAAAATCTCCCTATCAGAGGCCTTGCTGCTGAATGTAGTTTATCATCATATCCAAGACTTAGAATTGCATTCAGTAGCCGTCAAACATCTCAGAGAAATAAAATAAAAAAAGACAAGGAAGAAGAAAGAAAAAAAAAAAAAAAAAAAAAAAAAAAAAACAACATTACCTGTACCACTACAAATATTTCTTGGTTACAAAAACTTTGTCAAAAGTAGGAAGTCATTTAATTAGTCATGTTGATTTGCATAAGAGTAATTGGAGGAGGGGAAGGAATAATGATTTATAGAGGCAGAAAGTTGAACTGTTACATAAAGATGTTTTTTTTTTTGTTTCTTGAAAAAAGTTGGTCAAGCACTTATAATTAGGTACATTTATTTATCAATGGAGAAAAAGAGAAAGAGTGTGTGTATGTGTTTTCTGCCTCAAAAAAAAAAAAAATAAAAAATCAATAAATAAAAAAAAAAAAAAATAAAAAAAAATGTTAGTTTTTACTTCCTTTATCACAAAAATTGATAAAGCTGAAATTTCAATAAAGGTTGCACTTGTCGAAATCTAAAGTGCATGTTCTAAGAACAGAAAAGTTCATGTCAACTGTGTATAAAAACAGAGAAATATTTTCCCCAAGCTATCAACTTGGTTTATGATAATATATGAAACAAGCATTGACAAAGAAAGAATAAGCTCGAACAAAATTGTTTTTTTTTTTTAATTTAATTAATTTTAGAACAAATTCACTAAATTCTGAGTTAAATTGTTTTAATTCTGGAAATGTGTGGAACAGTGAAAATCCTAAAGGTTTTCAGTAAAAGAAAAACAAAAAAAAAAAAACAACACTTTGAGCATGAATAAAAAAATCTCAACATACATGCTAATTTTGAGAGAGGGAGAGAAGCAGGAAAATGGGCAAAAGAGAGAGAAAAATCAGCAAACCCATTTTTGCAATGGTGAATATAAAAGTGTTATAGGTAGAGACGTATAATTAATACCACATTCTAATTTTTATACTTAATACTGGATTTTAGAGGTAAGGGCGTCGTAGTCACAGAAGAAAGATATGAAGATGGAAAATAACACTGAACATGTTGAATTCACTTGTAAAATACAGGAGTAAGACAAGCCATAACTTTGATTTAATAAATGCCACCCTGATGAGAGAAGAACACAATTTATTACATAGAAAATGCTTAGAAGGAATCCTGATAAATATCTTCCCATAAATAAACATGCCAAACACACTTTATGTCATCAACATTTATAAAATCCATGCCTAAATAATATAAGATTAATCTACCTACAACCATAACCAGCACAACCAAAATATTTTGACTTCCACATAAAATTTCCTACAATCAGCAACATAGGCTTTTACTAGACAGAAATAAAAATAAAAAAAAAAAAATGCGTACAAAATGCATGCATAGACACACTATCAACAGATTCCTGCAAGGAATTATGATACACATTGCCAAATAAGTGTCTACTTAACCATTGAATAACACCAGCCCCAAAACAAAACATGTTAAATTCATAAATGTTTCCTATATATATATATATATATATATATATATATATATAAGGATGGTGCAAAAATAATGTCGTTTTCTCACATAGTAACATATGTGAGAAAACGACATTATTTTTGCACCAACCTAATACACACACACACAGAGAGAAGAGGTTATAGTTGTTCTAATGAGAGAAAAGTGTATATTTTAAAATATATAAACACACACAAGTATCTATGGAGATATATATATATATATACACACACACACAAAACAGTGGCAAAAACAAAGACTGCACACAAGAACCTTACACAATATAGTGTGTGTGTGTATATATATTGATTCCTTATAATAAGACAGTATGTATATATGGAGAGGGACTATACATACATATACTAGCAAAAACACAGCACACACAATACATAAAAATGGAAATAGATCTAAGATACAGGGGTCATAAAAAGAAGAACAAAGACATCCTTTCTAGCCCTTTCTCTGACCAATCCTAATTGTTTTATTACCCCTTAAGCAGAAGAACATTTTTACCACCAGTCCAAGAAAAACATTTGGTTTACTACTACACAAAAAAGACAATGGTTAAACACTGAAAAAAAAAAAAAAAAAAAAAAAAAACAAAAAAACTAATTCCTTT
>OZ010603.1:29086271-29101271 GCA_963932145.1 Acanthosepion lycidas
AGGAATCCTGGTAATTATAAAGACTATTTCCAACTCCCAATGGATGGACATATATATATATATATATATATATATATATATATATACACACACAGCTGATTGCCATATCTTACTTAGATGAGAGCCGCTGCCTTCCATCTCATTTTGACATCCATGGTGTCCTAAGATGTCTCTTGAGACCAGCATTCAATTTCACAGGTATCAGAATTATATGACAGATACGTGCTGTATTGTTGATTGGATCTGTAATTCTGTGCACCACCATGTGCCTTCTCAGACGAGATGATAATCTGCATACATTGTTGCAAACACAGGGGGTATTGTTGGCAGGAGAATGAGGCAGGGTTAGTGTAGTTGTCTTTCTCCTGGTTGTAATGATCCCTTTTCAGATGGTTCACATAACAAGTCCCTTAAGAACAGCATGCACTCACACACATAGATCACATTTCCAAGACTTCATATTAGCTGGCAAATCAGAGAAATTGCCTCTTTGTAGATCATGTGTGATCAGTGCATGCTAGAGATATTCATACTCAAAGGCATTGCATCCCTCCCTTATAAAGGGATTATAAAACAGATTGCTATATATATATATATATATATATATATATATATATATATATATATCACACAATCAAGTATCACTTCCTATATGTTCTATGCTCTCATTGCTCTCCTCTGAGCCAAAAATTCTATTTCTTCTGGGTAACATGGATTTGTTGGTGGCAATGAAGTGGAACCAGTTGTAAGCAGATTGTAGTCAGGTGCCAAATGAAATGAAATGAAGCCTAGTAAATAAAAGAGACATGCTTTGTCAATAATGGACAGGTGAACTTTGATAATGTTGTGTCTATCACTTAACATCAGATGTTTCTGTGTCAAGAGCTTTTAACAAAAACAATTTTTAACAAAGACTAGCCAGTGACTATGATAATCCCAAAATCAAAATAAAGTTAAGAAAACTGATTAAAACTAGTGTGTGTGTGTTGGGGGGGACTGAAGACCTAAAAGTTTGGGAAAATGTTTTGCAGCTACCCCTCGTCAACCTTTACCCTAATTAGTATACACTTCGGTTGGTCATGAGACTCAACAACCACTCAGTGATGCACTAATTGGTAACAGTTTTTGTTTTTTTTTTTCTTTTAGGTAGATGATGAAGAGAAGATGTCTAACCGACATATTGGAAAAACAGCACCACTTGCAACATGACATGCTGAATGTGTGAGTAAGGACAAAATTTTGGTAATATTCGCTACTTTTTCTTTTTCATGGTCAGAGAGAAGGCATGTAACATTTCTAAACTTTGTTAGCATGTTCTCTTTACATAAAATCTCCCTAGCTATTTATTTTATTTCTTTAATGTTTGTTTACAGAGCTGTACATAGGTAAAGTACTATTAAAGTCACCCACATATATACAGTAAACCCAACAAAAGAAAAATTGTTTATTAAATAAAAATAAAGGACAATTATTATTTTTTTTTTTTTTTTTGACATTGACTTCATTGAAAAACATGATTTTGCGCCATTGTCTTTTGTCACTTCCATCCTTCCAGAATTTATCTTAGCAAATTTCAAGAGTCAGGGCTATAAGAAGCGCTCACAACATCCAAGCCTGTTAGAGGCACAAAATCAAATTTTTTATTCAATAATATTTTAGAAAATTTTGAGTTTTATAATTCATAAAGTATAGTTGAAAACTGGTTCATCTATAGGTGAAGTTGTCTGGTTTAAAGTTTGGTGTACAATTTTATTTTCCTCAAGTAGGTCAAAATGTTTTTTTAGATTTACATTTTGGAAAAGTTCCTTAAAGCTATTCACCTTATAATGCCATTTATGGATAGAGGCAAATTCAGCACAGCCAACCATAAAATGTTTTACAATGTATGTCTCCTGGCATACTATACATTTAGGTGGATCTTCATCTTTTAGAAGGAATGAATGCATCATGTTGGTATGACTAATTCTGATTCTTGCTAAGATTACATCTTCTCTTCAGGAAAGACTGGTGTTATGATGTCTTATCCTAAGTGTAAGTTTGATTTTTTTTACAATTTATTATTTGGGTGAATATTCTTTAACTCATGCCACTTATTTAAGATATGTATCAATAGCTGTTTTGAAATCTGTGGGGGGCAGACTTTTGTTTGTGATATATTCAATTTTTAGTGATTCTTTAGCTGCCATGTTTACCTTTCCATTTCATTGGATGTTGATATGGCTAGGGATCCAGCAGAAGATGACAAATTTTTGGTTACAAAGTATATTGATTTTGTTTAAAATTTGCTTATTAAAGGATTAGTCAGATTTTTATACTTCAATGATCTAAGTACAGATAGAAAGTCGGAGAATTATAATGAATCTTTGATGATATCCAAGGTTAAGTCCATTGCTAAAGCTTCTCCACTAAAATCTGAGGATCTGCTGTCAGGTAGACACTTTTAAAATATTGTTCTGTTGAGTATAGCTGATTATCCAACTATCAATATCCATAATGTTTCAAGGCAATGTTTTACAAGGTTAAAGTTGTCAGAAGTTGCTGCAGTCCTGTTTCAGAACTATGAACAGTAATTCTAATGAATACAACAAAACAAACAAAAAAAAAAAAACCCAAACAAACATAAAAAAAAAACCAACAAACAAACAAAAAAAAAAAAAAAAAAAAAAAAAAACACCCCCCCACCAAAAAAAAAAGAAAGAAAAGAACAAAGTAACCTGTAAGTTTATCTACTCCCATAGATTAAATTTAAATAAAAGGTTCAATTTGAAATTTCCTGCGGATTACCTAAATCAACAAACAAGAAGAAGACTGGAGGTTACAGCTATCACATTGTTATAAGAACAAAGATGAGGACATTGGTCTAAATGTAAATAACTCCTTATCCCAGAAATTCAGATAGAATTTTTTTTTTTTTTTTTTTTTTTTATTATTTTATTTAGATTATTAAATTAAGTTGTAAACAAATGCATATTTTTCTGGACAGTTTCTTTGGAAAGGTCTAAAACAATAACTTATTATTATTGTTATTACTATTCAATGATTAGTGTTTCTTTTCAGGGAAATTCAAAAGGTAATACCATATTATTATAGTATATACTTTCTAAATTTATTTGCTCATATGAATAATAGATAAGTGAGGCAATAAAAAAGAAAAAAAAGGGTACATCTGTATGCGCTATTGTCGATTTCATTGCTAACAAAATTGTTTGGCATTCATTTACATGCTTGATATAAATTCAAAAGGATTTTTTGAATTATTATTTTTATCCACAAAAACAAGGTATGGAGTTATTTTAGTCACTTGATATATTTACAAAGACTAAATCTAGCTAATTGTTTATGTATCAGACGCTGTCTACCACATGTGTTATTTAATGGGCTGGCCAAAAAGATTGTTAGATAGTGTGTTAAAAGCATTTAATTTGAACTGCCATAACACCATGCATTAGAAATATTACTCAAAATTTGTATATTTTTAGTTGATCAATTCAGATATTGATGAAAGGAAAAACAACAGCTTTTTGATTTTTTTATATATATATATATATATATATATATATATATAGATAGATAGATAGATAGATAGATAGATAGATAGATAGATAGATAGATAGATAGATAGATATCTGAGTGGGTAGAACATTTGCTTTCTGACCATGAGACCCGGGTTCGAATCACACCATGGATGATTTGTCAGGAAGGAGACTTCCTGATGTTATCAGTCTGGAGGAGCATGATCCCAGCATACAGCACCTTTGGAAAGTGCCTGAAAACCATACCATGAGTTGGCCCAGGCCTTGTGGGTGAAACTGGGTAGATGGAACACTGGGGGGGGGGGAGCATTGATAGCTGTGCTAGCACAAAGTCACCAGTTATCATGACTGGGGGGTTTGAGTGTGCTGGCCTTGTTCAGATTGTTGATCACACTTGATAACATGCTCTCTCCCAGAAACTGTAACTAAGGCCTGCTCAGTATAGTTGCAGTATAAACCACAAATGTGCCTGAGTGAGTATCTACAATAGGGATTGTCTAGCAGCCCTAATAGACAGATATCCTCAAATACTAGTGGCCAGCTATTTTATTTATATATATATATATATATATATATATATATATATATATACATACACACACACACACACAAGACATTTTTGTGTTTATACATTCTTTTTATAGATACAAATATTTAAGTAAATGCTTTGTTTACAATAAACAGTATTAAACAACATTTACCAGCCTGAATGTGCAAGAAATTTTCACAGAAAATATTCATCCTCCGACAGGATTTGAACCTGTATCCTATACAGAACAGTCATTTAGCTTCATGTGCCTTTAACTGATATGGCCACAGAGGAGCATTCGGTTAGCAAAGTCGAATTTACTGTCTTTAAACTTCAATCTTCTATGAATCTCTCACATACATTCATATCTGCTCAAAGTGCATTCAAATGTAAACAAATGACGTCACACATGAAATGTGTGTGTGTGTGTGTGTGTGTGTGTGTATATATATATATATATATAATGTGGTGTGATGAGTAAATTGTTGCAATTTTATATTTTAATTTTGTGCATGCACATTGTTTTTGTTGGCTGCAGAATATAGTAGGGTCAGTTGGGCACCCTCTGTGTGGAAAAGAGCACCATGACACAATTTATTCCCCCAGAAATTTGGAAATGGCATGCTGTACTGCTTGGCATTCATGCAGGAAGCCCCAACGCAAACATTTGGTACGTGGGTGTCAATCTGAGGCCAGTATGAAGGATTTGGAAAGAGTAGGATGATATATCCAGGCACCATCATGGTGTTTGGAGTGATCACTCGGCCAACGTTATGCCTCCATTCAGTAGACATGGCTGTCAGACAATTTCCACGACCACATCACCCATTACGTCTGGCCACCTAACTCCCCGGACTGAAACCCCTTGATTATTATGTATGGTGTATAGTTGCATGAGAAACCAACAAAACTCCTTCTAACACCAAAGATAAACTGAAGGCAAGGATTATGGCAGCATTCACCAAATTAAACAAGGAAGCCTCCAGAAGAGTTGCAGGAGATTCTGAATCCATCTAGAGGTCGTGGTTGAAGCCAATGGTGATTTTATTGAATGAATTTGCTTTTTAGCATTTCAAGATATTTTAGTATAATTTTAGTAAATATGTCAGTTAAAATGAGATGTCAGTGTTATTTTCATTTTTGTGTAATTTAGACAAGAATTTATCCATCACACCCTGTACATATATTTTTCTCTGATTAAAATGCAATTCAAAAACAAATGGGTGATGGTACTAGAAATTTTCTAATGCATTAATTGGTTTGTGAAGTGTTTTTGTACTGGAAACTTCTCCCAGAACAGTCAAATAAACTCATTAAGAAATTACTTAATTCAACATTACAAGATGCAAGAGACAACCAACATACTTTAAATACCCAAATTAAGCATTTAAAATCATCTACACCAGCTTATATTAGTCACTTGAATGTTACTGAAACAATAAAAATTTGTCCTTTTATTTAAACAAGTTGTGATAAGCAATGAAAAGTGGATAGTGTACAACAATGTGGTACAAAAGACATTATAGAACAAGTGAAATGAAGAATCACTTACCATACTAAAGGCTAAGAATACTGTAAGAAGAGGGTAATAATGTTTACATAGTGGGATTGGAAGAGTTTCCTCTATAAGCTCTTTCAGAAAAACAAGTGACTGATTTTAAGCAAGTACTGATTCCAATTAGACCAATTCAAAGTAGCAAAAATGCATTTAAAATTAGTTAAGAGAAAAGGTGTTCTATCAGGATGCTAGATATTTTTTAATGATCAGTTAAAAGATTATGGTTTGATTGGGGACTTTTCACTTGTCTGCTCTATTAACCAACTATGTATTGCACTTTCAGAATAACATTTATTTTGATCTTAAAGATAAAAAAATTTCAATGTTAAGACTACAAAAGTAACAAACTTTTGCGTATTGAATAAGGTGGGGATTGACTATTGGAATTTTTTTTTTTTAAATCTATTAACTGGGAAAGGGTTATAATAAGTAGAGGGAGTTGGAAAAAATAAAAGGAGGCGCTTGAATTAGACAAGAATTTAGTTTACGTTCTACAGAAGGATGCTAAGGATACCATGGGCCGAACATGTGAGCAACAATGAGGTTTTGGAGAGGATGCAAACAAGGAGGAAGCTTATACTTAACATCGGGAAGGAAGAGGCAGCTGAAATTTCTGGGACACAAAATGAGAAGAAAAGAGGGTTTGGAGAATCTGATACTTACAGGGTAGATAGAGGGAAAGAAAGACAAGAGAAAGTAATGAGAGATATAGCTAGAGGATGAGAGAACAGGGTTTGGGAGAAGTAGCAAAAAGACAAAACATTGAAAACTACAAGGGATAGGAGGAAGTGGAGAGCCATGATCACCTATGTCCCAAAGGCACACGGCACATAAAATAAGAATGAAAATAATTTTTTTTTTTCTTTTCCCCATTCATGCAGATGTCTTCTCAGGCACATTTGTGTTTCTTCAACATGCATAGGGCCCACTTGTGCTTTTATCCTGCAATTATGCTAAGTAAGCCTTAGTTACTGTTTCTGAGAGAGTGTACATAATCTGGAGTGATCAACTATTTGAACACACCCAGTACACCCAAATCCTATCAATAGCTTTCAAACAAGATTAATATTTCTTCTTAACAATTCAATCACAGTTGAAATCCTTACAAAAGTGTGCAGATTTCTTAAGGGTCAAATTTGCACTTTCATTTTTCATCTAATATGAACAATAAATAGATAACTTTTTTGCCTATTAAGCTGCGCAGTTTTGTTTTTTTCAACATCATCATCTACCTTAACTTAGAGCTTCTCCATAGATTACAAAGACTGAACATTATACAGAAGAAATTTCAGAACAGAATTTAACTATGCCAGGCTACATACTTATTGACTCCTTCCCATGTATAAAGTTATCAAACTGATCTTGTAGGTCAGTTCACTAATGTAGGGAGTTTGATCCTTACAGCTGCCCCTCCACCCTCATTCTTGTTGTCCAGTGCCAGATTAAGTTACGGTCAGTGAATAACTAAATATACAGAAACAAAGCCGTTAATGTTAACACAAACATGGGTAGAAAGCAAACGTGGGCTGAGAATCAAGTAGAAGAATGACCTCACTTATATAAAAAAAAAAAAAAAAAAAAAAAAAATTTGCTCTGAATCCCCTAGCAGCAGTGTTTGATGGTGGTCCAAGATCTCTGCTTCAAGTAGGTGCAAATGCCCTCTTCATTAGGATCTAGAAATACTGATGATGAATCATAAATATGAGGCCTGAGAAAAAAATGTTTCAAACAATGGCTAGATTTTAAAATTATCTAAAGACTAACTCAGATTATATTTAAAATTGCAGCTATTTATAACAACTTAAAATTTTATAAGGATAAAAAAAAAAAAATTAAATAGTCTACAGCTAAGCTCAGATGAGCAACATTTTGGTATTTTTTGTCGTTCTAACTAAAGGAGAGATATGACATTTTTTTTTTTTTTTAAATAAAAAAAAAAAAGTAAAAAAAAGATATCTAAAAGAAAGGTAAATATTGCTTGAAATTAATATTTGTAATTATTTTTTATTTATTGTACAGGTTATGATTATTACATTTATTTGTGTGTACATTACACACACATTATGAAAGGATGGCTCTAGTCATAACTTAAGTTCCAACTAGAGTCATCCTTTCACAGGAATTAATGTTAAGCATTTTTTGTTCAGTCTAGGAAATCTAGGCTTCAAGCACTTTACTGAGTAGGTAAGTTTGCCTTGATGCATTTTTTATCTTTTTTCAGTCTTCGCATTTTTATTCAAGACTGTATGTGGATAAGAGTTTTAGGTTTTGGCAACTTATCCATAGGTTCCACAAATGGTTTTAATTTTCTCTTTAACATATATATATATATATATATATATATATATATATCAGCTCCTCGCCCCATAGTTACTATTCTTTTTGTATTAGTATTTGTCGAACTTCCATGAAGACCATTTGTCATATTTTTATTTTGCTTACCTAAAATTATATATTGCCTTTTCTACTCATTTTTTATCAATTGATTGATTAGCTGTTAGTGCTGTCAAAAGGTAAAATAGATTATTTTTATTGTAGGTTATTATGAATAATGACTTCATAATCTCCAAATATTTTAAGCTCAAATCCAAATTTATTTTTTATCTTTTTCCTACTAATATATATATATATATATATATATATATATATATATATATATATATTTATTGGTAGCAGGTTTTCGTTAAGACATGTCTCGTTGAATAATTTAGACAAGTTTTCTCTACTTATTTTCAAAAGGATACTCTCATATTCATGGACAAGCTTCTTAGTAACCTTATTAAAAGGTAAAGAGAAAATGATCATGTCGATACATATTAGGTTGGTGCAAAAATAATGACGTAATAATGTCGTTTTTTGACCTATTTTTTTAACGTCAAAAAACGACATTATTACGTCATTATTTTTGCACCAACCTAATATTTCAAGTACTTTTGATATTAGCACAATGTTATCAGAGTGTTGTATTTTCTAAGATAAAAATTGTTATTCATCATATATATATATATATATATATTAAAAACTAACACACACAAGTGTGTGTTTTAAAAACCAGCTTATAACATTAAGAATTTTAGCAATGATATAAACAACTTCATATCATCTGAACAGGAATGAAAGCAGTGACGGTACCTACTCCGAATCCAACATAAAAATTCAAGATGTGAAAAAAGAAAAAGAAAAGAGTTGCTCTGCTGGAGATTAGCATCAGCTATACTGAATGAAAGCATAAATGGTTCTCTATAATGATTAAAAAGACAGCAGTTTCATTTTAGAGGCATTAAAATTCATAAGCCATTGCATAAAAGGTCATGAGCCCAAACCTAGAACTGGTTTTCAGTTTTTGCAGGAGTACCTTCTGCCCCTTTTTGGGTGCTATGTTCTGTGACAGGCTAGTTCCGAGTGAGTTCAAGGCTTACGGTCAAATCATGTTGAAACACCACAATTAAGCAATGTCAAGCCTGGTCAGTACCTAGATAGGTGACTGGAAATACTAGGTACTGTAAACATGAATGTGCAGATGGTATAATGGATAATGGTTCAGAATTGTTAATCAGAGAGCCGAGTTCCAATTCCAGTTGGGTTTGTTATATTCAATTTACATGCAACTACGCTTGGGAAAGGTACGAATCCACCTCTTCTACCTCCCATACCTCTCAGCTATAGGTTAATTAGTAAGGCTTGTATCACAAAATCATTGTTAAAAAAAAAAAAAAAAAAAAAAAAAAAATTATTTTCTGGCTTTAAATAATCTGCAAATGTCTTAGTTATTTCCCTTTAACTCAACTCTCCAAGTTTTGGTTTACCACTGCTGTGGACTGGTATTGAACACACAACTCTTTGGGTCTAGTCACTGGATCTAACCAATGTCTTTATCCACTGGGCCAGGTGTTCTTCAGTTAAAGGGAAATAACTAAGACATCCAGAAGAGGCATGACACGTGGAACTAGAACAATCTACCCCAGTGAATGAAATAAAGGGTTCGGTTCGAAATTCCAATCACCTGAAGAAGGCAGGAACATACAACAGCCAAAACATTGTGAATATGGTAATGAAGATGAGGATAACAGTCCAAATAATGTAAATGATGCAAGTAATCATAATACCTCATCTCAGAGATATAAACAGATATTTATAACAGAAGTTGAAATATAATCTTTTACAGGATGTAAAAGACAACAAAAATAATAATTCTATAAGATTTTTTTTTTTTTTTACATATATAGTTTTGCAAATACAAAATAACTACAAAAAATAAAATGACTTTAAAAAAGAAGTTGAGATGAATTTCTTTAAAGGAAATAGTAAAGATACAGTAGAAGAAATAATAAAAAATAAAAATTTTATAATGTAAGACTTTTTATATGAAGTGTAAATTCAGCTGGAGTCTGTATAGTTTTACTAACCCCCAACTCCAGTGACATCTTAATTGCTCCCGACTCAACAGCCGACAGATACAGCTGCTTATTTGGCTTGATCTTCCAGATTTATTTGCAGAAAAATACTCCAGAAAATGATGTAATCTCATGAATCCTAAAATTACCAATTAGTCATTTAGACTCAAATCCTAAATGAATAAAGGCTGAAGTTTAAATCATCAATTGATGATTGCCACTTAAGTGTTAAGAAAATAAAGAAAAAAAATAATTACATCTGCTTTCTTTCCTTTGCGTTAATTTCAATTTGCAAACTGTCAGTCAAGTGTCAAACTGATCACAGTCTTTGCAGATTCTTTTATTTGTTATTGGCATTTCAATATAGGCCACAACAATATTGATAATGGCATCTCTTGTTGCAGGTGTTAATGGGAATAAGAATTTTTGGACCAAATGGATGATGTGAATAATCCATCTGAAAGAGAACATGTATTTAATAGCTTCTATTACATCAATTAAGGTCTTTAGTGTCAGATTAAGTTTCAGGACATCCTTTAATAGCATTGAGATTTGATACAAATGATTTCAAAATTTATCACTTCTGGCTGACCATTAGTTGACAAATGATGCAATGATTGATAGACTGTATGCGTTATTAGAATTTACCATCTTTTTACACTACAAGAGAAAATATTAAAGGCACTTTTATTCTGGAGAAAAAAAAATTCAAATGTGTCATTACAACACACTTGTACTACAAAAATCCAATGTATAGTGTCCAAGCCTGTAGAGTTCATTCAACATGTGGTCCCATCTTATCCTTTCTAATCAAATGTGCCAAAGACAGGTAACCCTTTATCCAAGAAAGTAACCAAAATGTCAACATGATGTTCAAATTGCAAGAAGTTAGCAAGAAGATTTTCTTCAAGTAATATCCTTTGTACTCCCTTTTAAATGTCCCTCAAGCTATATAATCTTCCAAGAGAATGATAATTAGTAACCTAGGGGTGGTTACTGAATAGAATAATCAAACAAAGGTTGGTAATGAATGATAATACTTCGGACAAGAACAACACATGATTCGCTAGTAGTGCATAGAAGTAGTAGTCAACTGCTAGAAGTGAAATCCACAATATATCCCCAACTGCAGACCAACATACAGTATTTACTACTGTTTTTATGTGAATGTGGACGTACCCATTATCATCCATAGGTAGGCTACAATATATATGAAATCAGCTGGACATGAACAGAATAACATGATACATTAACTATTCTTGAATAGTATTTTTGCTTTTGATCTGCTGGAGAGTATATGTTCCCAAAGTCTTTTACGCTATCTTGTGCTGCCTTAAATGTTTAAAAAAAATGAAATTTGATGCTTAAAAATGGAGTTTATTTATACTAAATATAAGTTTTTTAGTGCTTTAAATTAACCCACTTCACACTTAACTAAAGCAAGGTATTTAGTGGTAAAAAAAAAAAAAAAAAAAGAAATTGAAAATATAGCCTCCCTCATAATTTCAGACTAAATTATTTTAGTATGAAAACGAAGTGGAATAAATTTTTAAGTATTAAAACCCTTGATTTAATCTCAAAATGTGAGATGGAATAAAATTATGAGATGGAGTCACATTCCTTTACACACACACACACACATATATATTACATACATACACAAGTTTTGTTGAAAACGACTGACAAGGTGCTGTGGTTAAGTTTTTTTATATAATTTCTCATGTGAGCCAATATTATTTATGCATTTACATGTCCATCCAAATTTGTAAATAATTATATTGTATATACTACATGTTTAACAACAAGACTCATTATATCTCTCTGACTGTAGCCAAATTAGGTCTCATTTAAATACACATGGAGATCTACCAAACTCTATCCATAACATACTTGTTGATAATACAAATATAATAGCCTCACCCACATGTAAAAAAAAAAAAAAGGCTAAAAATAATGGAAGCCTTAAGAAAAAGCCAACACTCAATAATATCAATCACAAACATTACTATATGCTGAGCAAATTTGATAAATAAAACATTCCCATAATTCTTGTTACATACATAAAACAATGCATATATTCAGTTAAAAGTAAAATAAAATTTATATTTGATAATCGCTAAAGGATAGCCAAAAGCACTTGGAAAACATTTGGTCAATTTTTATATAATTTATGTTCTTAAAAAAAAAAAAAAAAAAAAAAAAAAAAAAAAAAACACACAGAGATTATATAAAACACAACCACAGCACTTTCAGTCATTTTCAACAAAACTTGCATAAAAGAGGGATTGCTGCCCACATTTTATATATATATATATATATATATATTACAAAAAAAAAAAAAAAAAAAAAAAAAAAAGTAAAACCATCAATTTAGTTCAAAATACCATTAAAGTAAAAATAAGATTTTTAAGTACTTTTTTATAATAATGGCTGGCATCATGTATTAATACTTGTATCCAAGCAGACCTGTGTGCTAGGGTAGCTAGCCAGTCTCTCTTGCAGGTACCTACACAGGCCCATTTGATCAACACCCACAGAGTGAGTAACCTATGGTTTATACTGCAAGTATGCAATCTCCACAATGCTCACCAAATATCAATAGAATTTGAGGCCAATGGATCACATTTAAAAAAAAAAAAAAAAAAAAAAAAGTTAAAATAGCAGCATTTAGAGTATTTTAACCTTCAGAATTCATTTAGAGTGATTGGTTTTTAATATCAAGGCAACACAAAACAGAAAGTAAAATTCACTTTGTGATTCAGTTGACAATGTGCTTGAAACTCCTTTTCCCTGGCTTCCCTTTGACCTTCTTGGCATGGGTTTCAAAATACAGGATCCCAAAAGTTCAACCAACACAAAAAAGTTACCACTGTGAACATGGCTCAGAGATTTAGAATAGATTACTCTCCCCTTTACAGCCAAAAATAACATCAATAAGACTGCCTAAAAATATTAGACCACTTAGCTTTCTCCATTAGAATTTGCTCATGTAGAAAGTGTTTTACGCATCTATTTGAACAAATTTAGTCTGAGTGTCATAGTAACCAATTACATTGTAATTTCTATGCTTAAAAACTAGAAAAATATAACTGCTCACTATTACTTGGAAAGGTTTGGGAGCAAGGGAAGATATCTGAGCTGCAACATTTTGCAATGTTCTCTGCACATTTAGAGTTTGGTTTTAAGTTAGTGGCATTTTGTTCAAGTGTAATTTCTTTAACCATGATTCATGATCAACCTTAGGTTTAAATGGCGATTTGTTTTCAGTCTGTTCTTGAACAGATTGTTCAGTTTTTACTTATGAATATTCTCCATTTAGCTTTCAGACAATAATTCCCCCCCCCCATCTCATGATGACTTTGTTCTTGTAGATTCTTTTTAATTTCTTGCTTTGCTTTTGTGCACAAAAATTCTGCTTATGCGTTGCACTGATAGGATTGAAAGAAAATTCTTACTGGAAAGGATAATTACATTTTTCTTATTATTGTATTTTTAGGGACCCAATATAGGGGGAGGGTACTTAATAATTAAGGGAAGGATAAGAATTTCTTTAAGATGCCACAAACAGGGATGCCAGGAAATCATTTAAAGGATCAAAAAGTGTAAAACTAATAAATGAAATAGTTTCAATAAGCTCAGTGTGTGTGTTGGTTAGAAAATTTTCTTAAAAAATAAATAAATAAATGTCCCTTCCCAGCCTTCTATTATGGATCCAAGAGTCCTCAGCTCTTCCATAGAGTTGAGCTTTTCACTTTTTTTTTATCATTTTCTCCCAAAATGCCAGGAAACAAGGGGCTACTGTGTGTGAAATAAATACAAGAAAAAATACTTTTAAGGTGAGAGAACAATAAAAGAACAGGAATTAGGAAGACAGAAGATAACAACTGCCATTGCCTGTCTATATTTCTGAGATGAGGTATTATGTACATTATTTACATTATTCGGACTATTGTCCTCATCTTTGTCGCCATATTCATTACAACATTTCAGCTGTTGTATGCTCCAGCCTTCTTCAGGTGGCTGGAATGTCAAACTGAACCCTTTATTTTGCTCACACATGGCACGTGGAACTAGAACAGTCTACCCCAGTGAGTGAAATAGAGGGTTCAGTTAGACATTCAAACCACCTGAAGAAGGCCAGAGCGTACAACGGCCGAAACGTTGTAATGAATATGGCGACAAAGATGAGGACAATAGTCTGAATAATGTAAATAACGAACTGCCATTGCATTTAAATTTTTGAAGATCACAGTTACCTGGAAAGCAAAAGCCAGAAGAGAGTTCCAAAAGTGAAAATTGTGCAAGAAGAAACTGTGAGCATAGAACTTGTGGTAACATCTACCCATTTCATCTGTAAAATGATGAGACCTAGCTGCCAATCTAGCACTGCACTTAAATTTATAAAGTCTAAGTACCATAGAGGAAAGTTCATCAGAACAATTACCATGAAAATATTTATAGAAAAGGCACAGGGAAGCTATGTTATAGCAGTGGGAAAGTACCTGAAACTGATATGTCAGGACCAGTAACATTGCAGATTCTTTGTATTTTATCAAGAATCTCTGAATACATAGCAGAAGCACTAATGCAGATGCAGCAGTAATATTTAATAAGCATCCTGGAACAGTTCATGATAGTCTTAGCAAAAAAAAAAAAAAAAAAAAAAAAAAAAAAAACTACCACCAAAAGTTGCAATTTCAAGGGAGATAACTACATTGGTAGTATTCTTTTAAGTTATCTCTAGACAAAAAAAAAAAAAAAAAAAAAAAAACACAGACAAAAATATACAAACAAATATGTATTTATATGCTTACACATGCTAGGGATTATGTAAGTAAATCTACTTCAGTATCCTTGCCAACTACAGCACTATTGGACAGTTCTAGCCCAATGACAAATTCCTCAATTCTTTTTTTTAAAGCTGCCTTAACCTTTATTTTAAGAAAACAAGAAAATTTTACTAATAAATATAACTTTAACAATATA
>OZ010603.1:29106271-29118771 GCA_963932145.1 Acanthosepion lycidas
GAACGAAACATGCATGAATGCATATATATTTATCTAGTTTTACCTTACATTTTTATCATTATTTTATCTAGGCAGAATTTTTTTTAATATTCATGACAATATTTACATTATTTACATGTGGACAATTGCTCCCATCTTTGTTGTTGTTGTCACAATGTTTCATCCATTCTGCCCTCCAGCCTTCATCAGGTATATATCAAACTGGGTAAACCTATAGGGAATTCTATCCCTGTGTCAAGTAGTGTGGACTTGAACTCAGTGGAAACAGGGCAAGAAATAACTGAACAGTACTAAATATAAGAACTAGACAAGATATCCTTAGATATGAGCAGAGTAACAACAACAGTCTACCTCCGTAGATTAAATAAAGGGTTCAGTTTGGAATTCTCTGTAAATTACCTGTATCGACATATACCTGATGAATGCCAGAGAGCAAAATGGTTGAAACATTGTGATAACAGCAACAAAGATGAGGATAATAGGTTGCATGTAAATAATGATAACTTCTCATCTCAGAAATTCACATGACTAGGTTTTAATAAATAATTGATTAAATGTGTATACATATAAGACCTGCTGATACATAATCTGATTTTAACTGCATCTTGTTCATAATCTAAAATTCAAACGCAGCCTTTGAATTAATAGATTTGAAATGAATAACTAAAGCTGTAAGCCTGGATTATAAATTTGCAAAAGAATTAAATTTAAATACTTTATTCAGCTAATAAAATAAAAATAAAATATTTTTTCTTTAAATGTAAGTTTATAACAGTCATATTTTGACTGGGCTTAGGAAGTTGTTTTATTATAGATTCGTCAACATTTCATAGGCATGTAGTTGAATGGTTAGAATATTTGCTTTCCAACCATGAGGGCTAGGTTTAAATCACACCATGTGCGATTTATGAGAAAGATGACTTTTTGATGTTATCAGCCTAGGAAGGTGATCCCAGAGTGTGGCACCTTTGGAAAGTGTCTGAAAACTATATCATAAATTAACCCAAGCCTTGTGAGTGAAATTGGGTGGACAAAACTATTTGGGAGCCATCAATGGTTATGCTAGCATGAGGTCACCATGACCAAGGGTTTGAATGTACTGTCCTTAATCAGATTGTTGATCATACCAGATTATCTGCTCTCTCCCAGAAACTCTAACTATGCTCTGTTCAGTATGGTTGGAGTATAAACCACAGGTTGGCCTTGTGTGTGTTGAACAAACAAAAATGTTCCTGAGCAGGCATCTGCAACAGGGACTGGCTAGCCATCTTATGCAAACAGACATACTCGGATATGAGCATCCAACCATTATAGAAGATTAATGAAATGGTGGAAAAATAACAAAAAAATAAAAAATAAAAAAAAGATATACAAAAGACTAACAGAAATTTAAAATGACAGTGCTTGCTATTTATTGCAGAATGCTGACAATTTTTTTATAGATTTTACAAACAGCGAAATTAATTTTATCAGTAATTAACAAAATGTACACTTTGTCTGAATTTCTCAGATGTAGAGTCATTTACATTCAGACTAATATCCTCATCATTGTTGTTATTGTCACAATGTTTTAGCCATTGTGCTTTACAGCCTTTTTCAGGTGTATACTGATCCAGGTAACTTTTGAGGAATTTTCAACTGAATCCTTTATTTAATTTGCAGGGATTTGGCGAACTGGGTTCATAATTTACCGTCAAATTTCCAACCATCATAAGATGGGAGTTTCAATACATGTTGGTGGGGGTCGGAAGCTTATTGTCCTTCCTTCCAACAGTCATAACTCTGTTTAGCTACCAATTTCAGGAATAGAAGCCAACATTTGTATAACCTCCCAAGACAGATAAGCAAAACTGATTAAGTAGAAATTGTTGGAGTATATATATTGAACCAAAGATGCTTGTCTTGCTAGAACAATTACAAATGAGTAGTAAGTTTGATCCTCACTGGGTGCCCCTACTTTCAGCCTTGTGCCACATCTAAGCTACACTTGGAAAAAAAATCACTATATTGAACCAAATGACAGACACTTCAAGTGGTGTAATGGTTAGTAAGCTTGTCTTGTTAGATCAGTTATGACAGAGTATTGATTTTGATCCTCACTGGATGCTCTCATACTGTTGGCCTTGTTCCACATCTAAGATATGTTTAGTAAATCAAGGGCACTTCAAGATGGTGTAATGGTTAGCAAACTTGTCCTGAACTGTTGTATCTTATCAGTCTTCCTATATGGCAGTGAATGCCCTCACAGATGAAGAGACTTTAAGTAGCAGAAATGTGGTTCTACAGAAGGATGCTGAGATTACCATCGACTGAACATGTGAGCAACGACAAGGTTCTAGAGATGATGGCAACAAAAAGGACACTTATACTTAACATCAGGAAGAGACAGTTGAAATTTCTGGGGAAAAGAAACGAGGAAAGAGGGACTGGAAAATTTGAAACTCAAAGGACAGATTGAAGAGAGACAGAGGAAAGCAACACACAACCTACCTGGCAAGCTTGAGTGAAATGATGGCAAAGCAGGGTTTGGGAGAGACACAGTGCATAGAAGAAGAGAGTTTGATCTTCACTGGATGCTCCCGTACTGTTGGCCTTGTGCCACATCTAGGCGATGTTTAGTAAATCGCTATATTGAACCAAATGATTCAGTTCATTTTCATTAACAGGTTTGATAAATCTCCTGCTGCCTGTTGGAATCTGCCAAGTCAGAGGAGGGGAATAGTTAACTAAAGTTCAAGGTTCAAACCTCTGCTAAGGCAGTTGGCATTCATTATAACAGTTTGTTCTTATTCTGCTATGCATGTCTATAGGACAGTAGCCGAGTGGATTAAAGCATTGGTTAATGAATTTAGTGACATAGTAATCATGAGTTCAATCCCTTGACATGGTAGTAGAGTAGAAACAAAGGTGAGCAACACTGGGAAGTACTAAATAATAACAAGATAAGACATGAACAGCAGAATGAAAATCTACCCTAGGACATTAAATAAAGGGTTTGGTTTTAAATTCCCTTAAGCTTACCTGGAGGCCATAACAGAAAATATATAATAATAAAGATGTGGATATTAGTTGGAATGTAAATAAAATACACATTTTGGGGGGGAAAAAAAATTCAAAGCAGAAATAATTGATCTTGTTTAAATTTACAACAGTGTATATCAATAATCTCTAAGTAATAAAGACAAACAAAATAACATTGAAAATTATGAAGGAAACAAAGATATCACCAATATTTGTGAAAGACAATGTATTGAAAGACTAACAGTTTTTATATATATATATATATATATATATATATATATATATATATATATATATATATATCTCCTGCCCAAAATAAAGATTACTTTTTTTTTTTTTAATTAGAAATTTCCAGCTTTAAAAATAAATAAAGAGACAAAATTAGATGTTAAACTTGCAGAAGATTTAGTGATAAGAATAAATTTAACTGAATTAGAAAAGTCAACTACATTAATACACTAATGCTGGAAAAAATGTATGGCACCTTAGAAGGTAACTGACAGGCTATATCTTCACAGAGACCTAGGTATGACAAACTACATCCAGCAGCAAGGCCTCTGATTGGGAGATTAGAGGTATGTGGAACCAGCTCTTAATTGCTGTTGATCCCAGATCCACCCTGACCTGGGCTGATAGCACCTGTTAGGGTCCCAGCTATGGACAAATAGTGAATCCCAAACAAAAGCAAAATGTGATGAGAGTATAACAACGCCTGCTTACAGCAGAAGGGCCAACAACGCCTGCTTATAGACAATTGCTTTCAAAATATTTAGATTTTGGTGTTTAATAACACAGAGGTGTGGATATGTTGCTAAACAAAATTAACCAAACAACCAACATGAATGAAATCTTTCATGACATTAGTCCATATAATATCCTACAATATCTTAAAGAAACTGTATTCCAAAATATAACTTCAACAAAACTACAATATAAACCGCACATACCTCTAGTAATTATGTCCACACAAACATGTATATGCACAAAAGCTGAATATCATCTACCACGTATTCAACTGTGAAAGCAGAATAACATATTTCAAGGGCACATGGTACAGTGGATAAAGGCTTTGGTTAGATCCAGTGACAGACCCAAAGAGTGTGAGTTCAATACCCGGTTAAGGCAGTGGAGAACTTATCAGAGGGAAAATTAGCAGGAGATAACTGATAACCGACATCCATCAAACATGGGTTGTGGAACTAGAACAGTCTACCCCAGTGATTGAAATAAAGGGTTCAGTTCGAAATTCCAACCACCTGAAGCAGGCCAGAGTGTACAACGGCTGAAACGTTGTGATAAATATGGCGACAAAGATGAGGACAATAGTCCGAATAATGTAAACACTGTATATTTTTATTACTTCCAAGCTACCAAGAAAATTAAATTTCAGCATTAAATGACCAAAATAAGGAGTTGATGTGCTGTTAAACAAATCAATTAATCAATCAATCATCTTCACAGGATTTGGATCAGAACAAAAATGGAGAACTGCTGCCATATCTAGACTGGAGCTACTTGATCCTCTCACTCCAGCCTTGACAGAATTCAAAAACATTTGGAGGTGATGAATTATTTCCCCAAGAGACTAAACCCTATTGCTATTTCCATAGAAAATATTCTGATTACCTACATTCCCTAGTTCCACTAGTTCAGACCTTTACTCCTAAGACCTGCCATGTCATGTATCCAAAAGTGAACCATCCTCATTCTCTGTTTTCCATTGGTAAGCTTCATCCAAAAGGCTGCTCCCTTTGTAGAAATGACTCCCAAGAATAAAAACCATAAAACAACACCATTCAGTAATTCTTGTGTGCCTATTGAGCCTTATGTTGTGTGAAAAATTGCAGGAGAAAAAAAAAAAAAAAAAAAAAAAAAGCCAGTCAGAGGTGAATTGGTTTTCAAGACATTAAAAGATATGTGTGAAATACAAGGATCAAGATCATTGAATTTGAACAAATTTAAGAAAGATTAAAGACCAGTCATGAGTAGACTGCAACCAGATTGTCTTTTGAGATGGCATGCATAATTTCAAGAGAAAAATAACATTTCTTAAAAGTCTGTTGGTTTCATTTCATTCTCACTTGTTCAATCACACACTCTCACACACACAATCACATATACTATCACAATCATTTTTTGCTAAGATCATACTTGTAAACTTCATTTGTTGTTGAAACAGGAAACGTTCATAATTGTTTCTCTAGTGTAGAAATATAAAGATTAAAAAAATATGTTTGCATACTCAAATGAATAAATTAGAAACAAATCACATGCAGTGGCATATGTTATACCAAGACTTTAGATAGATTTTACTGTTATTCATCAATAGTAATATTAACTACAGTATAACCCGGATATAAGAGAGATTTTCTCTGGTCCCAAATTAGAGCCTGTGTTAATGTATATAAAATAGACCAAACCCGGATAAAAGAGAGATTTTCTCTGGTCCCAAATTAGAGCCATACTTACCTAAACAAAAAGACCAAACTCGGATATAAGAGAAACCTGGATATAAGAGACGACTTCTCCGTTCCGACAACTCACTTATATCCGGGTTACACTGTATTTCCTTATAAGGAAACATTTGTCATACATTGGCTGAGCAGCCAGTACTACTTTCAGTTGAAAATTTATAAAATCTTTTAATGCAATTTTTCAGGAAAATAGGTTTCTCAAGTCCAGTAACAGTTATTACATTTCCAGTATTGATGGGGGGCTTCCTTCCTAACCTTTTGTTTGAAGTAGTGTGGAACATCAACATTATATATAATGTCATTATTTTGCTACATATATTACTCATTTTAACTGCTGCTGTTGTTGTTGTTGAAAGTCCTCAATGATGTGGACTGTTATTTGGTACAGATCTTTTTTTTTTTTTTTTTGTTATTCTCTAGTGCCAGTTCACAAGGTTTAGAAGGATGGTCCTCACCTAAACCTACAGGCTTCACTCTTTCAAAGCTATTTTTAACCATTGATCCGAGAAAGCAGTTGTATACAGCAGACAGTTTAGATATTTCTGAATAGGTTTGGAACTATGTAGGACATCCATATGAAAGTCTCAATCTGACGAGGTTATTTAAGACCATGAATTATCCAAATCTATATGAAGGTGAAAGCTATTAGATGAATTACTGCGATCAGAAATTTTTCTTGCATAATGTTCAATTTGTGACACATAGAAAATATTGACAAAATGTTGAAAAATAATTTGTTTATATATTCTCTCTCATTACTGACTTACAAACTTACAAACTTATAAATGATCTAATATTTGTCAAACAAGCATTTTGAGATTTTAATAGAGTAATTTGTTTAATGGCATATCAACTCCTTGCAGGTCATTCAATATGGAAATTTCATTTTCTTGGGACCTTTGAAGTAACAAAAAATATGTTATTCTGCTTTCACAATTGAATGCATGGTAGATAATACTCAGCTTTTGTAAATATACATGTTTGTCAGTAGATTTTGTTTAGAAGCATTTTAACCTCTATGCAGAATCCAAGTATTTTGTACATGATTTTATACTTTTAGGGTTAAAGGTATGTTTTTTTGTTTTTTTTAGATATATAGTCTATAGATCATAAAATTTATTGCTGATCATTTTCCTATAAAAATGTACTGTTGATTTTTGTTTGGTGGGTTTACTATTTGTCCATAGCTGGGACCCTAAAATGTGCTACCACCCTGGGTCAGGATATACCCGAGATCAACAGCAATTTAAAGCAGTTACACACTCCTCAAAATCTTCAAATTCCCAATCAGAGGCCTTGCTGCTAGATGTAGCTTATTGTCATACCTAGGATAAGATTCTGATAAAAAAATCAATCTTGGAAATCGACAGAGAGCATTTTAAGTATAGTTCCTGCAGAAAAACCTAATGGATGCCTTTGGCTCCAATAACACATAATTTATTTAAATTATATATTTAATGGATAACAGCTCATTTGAATTTAAATATCCTGGAAGAGAAACGGGGGTCAGGTGTACTAAGTAGATATTTCAAGTTGCCACAATTTCTTACTGAATCTATATTCCAACTATAAACAAAGGTATAACCATGAATTATGTTTTTGTGATGACTTATAAATTAATGAACATTATCAAGACGTTTTATGTTTGTAGCCCTCTAGCAAGCACAGGTCACACTCGAAATGCAAACAGAACTATTTCTTTTAATTCTTGATTTTCTGAAGAACAGATGTAGTGTCATAATGGGAAGAGTTTGGGAAAATAACTGGTTTCTGGTAAGGCTTCCAACTTGTTATGGTTAAACAATAAGATAAAGATTTGGTTTAAAAAGGTCCAGTTCAGCATTACAGTTACATTTTGAAATTGAACCCCCCCAATAGAACTTATGAAGTCTGGAATTTGGTCTTAGAAATTTCATAAGCCCATTACTATATTTATAAGAGAAGAGAGCTTAATTGAAAATTGAGTGTTTATAGATATAGACAATATGGACATAGCAATGAACACTGCATAGAGACTGTTAGTTCCATGCTTCAATGGGATCTTCAGACCAAACTCTATAAAGATGGCGCTGAAAATTTTTTTTTTACAGTAAGGTTCACCATTTACAAGGCCCGGGGACCACGTGAGTGTATAGGTGTGGAAGATAACAGTTAACCCTAGCCTTGAACAGGTTAAAATTGTAGTGATCAGAGAAAGATCATGTTGGGAGTCAGTTCCACAGGGCAGAAGAAGCTGCTCGAGTGGAACTTACATCTCACTGATGGAACATGGAGGGAATGTCGATGGTTTGCCACCGTCAGTAGCATGCCGTGTTCTTGCTGTGAAGGTTTGCCTCGGTGGAACCAGGGAATGTAGTCTATCCGAGAACCTGCCATAGAAGGAGCAGTAGAGCAGCGAGAGACTTGCTACATCTCATCGGTGGAAGAGGGGATAATAATTCATCACCCACAAGGGTTCAGAGACACTTTTGAACTATCAAGGCTGGAGAGTGAAGTCTGGGAAGTACCTGCCCAAATATGACAACAGTACTCAATTTTTAGCCTTATCTGGCTTGTGTAAAGGTAGAGGATAGCAGGAGGAGTCGGGTACTTACTAGAGTGGTACAGGAAGCCGACCATTTTACAGTGTTGATTCCTATATTGAGAGTCTCATTATATATAATTACAATAACTGTTATATTTAATTGATATACGTGCTCAAGTATCTCTATTTTTAAAATGGTATAATTTTCATAAACCAGGTTTTTTTTAGAATCTTAAATAAAGAGGATGTTCCTTTTGACAGGATTGAAACCAGCATCACTTTTATGAATAAGCCCAGCGTGCCTTTCTATCTTAATGCGAGATCTGCTTTCCTTCATAAATGTAACTGAACCTGGCTTGCCTGTGAAGACCTTTTTTGACTTAGCGGTCTAGAAGCACGCCAGATTATCAAGCTACACAGTTGTTCCCCCACTACATTTTCTTTGTTTGAACCCCTAACAAAAGACAGACTTTTTATATTAAATACTGTTGAAAAATTCTCACCAGTAGACAACAATTATACTGTTTAAGAACAAAGACATCTACTCAAGCATGTGTATCTGGTAAATATAATGTATATATATTAATATGAATGGATTATAATTAAAAATTCATCAATTCCTGTAACATAACAATCCAGGGATTCCATTTGTATTCATAAAAAAATTTGGTGGTTTTAACTGCCCCGAGTTATATAATGATAGAGAGTTTGGGAGAGGGGGGGGGGGTTCTGAACATTCCTTTATGAAATTTAATCAACTGTGTCCAAACATAAAAACAAAGAAAAGAAAAAAAGAAACTAAATTTAACAATTTTGTTAAAATCTAACAATAGTTTTTTTTTTTTGTCCAGTAAGAAAAAAAAAACTCACATTTAATTCATACTACCTACATTTGAATTTACATTCCATATACCCAGTTCTCTGAAGTAAAGCCTATGATTTCTGGATGTTTGCATTTTAGTTTAAATAGTTAAAATAAATTTTATATATAAAAAAAAAAAAAGGCAAGATAAAAAGAAATAGCCAACAACAGACATAAACAATTTGTAATTAACTAAATAGAATTTTTCTTTTTTAAAAAAAAAAAAAAAAAAAAATAATGTAATTGTAATATTTATATCTCATTGTGTCTTTTTTTTAAATAAAAAAAAAAAAAAAAAAAATGCTTTGAGTATTTATTTTATACGGATTCAGTGTATTTTATTTATATTTTTAAAACCATTTACGAGGTGCACTTTGGTTAGATCTTCTATTCTTCTTGAAAAACACTTGTCTGTAAGGAATCTGATTTTTCTTTTTTAATCTTCTAAAACTAAAAGGGAGAGATATCCGGTGCAAGGTCCCAGAAACTGATGTTAACTTTTAAAATCATTTTTCTTTTTTTTTTTTTACAAGGGGAAAATAGAAAAATACAAAAGTAAACCTGAATCCGTTTTTAAAAATGGTAATAATTTTTTAGTTGGAAGTATCTTTTTTACCGTGTCATTCATTTTTTTTTTCTTAAAATGTAACTTAGTAACTAGAAAAAAGTGTAAAAAGACAGGGAATAAAAATTTTTGCAATTTTAAAGTTTTAGTTTTCGTAGTATTCTCGAAAAATGGTTTGCGCTACAAGATGTACCTTTGTCAATAAAGTTGTTTTTTGTTGTTGTTTTTTTATTTACTAGAGAGAGAGAGAAAACAAAGATATTTTGAACAGGGCAATGCTGATAAAACCCTGCTACGCAAGATTCTTAATTAGCAATACAGAAAGCAAATTTTAAACAAAGAAAACAAAAAGACATTTCTGCGTTGTTTTAAAAGAAAGATTTTATAAGGAAACAATAAATAATAAATGGTACGGAAGAGAAAAGAGAAAAAGATGAAGCCTCTGGTTTTATTTTTTAGAACTAAAAAAAAGAAAAAAAGATGATCTTTTCAGTGTTTCACTTTAAAAATAAAAAAAAAAAAAGGTTCGTTTTTTATCTTGACTAAAAAAAGCATTTTTTTTTGTTTTGAAAAAATAATGTAATTATTATTAATAAAGTAAAAGTATTATAAACAAAAAGCCAAAAAAGGTTTCAGATTCAAATCAGACCTAAAAATAAATAAAACTTTTCATAATGTACAGACAGGTGAATAAGATTCTTTTTTAAAAGTCTCTAATTTTTTTTAATTTTTTTCTTACTTTTAAAATTGCAAAATGGGAAAAAGATAAAAATTTTTAATAAAGACAAAAAAAAAAAAAAAAAAACACCGAAACTTGAAGTTACCAGAAAAAAAGTTTAGTTTTAAATATATTTTTTTCTTTTTGTGTCTGAATTTTAAAATTAAAGTGACTAATTACTTATCAAGATAAAATATAGATAAGTAAACCGAATTTAAAGACAATATTAAATTTTAAACTTTTTAAAATGAATAATATTTATTTCACCAGTAACGAGGAAAAAAAAAGTGGATACCTCATTTTTTTAAACTTTTTAGACTGTTTTTTTTTTTATTATTTTTAAAGTGATTTTTGCTTTTTAATTTCTATTTCAACCTTGACATGTATGTTAATAAAATAAAAACCAAGAGAGAAAAATAACTAAATTTTTATAACAACTGTTTTTAAACTGAAAACTGGTTTGACTTTTTTTGTTCTTTTTAAAGCAGACATGTTTTAAGTTAATTTTTATGGATTTTATTTAAAAAATTTAACTAAATAGATAAGCAAAAGATAATTACATTTTAAAATAATAACTACAAAATTAAAAACTAGCAAAACAAACTCTTAAATAATTTTAAAATAATAAAAATTATTTTTTTTATCTTGTAGTCATTTTAAATTAATTTAAAGAGACAAATTTTTCTATCTTAAAAAAATAATAATAAATAATACAAAAATAACATAAACCTTTTTTTTTAAATTAAACTTGACTTTTTCTAATGAAATTACAACAATTAAGAGACCTTAAATAATAAGTAATAATAATAGAAAAACTAACAAAATTATTTTTTATTTATACAAAACTACAACTTCAATCTTTGACTTCAAGATGCACACAACAGACGGCGGCAATAAATATATTTTTTAAATTACTTACATGATATAATTTCAATAGTTGGACTCTCTGGGGTGCTAGCCTTGGAAGTTGCATCCCAGTAAAGACGATAAGCAGTGAGGAGAACAACATTAGGCCGGCCATCGACATCTAAATTACCGTACAACAAAATGTTTTGATCGACAGCAGCCATGTTATTGTTTCATCTGGAGCCAGCCGACGGATTTCTTCTATTTGACTCGTTGAAGCGGCCATCCGACCAGTATAAAAAAGAGGTACTCAGACGAACGGATTATATTCAACACGAGGCAAGTCTTATATAATTAGAAGATTTAATTCTACAGGAGAATATACACTTCTGTTATTCAATAAAATATTTATAAAAAGATTTTTTTAAATCTTCTTTATAAAAATATCCTTGTGTATATACAGTGTAATGTCTTAAAATAAATTTTAAAATTTATTTAAGTTTCATATTTTTTTAGAAATTTGGCTTCTTTGAAATAATTGCCTCATCTTCTTAATTATTGTTTTTTAACTTTTTAACTTAATTTTAGTACACGACTACAAGAAGTGGAAACCAATGAAGACAGTATAGTCAACTAGACTAGATCGTTAACCATTACCTCATGCTGAGGGGCTTGAAATATTAAGTGATGATTACTTTTAAGTTTTGACACACAGAGTGAGTGATGATCAGACCAAATTGTAATAATCTAAAAGGATTTTTTAGGGCAAATTTTTATCAATATCATATCATAACATATCTCTAAGACACAAGGGGTTACAGGGTGTGGAAGAATTAGGAACAGAAACATTACTAATGAGCGGGAAGAGGAAAGAGTAATCAGGAGGACAGTAGATAGCCATTGACATTGCATTTAAATTTTTGCAAGGCAACAGAGCCACTAAAATACAAGGGGTTAGAGAGTGTGGAAGAATTAGAAACAGAAACATTAATAATGAGCGGGAAGAGAAAAGAGTAATCAGGAGGACAGTAGATAGCCATTGACATTGCATTTAAATTTTTGCAAGGCAACAGAGCCACTAAAATACAAGGGGTTACAGGGTGTGGAAGAATTAGAAACAGAAACATTAATAATGAGCGGGAAGAGAAAAGAGTAATCAGGAGGGCAGTAGATAGTGACTGACATTGTATTTAAATTTTTGCAAGGCAGTAAAGCCACTAAGACACAAGGGGTTACAGGGTGTGGTAGAATTAGGAACAGAAACATTAATAATGAGCGGGAAGAGGAAAGAGTAATCAGGAGGACAGTAGAGAGTAATTGACTTTGCATTTAATTTTTTGAAGATTAAAGTTGGCTGGAAAGCATGGAGCCAGAAGGGAGTTCCACAAGTGAGAAGCATAAGAAAAGAAACTGTTAGCATTGAACATATGGTTACATCTAGCCAGCTCATCTGTTAATTGATTACATCTTAGCGCCAATCTTGTACTGCG
>OZ010603.1:29123771-29233771 GCA_963932145.1 Acanthosepion lycidas
CTTCGATGATCTGTAGCATTAAGTTAATATTATTTTCGCCATGTCAGCGAGGTTTAGAATATGTCGACTACATTCCCTGCAGAAGGGTCAAGGCCCACTAAAAAGGTCCATCTTTCTCAGTGAATACTTGAAGACTCAGGTATAAATTTGACCATATGACAGCTTTTTGGGACTCTAGTATAAACCGAACATATGTATACATTTTTTGTCTCTGGTGTAAAATGAAGCAATGTATAATGGCAGCCTTATAGTTAAAAAGAAAAAAAAGTAGATATTGGTTTCATTATTTACATTATTTGGACTATTGTCCTCATCTTTGTTGCCACATTTATTACAACATTTCGGCCATTGTACACTCTGACCTTCTTCAGGTGGTTGAAATGTCAAACTGAACCCTTTATTTCACTCACTGGGGTAGACTGTTCTAGTTCCACATGCCATGCCTACTGGATGTCAGTTATCAGTTATTTCCTGTTAATTCCCCTTTCCAAGTTCTCCACTGCCTTAACCCGGGTATTGAACTCACACTCTGGGTCCTGTCACTGAATCGAACAAATGCCTTTATCCACTGTGCCATGTGTCTTTGAAGAAGGTCGGAGCGCAGAATGGCCGAAACGTAATAAATATGGCAACAAAGATGAGGACAATAGTCCAAATAATGTAAATAATGTACATAATACCTCATCTCAGAAATATAGACAGATATTGATTCCAATTGAAAAGGAATAATTATTTACCCACTACCCCATGCAGCAAGATGTGGCACAAGGCCAAGTTTAAAGTGGGGTATCCGAGCCTATATGCTCGGGCAAAAATTCCCTAGAGACCACTTAAAAACAGAGTCAGTTTCCCAAGATGTGACTCTGCCCTTCGGCAGAGCCTCGTCTGGGGAATACCCTCTGACATAAGCCAGGTAAGTATAATTGAAGAGGAATAACTGCCAAAAACATCCAATCCCCAAATTTATAGGCAAATCTTACAGATGCATGCTGGGATTTCTTCCTAGCCAATAAAAATGGATCAATTCTCATCTCATATAATTCTTTCTTGTCTTGAAGTCTGAACACTAGAATTATTTGATTGTATCTCTTCTGTTTGTGAACACAATTCTTACTTTATTAACCTTTTGCCTAGGTTTGACTTGTATATTGCTTGCTTAGTATTATTTTGCCCTGTTCTTTTTCATCCTTTTCTTATTTTTTGAGAACTTTGTCAATTCTGTTTGCTAAGAATTTCTCCAATTGCACTTAACCATGATGAATTACTCTACAGTAAAAGTGACAAAGCAACAAATGGATATGAGATGGGGTTGGAATACGCAAAAAGAGTTTTTATTTTGTGGGATTTAAAAGGCTCAATAGTTTTCTCATTCCTGGGTATTATATATCAGTCATGGGAGACTGAGTTTGTTCAGGCTATAACACAAGATAGTAGTTGATATAGACATGTGGAGAAAATCGACATGCATATATAGTCAAGTGAGACTCATGGCTGACTGAAGCACGTTGGTGTCACTGCTGATGGCCTGGGTAGTTGTGTAGTTGGTTAAGCTGGTTTTCTGTATGGTCTGTTGTTAATGCCAGTCTGGTAGGATCTGTCTTCATGGTTGAAATCAGCATTGATTTTATACTGAGTCAGTGGCTCAGAAACAGCTGCTGCAAAAACTACATTGGGCCTTTTCTGATTGGTCAAAAAAGATTTTTTGTGACCCTGGCATTTTTCAGTGGTATTCCAGAAGTATCGCTTATCCAGATAAAATTAATGTCTGTTTTTTGTCATATGACAAAATTATTGTCTATGGGTGTCTGTTTGTGTTAAAGAATTGGAGTTCCAAGAGGGTATGACAAATGTCTACCCTTTTTAACTTTAGTGTAAACCAAACTTATATCTAACTTATTGACTCTCTTGTAAACTAGAAATAGGCCAATTATTTCATACTTTAGTGTAAAACAAACCTACACCCTTGTGCAAATTAATTGAAACAAAATGAATAATCCCATTATTATTTACTTTTTTCATAGTTTTCCAATGAAACATGACCCAGTGCACATGTTAGTACTTCATATGTCCATTCCACAAAGTCGTTCCTTGCAGATTGACCACAGATTCTCGATTGGATTTAAATCAGGAGAGTTTCCGGGCCAGTCTATAGTACTTTGATTTTCCCACTGGTAAGGCTTGCCAGTGTGTGCGTGCAGTGTTACAATCTTCGTACGCTTCCTTGGAGTAACGTTCATTGCAGACAATGGCCGTAGGACAACTAATCAACAGTCGAGACAATAGTGTCTGGGCATGATAAAAATGTGATGCAAACATGGATGATGCAATATTTTTCAAGGCCAAATAAATTTCACCATACACCCTGAAAATAGATTCATATTACTGCACACCACTGCAAATGGCCTAATCTAAGGAAAAATAGAAATTGATTACACACTGTCACTCCAGTGGGTCTAAAACTGACAGTATGGTGAAAGAAAGGAAAGTGGTTGTTTTAATTAATTTGCACAAAGGTGTTCATCTAATGCAAACTGGATTTATGTATACATTTTTGGCTCTAATATAAGACCAGCTCTATGTCTTTTGTCCTAATGCACTGAAATCTGAATGTCCGAAGACATCTTTGAATGAAGAAAATCAGATAACAGCATTAATCAAATGTAGTTGTAATAAATAAATCATGATTGTGATCACAATCACAAGTCCTGTGACTCATGAGAGTCATAGGGACACCACATGTACTGCAGCCACAGTAGAAGTGGTGTTTCTTGGGTAAGGTAGCCTGATACAACCCAAACCTCTCCAGGTTGGTTTGAATACATAGTTTTTCTTCTTCTAGACAAGTTTCCAACCAAGGCTATAGAGCCTAGTCTGTCCTGCTATTTACCCATAGCTGGGAAGGGAAAAGAGATGGATTTATACCTTTCCCAAGGTTATTTGAACATAAGTGAATGTAATGAACTCAATTGGAATTTGAACTCGGTTCTTTGATTCCTAGGAGCACTACATGTACAGCTGACTCAGCAGAAGTGGTGTGTCATAGGCAAGATAGTCTGATGGAGACCAACCTACCACAGGTTGGTGTGAATTCAGAATTTTCCTTCTCCTAGACCAGATGCAATCCAAAGCTATAGAGCCCAGTATGTCCTACTATTTAGCCATAGCTGCGGGAAGAAAAGATGGTTGATACCTTTCCCAAGGGTATTAGCACATTAGTGAATTTAATGAATTCAACCAGAATTTGAACTTGGATCTCCAATTCCTTAATCCGAGCTGCAATCGATTACTCCACGGTGCATCCAAAATAATAAATAAATGTAATAAAATGTAAAAAAATTGTAAAGTGTATACCTACTTTTGGCCCACCCTGTATATTGGAATTTTCTACCAAGTACTGTTAGGGAATACACGGCTAATCTTAACAGGCTTCCACATAAATATTCATTTTTGGTACCCTGTACTGTTTTATTATAAGACATCAGTTAACAACCGAGAATTTAAAGCAAAGCCTGAGTTTAGAGACTCAGATCAATTGAGCCTTACTATAAGGTCCAATATACTAAATTTTGCTTTACTTCTTAAAAAGAGAAACAGACAGATATTTAAGCTTGTAGTAAACCTTTATTTAGTAAAATCTGACTACAGTCCATAAGTGAAGTTCAGCCATTTCTTTTATAGTCATGTAGCTTGAGGCTCTGGACTGTCAAGTTTGAATTTCAGTTGAATCTATTACATTCACTTATGTCCTAATACCCTTGGGAAAGGTATGAATCCTCTTCTTCCTCCCCCAGCTGATGGTAAGTAGCCAGACAGACTGGGTTCTGTAGCCTTGGATGGCAACTGGTCTACCACAGAAAGAGATGGAAACAAATCTGCCTCATCAGTCATGTATCAAAAGATACATGATCGCCTAAGCATGTATCATGTATGGCACATAACTGATTGATATATATATATATATATATAAAGTTTTAGCATCCGTCTGCTTGTTATTAGGTTGGTGCAAAAATAATGACGTAATAATGTCGTTTTTTGACCTATTTTTTAACGTCAAAAAACGACATTATTACGTCATTATTTTTGCACCAACCTAATATCAAACTCCTTCTAGGGTTTTGGAGAGAGACCTGCATAACCATATATATTCTGAAACTACATTACCTAGGGTACATGGATAATTGTATTTCATTTTGATCAAAGTGGATCCCTGGGGGGCACCCCCCCCACTGCAATATTTTTCCTTTTGATATAAATTCAATTTAAAATTGAACAAGGGAATGACTCCTCAGATACTTGGATAAGTATATTTCATTTTGATCAAAGGGGATCCAGGGGAGGGCACATACCCTCCACTGAAAATTTTTTCCCTTTGATTAAATTTAAATTTGAACAAAGTAATGACTCCTAAGGTACTTGAATAAGTATAGTTCATTTTATTCAAAGCGGGTCCATAGGGGTCACAAACTCCCCACTGTATGCCACATAACTGACTGAGATTAAGGTTTGAGACACATCATGTTGAAACACTGGTTTTAGTATGATCACCAAAGTTCTGCAACATTAAGCCTGGCCAGTACCTAGGTAGTTGACTGCTTGGGAGCACCAAGTGCTGTAAGCTTGGATGTGCAGGTGGTGTAATGCATAGTAGATCGGAATGAGAAATCAGAGATCCAAGTTCCAATTCCAGTCATCTTCATTATATTCACTTAAGCACAAGTACCCTTGGGAAATGTATGAATCCAACCCTTCTCCCCACAGCTATAGGTTAAATAGGATGACTTGTCTCAGTAAATCATTATTGTCTGCCAAAAATTCTTATAATCTAAAATTATTTTCTTGCTTTAAATGACATGTAAAAGGTTGATAAGCCATAAAAAACAAATCATTTGAATTGTTTTATTGGAAGACAACTGTGATTGTGATTTTTGAAAGGTTTTCTCTTTTTTCCCTTTGAATTCTGCCTTTTTTCTTTTTTTTTTACTCCTGTTAAACATGCAGCATGTAAGTACTTGAAAGAGTTCATCTGAAGATGACGTTGAACTATCAATAGCTTCAAGGATGAAATTCCTTTTTTTTTAACCACCTTTATATAAATATCTTTTGTTAATCTATTGATTATTCTTTGTTTAAATTCAATTGTTTTTAATATTCGGATTCACATGATTCTGAAAACTATTGTATGCAGGATAAATAATACCGGGATTCATAAAACAATAATTCTTTTTGTCCCAAAACACATTTTCAATATTGATTCATTAAGTGTAACATATATGTCGTACAAGGTCAAAAATATGGGGCACCTAGTGAGGATCAAACTCTTTACTCACTCATAATTGATCTTGTAAGACAAGTGTTGATTTCCCAAATCTGGGAGAAAATGACTATTTTGCATCTAAATACAAAATTTTGGCACACAGCCGAAGAAGAGATCGGGAAAGGTACTCAGTAACTATCCTAGTCCTAGTTAATCATAATCAAAACCCATTCATTCAATACAATATGCTCAATATGGGAGGGAATGATTGCAAAAGTTTTCCCCTTCCCTCTCTTATAGTCAGAAGGACACAAAATGCATGCTGGGATATTTTTCTTAGCCAATGAAATGGAGTGGCTTGCATTTTGACATGACTCTATCCAGATCTGACTTAACTACTAGACAAATATACTGTGTTTGCTTGGGCGAACTTGCTTTTGTGTACAAACACCAACTCCTAGTCTGTGAATTCTTTTGCCTTCTAATCATTTTTAATTTGCTTTAACTCTATTGTTTGCTTGCTTGCATCATTGTTGCCGTTTTATCTTTTTGACCATTTTTTTTTTCATTGTAAACATTATTAATTCTATTTGTGTTATTTATCTTGCTTTTTAACAATGTCTTCTAACTCAATAACAAGCTTGTTAACCATTACACCATGTTGAAGTGCTCTAAATACATTTTAAATAAACCAATATAAGTATTATAAAAATTGATATAATAAAAAAGAAATGTTTGCAGGACAGATAACATCAGGAGTTGTTAGATTATTATTCTTTCTGCTCTGCAACATGCATTTTCTGTAGGATTAATCTAAGATTTTAATCCATACAATTAACTCTATTGTCACATGTACAAAAGGATTCTGTTTTCAAAAGCATTAGAAGTAAAATTGTCTAAAGAAAGCTAACATAATCCATGCTGTTAAAAATGGCTGATATCTTTAAATAATTTTGCATTTGCATTGATTATATTTTCTAAGTAATGAAATATGTTTATCTATAAAATTACATCTATTATCACATGTACAAAAGAATTCTGCTTTTAAAAGCATTTAAAGTAAAATTATCTAAAGAAAGCTAACGCAATCTCTAATGTTAAAAATGGCTGACATCTTTAAATAATTTTACCATTAGATTAGTTATATTTTCTAAATAATCTAGCATTTTAATCTATGTAGGATTTTTATCTATAAAATTACATCTTTTGTCACATGTATGAAAAAACATTAAAAGATGAATTATCTAGAGAAAGCTAACATAATCCATGCTGTTAAAAATGGCTGATATCTTTAAATAATTTTGCATTTGCATTGATTATTTTTTCTAAGTCATGTAGGATTTTTATCAATAAAATTACATCTATTGTCACATGTACAAAAGAATTCTGCTTTTAAAAGCATTAAAAGACAAATTATCTAAAGAAAGCTAACGTGATCCTCCATACTGTTAAAAATGGCTGATGTCTTTAAATAATTCTTGCAATTATGAAATGAAGAAAAAAACAGAGGAGTTTTTTGACTTTCACCAGCAAATACCATCACTGTGATGATTACTATTTCATAGAAAATACCCAAAACTCCAACAAACATCAAATTAAATTCTTTGTAGATTGTTTAGATATTTAGATTTATATCAAACGTTAACCCCCAAATATACCCTTTAAAGTAATGCAAAATAACGGCGTCTAAGAAATTGAGTGAAACCGTCTCTCATAATTTATTTTATTGTATCTTTTTCCTTTTATGTGGGTTTCTTCTTCACCCCTTACCCATCTATATCTAGAGATAACATACGTTAAGTTAAGCAGTGTCTACCAAGGGAGCTTAAGGATAAAGAATTGAAATGGTACATCTAACTCACTCATGTCTTCTCTCCCCACTCACTTCCTCACTTCGTTAATTTACATATGCTTAAAACGGCCTGTCAAAAATGTGTAAATTTCTTTTCATTTTAACCTTTGGAAGTAAAGTCTGATGATCCAGAGCTCTTTAAAAGGGCTGTGGTGAAATAACTTATTATATGGAACCTTAAAGTGGTCTGTTTTTATTAAAATATATATATATATATATATATATATATAATAAAAAGGCTTAAACACTAATATTCCATGGTCATAATTTATTCCATTGGAATCGTAAATACGATCCAATTCATCAGACCTACAAATTCAAAAAGAATATATATATATATATATATATATATAAAGAATATATATATATATATAGAATATATATATATATATATATATATATAATATATATATATATAATATATATATATATATATATATATAAAGAATATATATATATATATATATATAAAGAATATATATATATATATATATATAGAATATATATATATATATATATATATATATATATATATGTGTGTGTGTGTGTGTGTGTGTGTGTGTGTGTGTGTGGTTTGAACACATGATTTTGTTTCACATTTGACTGAGATTTATGACATATATACATATTCGAAAAGATGACATTTAAACATGTCTTTTTAAACGATTCATCCATGGATTGAGAATTTGAAAAGTTTTTACATTAAAAGTGAAAATGAAGGAAAATGAGATACATTTGATGCTCTTTTATTTCTGCTCTACAAACAGCAAAATAGGTATGTGCCATTTATGCAGATGGTGCTGTAGATAAGAGTATTGTACGTATTTAGATTGCTAGTTTCAGAAGTGGAAATTTTGGTCTAAAAGGCTGAGAACATTTTGGTAGGCCTGCAGTCATTGATGATGCCCAAATTAAAACCACTGATTAAAAATAATTATAAAAATTATCCAGGTCACATAACATGAGACAAGGTAAAGATACTCTCCATATTTCATATGAGCATTGTAAGGCATTTGAAAACACTTGGATACATAAATTGCTATGGTCTCTCAGTAGGCGGTATTTGAACACATTTATTCTGGCATAATACCACACAGGTCCCACGACGACACAATGTCGAGATACACTTGGATAAGTAAATTGTTATGATGATTTGGTGTTTCATGGTCACTGGACTGCATTACCATATGTGATTTTCTTCTCAAAGACAACAACCATTTGCCCTTGCATGGAGTATTGCTGCTATATATGGTCTGGGGCACCTTCTGTTTACCTCGGAGCTCTTGACAAGATCCAGAGACGGATATGTAATATAACAGGCCCTGATCTGGCATCTCGTCTACAGTCACTATCTCACAGATGCGCCGTCGACTCTCTCTGTCTCTCCTACAAATACTTTCATGGTAATTGCTCCGTTGAGCTGCTTTCACTGGTTCCCAGACTCCATGAATTCAAGTGCCCTACGAGGCTGGCATCCCACTCTCACCCTTACACTGTAGAAACTACTAAATGTAGCCATCTCTTCTACTCCAATAGCTTCATACCTCACACCTCTCGCCTGTGGAACACCCTTCCCAATTACTGTTTCCCTGAGAGTTATAATCTCCAACTATTCAAATGTAATGTCAATTGACATCTCCAGTTACCTTGATCTATCCACTATCCTTCTCCTCATCCTTTCTTCTATCACTCCTATCTGCTCTTGCTCCAAATCTTCTGCAAACCCCTGCATCCTAGTGGCTTCACGCCTTGCTCGGGGCGTAATGCTTAAAAAAAAAAAAGAAAAAAAAGAAAAGAATGATCAGTTTTTGAAAAGAACAAGCAATAACAAGTGGATTGTTTACAACAATGTAGGGTGAAAAAAATCCTTGAGAAAATTAAATGTGCCATCATTACCCACTCCAAAAGTTGTTCTGCATCCGAGCAAGGTTATATTGCATATCTGGTGGGATTGCAAACGCATTGTGTATTACGATCACCTTTTGCAAAATAAGACACTGAATTGAGAGAAGTACTGCTCCCAATTAAACAAATTACAGGTAGCAATCAATTAAATTGGCCAATTGTTGTCATCTTCCACCTGGGACAATAACATTTCTTTACAGGCTGGCAGAATAAAATTATTTTTTAAAGTTTTATTAAAGGTATTTTTAATTAATTTTAGGTCTGTCATTGAATTACAATTTCCAGGTACATGCAGAAACGTATATATATATAGAGAATTTAAATGAAACTGAGATGGATATGTTGTAATGGGTGGGCAAGTTGGGGTTGATGTAGTATTAATCCTGACTTGATATTATTTGAGTGTTGTTAAAATAATTACCCAATTGTTATATGTATTTGCAGTGTAGGAGGAATCCTTTTCTCCTTTTTTATATTGAAAATGAAATGAATTAAAACGTACAACAGTATAATATAAACAATAATAAAAACTTGACAGATGTGTTGACATAAATAACCAAAATTTGTGTTTTCTTTTTTGTGATGTGAATTACAGAATATTGGTATGGTGTGTGTAAAAATTTTCTCAGTGTCCCTTTTGTTTAAAAGTCAGTGCTGACTTGGTTTGGTTCTGAGAATTTTGTTTGTAAGGATGACGTTTGGAAATCATCTGTTTTCAATATCATATACAATAACTGAAGTTAAGTAATGTCAAACCTGCTCAATATCTAGATGGGAATACCAGGTTCTGTAAGCCTTGATATACAGGTGGCGTACAGGATAATAGCTCAGAATTGGAAATCACTGACCTGTGCAGATATCCTCAGGAAAGATATGAATCCACCTCTTCTCTCTCCAGCTATGTGTTAAATCATATGACATGCATCAGTAAAGATTATTACTATCTCTAAAAGATTCTTACAATCTAAAATTATTTCCTGGTTTTAATAAACTGTAAAAGGTTGATTAGTCATAAAAAATCAGATCAATCACTAGAAAAAAATATATTTTGGCAGTGTTAGCAATTGGCATTTTTCTGGTGCCTGTTACATTTTCTAATTTTCATCATCATCAGAGTCAAAGATACAAGACTTGTTTTGGCTCTCCTCTACTTGATACTCTCTTCCTATATGCTGCTTTATTAAATACTAGTCGAATTACCAACACCTGCTGCATGTCGCCCATTTTTTTTGTAAGGAAATGATAATTGGTTTTAAATCATTGTTACAATTTGTGGAGAAAAATGATGCATTTCAATATTAGCCAATAATCTTGCTGATGTGACCTCCATCTTCTGGCTTTCTCCTATATTTTGGATAGAAATCATTCCCTTATTCAAATTCAAATTTAATTTAGATCATAGGGAAAAAAAATCAGTGGGAAGTTTATGCAAAAACAGCTCAATCTAGCCCCTTTGATATGTATTTATGAAATACTTGATTGAAGTAATTGAATTGTCGCAACAAATATGTATTGTAAGGCACTACCAACTGATTGGTGATTTCTTGCTTAACTTAACATTCATATTGTCTCATTTTGATCTTGCCAATGTGATCTCCATCTTCTGGCTTTCTCCTTTTATATTTTGGATAGGAATCATTCTCTTGTTCAAATTTAAATTTAATTTAAATCAAAAGGAAAAGGTTTTCAGTGGGGAGTTTGTGCCCCATGGACCACCTTTGAACTATACCTATTCAAGTACCCTAGGAGTAGTTCCTTTGTTCAAATTTAAATTAAAGGGAAAATTTTTTTTTGGGGGGGGGGTGACAACACTCAGGGCCCCACTTTGATCAAAATGAAATATAATTATCCCCGTACCCTGGGTAATGTAGTTTCAGAATATATATGGTTATGGGGGAGGGGGTCTATCTCCAAAAGCCTAGGAGGAGTTCGATAACAGACAGACAGACAGGCTACAACTTTATATATATATAGAGATATGTAAAAATCTTAAGAAAAACTCTTTGATCAAATTCAATCGATACAAAAAATATGTTGCTCAAGATATTTATAGATCTGTTTCTTGACAGCTTTCATTTTTTTTACACTTATGTCTGAATTAAATCATTACTTCACTTGTCACATCATGTGTCCGTCCTCATTTTAGTAGAGATATGATCAACATGTGAGAAATTTACTTTAAAAAAAAAAAACAACCCAAAAAGCCATAGCCTTGAGGAAAAAAAAAATTGCTTGTGTATTTAACTGGTCTTGTTTGTACTGATGTATTTATTGAAGTGAAAAATAAGAAACATCAAGCCTAGTCAATACCTAGATGGATGACTGCTTAGGAATACCAGGTACTGTAAGCTTGGATGTACAGGTGATGTAATGGATAAAGTCTTGGAATTGTTAATTGGAGGGCCAAGTTCCAATTCCTGTTGGGTTCGTTATATTCACTTGTGTGGAAAATACTCTTGGGAAAGGTATGAATTTACCTCTTCTCCCCCAGTTATGGGTTAATTAGTAAGATTTGTATCACTAAAGCATTATTATCTCAAAAAAATTCTTATATTTTAAAAGTAGTTTCTGACTTTAAACAACCTGCAAAGAGTGGATAAACCATAGAAAACAAATCAATCTTTTTTTTCTTTTTCTCACTGAAATCGAACAGCATCACTCATATGCCTTTTCTATCTTTCCTCATGATCAAAATGGAACAGTCCATTATTATCTCAAAAAAAAAAAAATTCTTGCAATGTAAAAATATTTTCTTACTATATAACCTACAAAAGGTTTATAAGTCGCAGAGAAACAAATCAAGAATTTTTAATCTGTTGGCTAAACTCCCTTCCTTTAGTTTAGAAGTGCCTTTCCTGGGAGCCAAGTGGCTCTTTTTGAGAAACATTGTTTTATACAAAGTCCTTACCTATCCCATAATTCCAATATTCTTTTTCTTCTAACTAGATTGTTGATTTTCTATTTTGTCTGCATTCTGCCAACATCGGACATCAATAGTAATTTGCCCAATAAAAGATTGCACATGTTTAACTATTCAACATAAATTCTTTTGGACTCTGGTATAAAAGCTGTTAACCTTTCAGTCTTGATGTCTCCTCCAATGATTGGTAAGCAATGTTTTCTATGTTTTCTATGGTGTAACTTCTCAGCAAGGTTAACTGGTATTGCCATAAACAAAATGGTGTTTGTTATTATCTCTTTTGATTAATCTTCATTAACAGATATGTTTTTTATTTTTTTGTTGAGCTTTCTTTGAGAATTATAAAATAATGAAACAGAGAAATATATTGAGAGAGAAAAAGAAGAAGATGCAGGGAGGAGAGGAGTACAGGAGAAACATATGAAGAAGAAAGTGAAAGAGGTGAAGAAAAGGAGAAACAAGAAGAAGAAACAGGAGGAGGAGGAGGAGAAGATGAAGAAGTTGTTGTTGTTGTTGTTGTTGGTGGTGGTGGTGGTGGAGTAGGAGGGAAAAAAGAAAGCCAAGAAAAACAAGGCTAAAAAGAAATGCATGTTGTCCTATAAAATAAACACTGAAACAATTTATCATTTGGGTTATAAGAAAAAAAGTAGTAGGTGAAAGAGGTGAAGAAGAGGAAAAAGAAGGAGAAGAAGAAGGTAAAATGGAGGGAGAGGGATAATTTTGGGGAAGAAGAAGAAGAAGGAGAAACTAGAGAAGAAAAAGAAGGAGGAGAAACAAGGAAGAAAAGATGACACATGGCAGAAAAAGAGGAAGAAGAAGAAGAAAGTGAAGGAAAAAGAGGAAGTAGAAGAAGAAGGTAAAATTGGAGGGAGGAGGATAATTATGGAGAAGAAGAAGAAGGAGAAAAAGAAGAAGGAGAAATTAAAGAAGAAGAAGAAGAAAGTGGAGGAAAAAGAGGAAGTAGAAAAGAAGAAAGTAAAATGGAGGGAGGAGGATAATTATAGAGAAGAAGGAGGAGGAGAAAAAGAAGAAGGAGAAATTGAAGAAGAAGAAGGAGAAAGTGGAGGAAAAAGAGGAAGTAGAAGAAGAAGGTAAAATGGAGGGAGGGGGATAATTATGAGGAAGAAGAAGAAGGAGAAAAAGAAGAAGAAGAAATTGAAGAAGAAGAAGAAGAAAGTGGAGGAAAAAGAGGAAGTAGAAGAAGAAGAAAGTAAAATGGAGGGAGGAGGATAATTATGGGGAAGACGAAGAAGAAGGAAAAATTGAAGAAGAAGGAGGAGAAAGTGAAGGAAAAAGAGGAAGTAGAAGAAGAAGGTAAAATGGAGGAAGGAGGATAATTATGAGGAAGAAGAAGAAGGAGAAACTAGAGAAGAAAAAGAAGGAAGGGAAACAAGGAAGAAAAGATGACATATGGCAGAAAAAGAGGAAGAAGAAGGTGAAAGAGGAAGAAAAAGAAGGAGTAGAAGAAAAGGTAAAATTGGAGGGAGGAGGATAATTATGGAGAAGAGAAAGAAGAAGGAGAAAAAGAAGAAGGAGAAATTGAAGAGGAGGAAGAAGAAAGTGGAGGAAAATGAGGAAGTAGAAGAAGAAAGTAAAATGGAGGGAGGAGGATAATTATGGGGAAGAAGAAGAAGAAGGAAAAATTGAAGAAGAAGAAGAAAGTGGAGGAAAAAGAGGAAGTAGAAGAAGAAAGTAAAATGGAGGGAGGAGGATAATTATGAGGAAGAAGAAGAAGGAGAAACTATAGAAGAAAAAGAAGGAAGGGAAACAAGGAGGAAAAGATGACACATGGTGGAAAAAGAGGAAGAAGAAGGTGAAAGAGGAGGAAAACGAGGAAGTAGAAGAAGAAAGTAAAAAGGAGGGAGGAGGATAATTATGGGGAAGAAGAAGGAAGTGAAATTGAAGAAGATAGAGGAGGAAAAAGAGGAAGTAGCATAAGGTAAAATGAAGGGAGGAGGATAATTATGAGGAAGAAGAAAGAGGAGAAACTAGAGAAAAGAAAGAAGGTGAAACAGAGAGTTAAAGAGGAAATATGGGAGAAGAAGAAGTAGAATAGGGAGGAAGAAGAGAAGAAGAATATAATCAGGAGAATGATCCAGAACATTGAGAAATGAACATTTTTTCTTACCATGTAACAGATTACTGCATATATTCATATATAAGTCTACTTTTTTGATGAAAAATCCAATTTTCTCATATAGTTCATGTATAATGCTACCCCAGATTCTGAACAAGACTAGTAGGCCTGTCGTAATCAAATACTGCAGTACTAGGCAACATCCGGGACATATTTTATACCAAATAAATGGTCTTCATTCTTTGTTATACAAAGTTACCCAAAACTTGTATAGTGCGAGCCTTGAATTTCTTTTGCGAACAACCTGATTTTTTCATATACTTTGTGTATACCCCAGTTTCTGAGCAATACTAATAGGCCTACCGTAGTCAAATATTGCTGTACTGGGCATATTTTATACCAAATAAATGGTCTTTATTTTTTATTTGTACCAAGTTACCCAAAGTAGTGAAAAAAAACAAAAAAACACTTAGTATATAGTTAATAAAAAAAAGACTATTTTCTTCGGTGTATCGTAATTTCTTCCTGTTGTATGTACTCTAATAATTTGTATATAATTTATATATTAATAGTGGGATAGGCTTTTATAACACTCCTCAATTTTGCTGATTCCTGTTGATAACATTACTGTATACCATAAATAAAGCTACTAGAATTAAAATTCATTTTCCCCCTGTGCAATCATCATATACTGTATATGACAGCGCATCTTTAAGAATATGTAACAGAATTATAAGATAAAATTATACAATTAAATGTAAAGGATATAATAAATAAAACTAAATATAAATAAATAAAGGAAGATAGAATAAGGAACACAATTGAAACATATAAGTTATACATATACAGTGGAACCTTGATTCATGAATTTGATTTTGTACCTGAAGGCCATTCATAAACCAAAATGTGTGTAAACTGAGACTATTTTTCCAATAGGAACCAATGTTTGAGAAAAAAAAGGCATGGTACAATAAAATTGAAAAAGAAAAACACGCCACAACACATGAATGTATACAACACAGTGGTTGACTCGGAAATGATTCTGTTTGGGGTAAATTGGTTCAGCTCAGCTCAGTTCGGCAATGTTCAAGAACCAAAATTTTGTTCCATAACCGAGGCATTTTCATCTTGAATTTTCTGTTTGAAAACTGATTTCTTTGACATGTAAGACATTTGAGAAACAAGGTTGCTCTGTATATATATATATATATATATATATATATATATATATATATATATATAGATATATATATCACACAAAAGGGATGCTGCTGGAAAAGCAATACATCAGCAATGTAAACACGTGCGAAGATGAACGCAAATTGGAGAATGGAAAAAAAAAACATTGTTAATTGTTCATTAATAAGGTATTTGTAGATTCTAAGTGGCACACATAGTGAGTGACGTTCTGCTGTTCATGTAGCAACAGAAAGAAAGAAACGAGGCTATGAGATGCACACTAAAAAAGTAGGCCTCCCAGGTAGGTTACGGTCACCAAAAATGCATGAATTTTAACCTTTCCAGAAAAAAATTACCTTTGTATAGTACAACTGGTCACTGAAAATGCCTGATTTTTTTTTTGATTGATTCATATTCTATGGCTTAGAATATGAATCAATCAAAAAAAAAATCAGAAGAAGAAAGTAAAAAGGAGGGAGGAGGATAATTATGGGGAAGAAGAAGGAAGAGAAATTGAAGAAGATAGAGGAGGAAAAAGAGGAAGTAGAAGAAGGTAAAATGGAGGGAGAGGGATAATTATGGGGAAGAAGAAGAAGGAGAAAGTAGAGAAGAAAAAGGAGTGGAAACAAGGAAGAAAAGATGACACATGGCAGAAAAAGAGGAAGAAGGTGAAAGAGGAGGAAAAAGAGGGAGTAGAAGAAGAAGGTAAAATTGGAGGGAGGAGGATAATTATGGAGAAGAAGAAGAAGGAGAAAAAGAAGAAGGAGAAATTGAAGAAGAAGAAAGTGTAGGAAAAAGAGGAAGTAGAAGAAGAAGAATGTAAAATGGAGGGAGGAGGATAATTATGGGGAAGAAGAAGGAAAAATTGAAGAAGGAGAAAGTGGAGGAAAAAGAGGAAGTAGAAGAAGAAGGTAAAATGGAGGGAGGAGGATAATTATGAGGAAAAAGAAGAGGGAGAAACTAGAGAAGAAAAAGAAGGAGGGGAAACAAGGAGGAAAAGATGACACATGGTGGAAAAAGAGGAAGAAGAAGGTGAAAGAGGAGGAAAACGAGGAAGTAGAAGAAGAAAGTAAAAAGGTGAGAGGAGGATAATTATGGGGAAGAAGAAGAAAGAGAAATTGAAGAAGATAGAGGAGGAAAAAGAGGAAGTAGCATATGGTAAAATGGGATAATTATGGGGAAAAGAGGAAAAACTAGAGAAAAGAAAGAAGGTGAAACAGAGAGTTAAAGAGGAAATATGGGAGAAGAAGAAGTAGAATAGGGAGGAAGAAGAGAAGAAGAATATAATCAGGAGAATGATCCAGAACATGTTTCAATGTGATGTGGCTATAAGCCGCATTATTTTTAACCTCTTCAAAAAATTACCTGTGTATAGTGCGACCACTTATTCTTTGCATAACAAAACTATACTTGAGTATATACAGTACTTTTTTTCCTGCTGTCAGTCTATATGTAATGATAGGTTCCTACGGATACAGGAATACATGTCAGTTAGGACAGTTTAATTTTTCACTTCTTTTAGAAAATCAACATGTTAAATCTGGGGTTTAAAATCATAAATACTAACATCAACAATTACAGTCATAGCTTTTACCAATTTTTGAGCATTTAGTTTTAAAGGTTGTCGTAAAAAATGTACACAAATACCTAATTTCCACAATTTACAAACTAACTTCAAAATTTTACTGTTTCAAGAATAAATCAAAATAAAATTAATACCTTTTGTATTAGATACACTGAATAGAAAATTTATTCAAACCAGAATTCTAATTATGTATCATTCCATGGAGTCCATGGTGGAGAAGGATGGGTAAGTGCGTTAGACTCAAGGGGGATAATTTTGAAAGAGAAAAATACTAGTTTGTAGTGTGGCTTTGACATAATTGTTTTGTGACTTCATTTCCGTTTCTTTTCTGACAGGCCTCGTATATGTTACACTAACCTTTATACTGCTGGGGTCTGTTTAAAATGACACTGTTTTTCATATATATTGTAATCATTTTGCTTAAAGTTTGTATTATAAATTATAGTTTAGACAAAAAAAAATTGATGTCAATTTAAGCCAGTGTTTCTAAACCAGTATTCCTCAGATCCCTAAGGTACTGCAAGAGGTTGCCAGGGTTTGCACACAAAACGGTGATAAATAGTCTAATGCATTTTTGAATAAATTTTGCTTAATTTTATGTCAGCAATTTTGCTATACATGTACACCATATTATTGGAAAATCCTTGGTTATTATAATAAAGGCTAACATTTCCTATATTATTTTAAAATTATAATTAAAACAACTGGAAGAAAAGGCTTAACTAGTGATCATTTTAAACCTGATTCAGGATATAAAAAGGCCTCAAAGCATTGAGATAAAAAAGCATAATTTTGTGGTCCGGATGACTAGGATCAAAGTGTAGTATCTGTTCTGACAGCCCATATTTTTTTTATTTTTTTTTTTTTTTAACAAAAATAAACTTGGCAATATATTTGTTTGTTGTCGTCTTTCATCATTCAATATCTGTTTGCAGGTCAATATATCGCCCATAACATATCTAGCAATATCTATATGGTGTCAGTGTGAAACTGCCTTCATTAGTTAGTGAAATATGATGAAAATATAAAAGAGATAGATATTAATAGTGGTGTTTTTATGATGTAGGATGGCTTCACTTGTCACTTTTGCAATGTCAAGTGGGACCTTGTTATCACTTCCAAAAATGCTTGTTATATTTGAGACTTTGTAGACGCCGGTACTAGTAATAATGCCTTCCAATAATATTTGCACTAGTAATACTCGTTCAAGTAGTAATTGCCAAATAGTATAATGATCAGAAGAGAATCGTAGAGTAGAGAGATTGAACGTATAGCAATAGTGGATAGACAAGAAGAGTAAACAGTGAGTGTATAGTCATCATGCTACTTCCTTTATGGTCATGTGATCTACTTAATAATGAAATCACCTGTGTTATTCACTGGTGATGTAGTTTCAAACCACAGTGTCGGCAACAACACTTACTCTTATACAATAGGTATATAATAATAATTTTTATGCAGTGGTTCTGTGAGACATGAAAACCATTTCAAGGCTAGCACAAGGTTGAGAAACGCTGGTTTAAACTAATGGCAGAAGGATAAAGCAAAAGTGTCTCTTAAAAACTAGTTTAATGGCGAATCATTTTATCTCGTGTTGACTTTAAGAAGAAAAACAATTAAGATAATTTGAAAGAAAATTCTTTATGCTGGTTTTTTGTAGATCCAAGACAATTTGGAAATCACGTAAAAGGTATTGGCAGTAAAGATTGTCTAAGAGTAGCTGATGGAATATTTCCCTGAAATCTTCATTTATGTGTTCTTTCAAGATCTGAGCGACTGTGACTTTACACAAGTTCCTGAATTTTGTTGCTTTAAGTACCATTTGACCTTTCACCATACCTTTTGTCCTTCTCTGCCATCCACTCACTCAAGCTCATTTGTTTTACATATATAGTATATATATATATTGTTTTACATATAAGTAAAAGAAAGAACAGTAAGATATATAATCCGGTGTTCTTACTGATATTTTTTATTTTTATTTTTACACAAACAGTGCTCAATGTAAATTTACAGAGCCTAAATATTATAAATTAAGTGATATAAAATATGTTTTTTTTCGCTTCAAAATGTTTCAAAAATGGAAGCTCAAAAATGGAAGCTAAAAACTTCAAATCTAATTTAATTAAAGCTTTTGATTTAATTATAAAATTAAATTTGAAGTTTTTAGCTTCCATTTTTGAAACATGGTTATTACTGTGTAGCGAAAAAACATATTTTACATCACTTAATTTATAATATATATATATATATATATATATATATATATATATATATATATATATATATTGTAATCATTTTGCTTTGTTTGTATTTTCTTAATTTCAAATGAAAACTTCAAAATTTTAAAACATATTTCAGTGAAATTTTTACTTTCTAAAATTATTGTTTATATCTGTAGTTTAGACGTGTGAGGAAAAAAGGTGTCAGTTTAAACTGATTTTGTCTATATCATTTGCCTATATCATTTGCCAATAGTATTTTAAATATTGTTTTTCTTTCATTTAGTATATTAAAAGAACTTAGGTGCATAAAGATTCTTTTATTTTCCATTCTTTCTTTCCACTTTTTTCTTTCCTCTCTTTTTCTTTTTTCCTTTTTCATTTCTTTCTTCTATTCTCTTTTTCCAACATATTTCAATGAATTCTTCACTTTCTAAAATTATATTTTATGATTATAGCTTAGATATATGGAAAAAAAAAAGAAAGCATCTTTTTAAACTGATGTCAGAATTATATGGCTTGAAATAGTATTGTTTTCCATATACTGTGTTGTGAGACTCACCACTTTAGTTGTGAGGTGTGGACATCTTTTCAGTAAATATTTATGGACTCCTAGTTTGTCTCACAAACAATATTAGTGGACTCATGTGAGTCCAGGCAAAAATAAGAAAAAAAAAGGGATTTTAAAGAAACAAGCATTAATAAATATATTAAACGGGCATGTTACAAAAATGAAAATGAAGACCAAAAATAAAGTTGTGAAGAGTTTAAAGCAAACTTCAGTACAGGACTCTGAGTTACTTACATGCCAACAGAGTGAGAAGAGACGTCTTGTCACTAGCAAAACCAGAAGGGAAGTAGGAAGAAGCTTTTAATTCTCATACCACCTATGATTATCGTCAAGGGTCGTAATTCATTATCTCACCACCTCTGATTATCATCCGTGGTCGGAAATCCAACAACTGCGACTATTTCCCACTTTCTTGATTTCAGATGAAAATATCGGAATTTTCTGACATATTTCAGTGAATTTTTCACTTTCAAAAATTATAGTTTATAATTATAATTTAGATATATGAAAATAAAAGAATATAGCTTAAATGAACATTTGAATAGAAAGACAAGAAAAAAACACAAGGAATTTTATTTATATAAATCAGGTAAATACATTATTTCTGTGTAAGCGAGCCTTGCAGGATTTTTTGCATTTCTTGTAGAAACTTAAAACTGGATGCAATTCACTTATAGCATATAAAATAAATGTTTCACAAAGGTGGAGAAGTAAGAAGATGAATTCTAAATAAATACTTTAACTCCATATACGCATTGTGTTGTCACTTCCACCAGATATCAAGAATTGTCCATGGTGGTCGAAAGCCATGCATTGGACGGCATCTTCATGGCCAATAAGAGAACTCAACTGTTGAAAAAAAAAAAGGTTGAAAAAGTAATGGGCAAGGAAAGAAAACAATGATGATACATATGACAGGCTATTTAAGCTGAAATCTGTTATTTATTATACTTGAGTCTATAGATAAATACTGAATAGGTTTATACTTGAGTCTATAGGTAAGGATTGGACATATCTATATTTTGTACTACAAGCACTTGAAAGGTGACACCTTTTGGGATTGTTCTTATGCTTCTATCAGGATACAGTAATGTATTCTAGGCCCAGCCAACAAGGCAAACTAAAATAAAATAATATATATATATATATATATATATATATATATATATATATATATGTAATATTAAATAAATTCCAGATAATATTACTACTACTAATACTACTAGTGGAAATAAAGCAATTGAAATGAAGATGAAAGAAATCCTTGTCCAAAATGAATAATGGTTGACAATGCTTCATCTAATCAAAATTGCAGATAATATTACTACTACTAATACTACTAGTGGAAATAAAGCAATTGAAATGAAGATGAAAGAAATCCTAGTCCAAAATGAATAATGCTTGACAATGCTTCATCTATTGAAAATTGCAGATAATATTACTACTAATAATACTACTAGTGGAAATAAAGCAATTGAAATGAAGATGAAAGAAATCCTAGTCCAAAATGAATAATGCTTGACAATGCTTCATCTAATCAAAATTGCAGATAATATTACTACTACTAATACTACTAGTGGAAATAAAGCAATTGAAATAAAGATGAAAGAAATCCTAGTCCAAAATGAATAATGCTTGACAATGCTTCATCTATTGAAAATTGCAGATAATATTACTACTACTAATACTACTAGTGGAAATAAAGCAATTGAAATGAAGATGAAAGAAATCCTTGTCCAAAATGAATAATGCTTGACAATGCTTCATCTAATCAAAATTGCAGATAATATTACTACTACTAATACTACTAGTGGAAATAAAGCAATTGAAATAAAGATGAAAGAAATCCTAGTCCAAAATGAATAATGCTTGACAATGCTTCATCTAATCAAAATTGCAGATAATATTACTACTACTAATACTACTAGTGGAAATAAAGCAATTGAAATGAAGATGAAAGAAATCCTAGTCCAAAATGAATAATGCTTGACAATGCTTCATCTAATCAAAATTGCAGATAATATTACTACTACTAATACTACTAGTGGAAATAAAGCAATTGAAATGAAGATGAAAGAAATCCTAGTCCAAAATGAATAATGCTTGACAATGCTTCATCTATTGAAAATTGCAGATAATATTACTACTACTAATACTACTAGTGGAAATAAAGCAATTGAAATGAAGATGAAAGAAATCCTTGTCCAAAATGAATAATGCTTGACAATGCTTCATCTAATCAAAATTGCAGATAATATTACTACTACTAATACTACTAGTGGAAATAAAGCAATTGAAATGAAGATGAAAGAAATCCTAGTCTGAAATGAATAACAATAATTGCTTGACAATGCTTCATCTCAAGAATAAGGTGTTTACTCATAATCTTAGAATGACAGTCTGAGTAGCTGTGATAAAATGCAACTAGAATTAAAGTGAAAGAAATCCTAAGAAAGAAAGAAGTTGATAATAAGCACTTCTTAAAGAAAAGTGTTAACCTGAAGAATGGTTTTACTGAATTCATTTGAGACAATCCTAAAAGTCTTCTGAACTTACCTGTCCATTTGCAATATCGTATATTTTCACAGTGTGATCATCGCAGGCCATTGCAAGTACTGAACCTGGTAACAGAAATGAAAGAGATAAATATATTTTTAATATACCAAAGCTACCTTAACAAAAAAAATTAGTATATATCGTATCAATGTATGTTGTTAACAGTAGAACTATAGTAAAGAATCCAGACATCAGAAATGAGATACTATGGATCCATCATTAGCATCTCCTATGACAACTTAAGTAGACTTGCCCACTTGTCAAAGAAAAAAAAAGATACTTTGATGTTTGTTATAATTGTAATATTCTGAATTTTTATTGATTCAAAAAAGGTCTGCTTCATAACATTGATACAGTGTAAAATATCAGTAAACACATAAATGAACATCCTCAAAAATGAATCTGCCTTATATGTGCCGTTTTCCAAGGGAGAAGAAAAAAGTGTAAAAACCAACCAGAAAACGAATATGACAAGAAATGCTTACCTGAATGAAAAAAATTCCACATGTTGACCAAGAGAAAAAAATGACACACATGGCTTGCATAAGTCAGTGTGAATCTTGAAGGATATATAAATTCCGAAGAAGATTCATGTTGCCCTATTCAAATTAGGTTCTATAAAATGGGTAACTTGATTGCAGTTGGGGAGTTTGTCTATGAGACGTTGTTGCATGGAGGATGAGTTCATGAGACGTGCAACTGCTAGATTGAATTTTATCTCCCACATAAAATTCTGCTACATCATAATTGTAAAATATTGAATTTTTATCGATTTAGATGGGGTCCTGTTCATAATATTAATACAGTGTAAAATTGATACCTGACTTTTTACAAAGTCATTGGACAACCATTTTGTGTATGAAAACATATTTTTCTGTTACAAAAGATTTCTTTTAAATGCAGAACAAATGGGCATATACATTTTAAATTAAAGAATAAAAAATTACATAAATTAATAAAAGTGTTTATTATTATGTCCAATGTCTATGCATTTTATTCTACCCACCTGTCACTGCCCAAAAAAGATTCTAAAAAAAGTTTAAAAAGTTAAAAAAAAGAATATGCAAATATCAATGATGTAAGCATAATTTCAAACATGGCATTTGTAAATTACAGCTAAGTCCAATAACTCTGTAAAAAAGAGATTGATTTTACACTGTAGCAATATTATGAACAGGACCTTGCTCTTAAATTGGTAAAAAATCAATATTTTTTCATTCTGACAAATGTTGTGGCTTGAGAAATGTCTAATGAGTTTTAATCTATAAAAAATATTCTCTGGAAAAATTTTCCCTATTTTTATGAATGGGTTCATTCTGTTTAAGTGTTTCCCTACAATGATGCAGTGCAAGCTACCATCAAACAAGAAACAAGTGCACTGGAAGACGTTATAATCACTGTCAAGGTCTGGCCATGTCATAAGAGCCTACAATCTTTCCTATACCATTCTACAAGGTCTTCTTATGCCTCTTGATTCCTGGGGGAACATAGGGCTGTAACAACACCTCTCTAACGGAAGCAGTTCTGGGCGATCCTCTTCAGCTTGGTTCATGCCATGATGGCTGCCTTCACCTCTGCGTCAACACTTCTGCACCAAGTCTCTTTTGGTTGACCCACTTTTCGCTTCCCTTGTGGATTCCAGTCAAGGGCCTGCCTGGTGACTCTAGAAGCAGGCTTGCGGATTGTGTGGCTGATACATCCCCATTTCTGTTTCTTGATGTCAATCTTGATTGGAGCTTGTCTGGTCTTGTCCCACATTTTGGTCATTGGAGATGACTTCCAGACACTTGATATTGGGGATGTTCCTGAGGTTTGTGAGTGTTGATCTTGGTTACCTGCCAGGTTTCTGAGCTGTAAAGTAGGACCAACTTGACAGTGGTGTTGAAGATACCATGCCTTAGGCAAAAGAAGAGGCAGAGAAAGAAAAAAACAACATCACTGAATGAACTGGATGATCATTCACGGAGACTCAGGCATTGGCATATAACTGGGGCATATGGAGGAAGCTGGTTAGGTGCACAGCTTTGCAGAGACCCTATGACCACATCCAGTCATGGGACTGATGATAATGTTTGAGCTATGTTTGTCTGGATGGTCCATCAAGAGTAGAATGGTATTTGTCAGCGGAAAGAATGTTTGAAAAATTCATCTTTATTCATTCTGTTAACTATTTCATTCAATTTTTCTGATCGATGTCATTTTTTTAAAAACCAATCCCCCCCACCCCAGTTAAGGCCACTAAGGCAGAAAGGAGCTACTGAAAGGGAAGGAGAAGGAAAAAACTTTAGAAGAAACCAGAAACCCACCCTTAAACATGAAACAAAGGATAAACCAGGAGGAATGTGAACCAGATGATAAGGCCTAGTGATTCTTCTTCTTCTTCTATATGCCATGTCCCTTCAGGACATTGGAGATCATGGTTCTCCCTAATTTCCTCTCGTGTGTGGCCCTTAATAAATTTTGCCTTATAGGTATTTCTCCTAAATCCTGTCTTGATATGCATTTACCCAAGCTCACCAGGTAGGTTATGCATTGTTTTCCTCTGTTCCTCTTAACTTCAATCTGTCCTGTGAGTGTCAAGTTTGCCAAGCCTTCCACACTCATTATATACACCAGAAATTTCAACTATCTCTTTCTGATCTTAAGTATAAGTATGCATTTTGTTTCCATTTTCTCTAAAACTTTGTTGCTCATGTATTTGGTCCCTGGTATTCTCAGAATCCTTCTGTAGAACCACATTTCCGTTGTTTTACGTCTCTTCTTTATCATTGAGGAGATTGTCCAGCATTCATTGCCATATAGGAAGACTTATATTGCATAATAGTTCAGTAGTCTTTTCTTTGTTTCTTAATACTTTGCTTAGTTTTAGGAAGGCACCATTCCTTATCCTAATGCACCTTCAGATTTCTGTGTCACACTTACCATCTTCAGTTAAATTACATCCCAGATATTTAAATTGTTGTACGTGTTTGATTTTGTTATCTTCATTTTGTAATTAAGGTGCTGGATTGTTCCTTTTGCTGACAACTATGCATTCTGTCTTCTTGCACTGAACGGGTAAATCACCTCCCTGAAAAAAGAGTTTGTGTCTTGTGCATGGTTTGCCAAAGAAAAAGGAAAAAAAATAAATCCTAGATAATTACTTAAGCATGCCTCACATATGGTATGGTATTTTTTTTATTGTGAACAATTGCAAAATTTACCTCTTCAATAAGAGCTACTATATCTACTGATATAGTTAGTCTAAAATAGCCAGTAGGGAGAGTGGGACATTCCATTACAACAATTTAGGACTCAACATTTTGCATGTTTCGACACCTCTTCTTGTTGCCACAATGCCTAAAAGTTTCATAGATTGAAAAAAAAAGGGATTTTTAATAACTTCTTTCTTGATAAAGGACACTGACTGATGAGAAAACCTCTTGTCCTTGTAGTGAAGAAGTGCTGCAGGTTTAAAATGGTCGGGGATGTTGTTGGTTACCAGTTTTTAAGCAGGGGTAATGCTACTTTGTAACAGAAGTGGTTGTTTAGAAATCATGATAAAGAGATTGAGAAATTCAACATTTTCAAAAGAAAGAAATTTCATCACATGGAGTAATTTCACATGTATATTTTTGCATAAAGAATAACATAATTCAAGAAGAGAGAAAATATATGTTCACAGATAGCTGAAAAAGGAAGTAAAAAACTCAGTTGTTAGAAAATGTTTTTGTGTGAGATGTGCCACGTGGCTGGCTGAGATTGAGAAGATGGCTTGCTAGAGGAAGAACTCTTCCTGGAAGAGAGAAGTTCTGTTGTTTTTGCTATTAGATTCTAGAGCAAAATAGAGGAAGAGGGAGAGAGTCCTTTCCTTTTATACTGTAGATTGCCATGTTATTTAGTTGGCGTCCTGTCAAACAAGGTGGGTGCCATCCCCACAGACCAAACATCAGAATGAGATGTTTCAAAAGAAAAGAATTTAACACATGGAGGAGTTTTATATAAATATTGTTATATAAAGAATAAGATAATTCAAGAAGAGATCAAGCCTCGCACTGCTCTTTTGCTACTTCTACAGAAACTGCTCAGACAAACTACATTCCCTGGCCCCACCAATTCAAACCTTTAGGGCAAGGACACACCATGCCACTTACATAGTAGCAAACCACCCACATTCCCTCTGTATTCCATCAGTGTGAAGTAAATCCCACTCTAACAGCATCTTCCTGTGAACCACTTCTCTGTGGAACTGACTCTGAAGGGGATGTTTCCTCAATCATACAGGTACAGAAAGGGGCTAAGAAAGGAAGAAGAAAAAAAAAAGTGTGTGTGTGTGTTTGTATGTAGGTGATGTGCCACATAGTTAGCTGAAATTAAGACTACCTGGGAAAGAAATTCTCCTCCTCTGGTGGACAGAAGTCCTGGTATTTAGCTATAATATTCCACAGCAAGAGAGAAAGAGTAAAGTCATGTCTGTTCTTTTATAGTCCTGAACAGTGCCACCTAACGGGCATCTTTGCAGATAAAATGGGGGTAATCCCCACATTCTTCTCAGTCCTCAATTGATATCATCCAGGATATTCTATGAACATCTTCAACGATCAACAGTACTTGCTGATCATCTTTGCCATTTCTAGCATGCGTTTGAATTTTGCAAGTGCTGAAATTATTAAATATTTCTCTTTATTGCATCAGCCTCCCAATCTGTTTTAAAGCTTGACACGTGTATAATATTATGGCTGTACAGATTAATGCAAATACAAGATTTAATTTCTCTTACATAACATCACATTTTATTTAACTCTGGATTTTTTTAAAATGGTATCACTTCATGCAAAGCAGTAAAGCTACTAAGACATAAAGGGCTACAGGGTGTAGAAGAGTTAGGAATAGAAAAACATTAATAATGAATGGGAACAGGAAAGAGTAATCAGGAGTAATAATGAGTAGATAGTGATTGACATTGCATTTAAATTTTTGCAGATTAAAGTTGGCTGGAAAGAATGGAGTCGGAAGGGAGTTCCACAAGTGAAAAGTACAATAAAAGAAACTGTTAGCAAGAATTTATGATTATATTTAGCCAGATAAAACTGTAAATTCATGAAATGTTGATACCAATCTAGTACTGTGCTTAAATTCAAAAAGTCTAGGTACCATAGTAAACAGATCATCTGAACAATTACCATGGCAATATTTATAGAAAAGGCACAGAGAGGCAACCTTATGGTGGCACAAAGTGGGAAAGTGAAACCGAGAGGCCAGATCAGGACCAATAATATTGCTGATTCTTCTTTGAATTTTATCAAGCAGTTCAAGGTAAATGGTCAGTTACCATCAGCCTGTGGAATGAACACCTAAGTTCGTATAATATTATGGCTGTACAATCTACAGGTGTAGACTGTTCTCGTACCACTGCCCATGTCTAGGTATATCTTGTCTCATTATGTTTAGTTAAGCTCAGTTATTGCTCCCACTGTTTCCACTGAGTCCAAGTACACACTGCCTAGTATTTTTGCAAACAAATTAGCTTATTCAAATTTCATTGATTGGTTTGTGAAATTGAACAAAACAGAGTTTGTAAATCTTGACAAAATGTTAGTGATAACTTCATACTAAATACTGTGAGGATTTCAACACATGTCAGAATGTTGCATAGAAATTCTAGTCTATCAAATAATCATCTTTTACAAAAAGTACACTGCTTAAGAGGATTTACATTTTTTTCTTAGGAAATTTTCAATATGTTTCTTTTTCTTCATGTTCTGCTTATTTTACATATCCGCAAAGCATGAAATGGCTAATAATGTGAAATGCTATGTAATGTGATCATTGCACTTAAGACATGACAACAACTTGTCTTAGAAATTCAGAAAAAATCCCAATCAAATATTCACTTACTTGTGGGGTCAAAACACACTTTATTTACAGAAAAATTCCCCACTTCAAAGCTGAACATAGTGGCCACTTTTCGGGTGTCCCATATCTTGACTGTACCCAGAGCATCACAAGAGGCCACAGTATCACCCTGAAGAAGACAAAGAACAAAAAAGTTAAAATTTGTGAAAACTGAAAACATTACATTATTTTTAAAATTATTTATTGTAGACATTATATGTCTATTATATTATATACAAGCTTAAAGGCCACACTGGGTGCAGACTTGTAAGGTAGCTCCTGCGGATGGCTAATTGGGCCTTGGGCCCAAAACTAAAGTGACCTCTGGTCCAGTTTCGAAAACAGCAACGATAATTTTGAAGAAATAACTTTGAATTCCTCAATTCTCTCCATGGAACTTCAAAACTTTAACTCTGATTCTGGTATAAAAACAATTCCAAACACAATGACTCATTTGGGTCCAAATTCCAATTCAGGCTGAAAATTGAGTTCTTCAAATCACAAACTCCATGGAACTTCAACTGAATTGAGTTTTTCAAAGCACAAACTCTGTGGAACTTCAAAACTTCATGTCCCAAAACTTCTCACTTAAACTCTGATTCCTTGACATTTTGAAGAAATAGAATTGATTTCTTCAATTCAAAATGTTTTGGAGATATTTTAAACTAAATTTGATGTAATGGAATAACCTGTCACCCCCATGAGTGACTACACTATAGGTAGTAACTACCTATAAGTATCCGTAAGGCAATGGACTACGAGGGTCTAGCTGGGATCTGTTGAGTACAACTCAGACTTACGTGAGAACTACTGACCTTTGAATAGAAGCACTCACTACTGGATTGACTTGCAACGATTGTGTGCATAACTGTTACCTTTATTCTTATTTTACTGGTTTTTATAATAAACCTTTACTTATTTTATCCACTGTGTTTGTCAAGTATATATTCCTATTAGCATGAAATACAACAAATTTAAAACAAAATTTTTAAATTCACAAAGTTTTTGTTTTATTCTTAAACTCAATAGAAATTAAAAAACTTTTAAAATACTAATTTTTTTCAGTTATTTTAAAATTTGAATTTTTAAATGTTCCCTCCTCCTCATCCAGACACAAATCCTAATACTAAATGTTCAAGCACCAGATGAAGGGCAGACTTTCAATCCTGTGATCATCCTGATTCCAAAAAGGTATAATGTGTCTATGTAGTGCAATTGTTGCCTGAGTTAGAGGGGTTTTGAACACACAGACTGACATAATTTAATGTTTATTTATTTATATCACAGCCATGTTTGTAGCAGATCATTACTAGAAGTGTGTTGTTTGCCAGGGCTTCCAGCAGATTAATCTGGAACTGGAGGATTTTCTGACATTCTGCTGTGGTTCTCATGGGCTCAATGATTTCATGGCATGAGATTTAGCAGCAACAGCAGACATTATATGAATGTCTAGGAGTTACAAAACGTCTCTATGTTTAAATGCTTGTAATATTCAAAAACAAAGGATGATTTTGTTTGCACTTAAAAATGCTTTGGGTTTACCCATCTCATGCTTTTTTCTCAGAGGGGTGCTTAGAACTGAGAGAAAGACTGCAAAGGGCCACATAAGATAGAAAATTGTGGAGAGCCATTATCACTTATTTCTTGAAGGGATATCAGCACATAGAAGAAGAAAAAGAAGATAATGCAAGAAAATATAAACGCATGACATTAATTCTGTTCCAATAACACTGCTCCATTTACCAGTGCAATTTTAATATAGGAGGTTCCAGCCCATCCAGATATCTGAAAATGGGGAGCTGTAGGAGAAAAATTTAATAACCCCTTGACCAAGTGAATACTTTACCTTATTGTTAATTCTTGCATTGTGGACACTATGTTCATGACCGTAGAAAGTCTGTCCACACAAACCCTAAAAAAGAAAAAAAAAATGTAATAATCCAGTTATACAGGATCATCAACACAAATATATGTCATCAAAAAAACCATCAAATTGTTGATTTACATAAAAATGTTCAAGAAATCAACATCAAAAATTGAATTGAACCTGTTGATTATTGTCTGATGATCATTTGCACACAGTTTCGGTTGCTGATTGTATGAAAATATTGAAAAAAGCAAAGGTTATTACCTGAAGCGGATTCACCACTAATTAAGAGGGCGATGCTTCAAACTGCAGGACGTCATTCGTCCGTGATTAACGCTCCTCATACATGCAGCCATGGATAGGTAAGCAACCCGTGTTCAAATGCAGGACAACTCTCTCCATGCAATCCAACACTCCTTGTGTGCAGAAGCTGTCCTCAGCGAGTGCATGGTGGTCGTTGCCATGGTCGTCGGATGCGTAGCCGCAGTAAGCGCTCAAAGTGAATGCTGTAAGCCTTTGACTGCAAGATGGCTCTCTCCATGCAATTTGACGCTCCTTGTGTACACAGGCTGTGTGCAGTGACAAAAATATCATCACACTTGCACAAAGCAAATCTAGTCTGGTTGACCATTAATAGAGATGCAAGCTTGATCTTCACTGGGTGCCTCATAAAAATGCAACATTAAATAGCCCACCAAGGCTTGACATGTCATAAAATTGGTCAACCTAAGTCAGTGTGAAGTAATGGTTTGTGAGGATAGACTGGTTAAAGATTTTGGTTTGAAATTCCAATCACCTGAAGCCAGCTGGAGCATACAATGGCCGAAACATTGTGAATATGGCAATGAAGATGAGGATAACATTCCGAATAATGTGAATAATGTAAGTAAGGCTTGACATGTCAAGAAAAACCAACTTCAGCATGGGATAATGGTTAGTGAGGCCAGTCTTGTTGACCACCTATTACTATTGAGCAGTGAGTTTGATCCTCACTGGGTGCCACATACAAAATTCAAGATTAAATAACCCAACAAGGGTTGACATGTTGTAAAATCAACCAGTCTAATTCAGTGTGAGGATAATAGTTAGTGAAGCCAGTCTCATGGACTGTAACTACTGAATAATGAGTTTGATCCTCACTGGGTGCCCCATGCAAAACTTGACATTAAATGTCAACAGTGATGCATTGTGGGTAGACTACCCACAATGCACCACTGACCCGTATATATAAATAGCCAAGAAAAAAACAGCACTTGTGCGTGGCCTGACGATTGCGTCTAGCATGAAACAGCCTGTCAGCTCTAAGTGTTGACTTGAATGTTTGCTTTTATATTTACATACAGTCTATCTCTGATATTGAGCACTTTATCCCATAAATATAGCACACCTTAAGAGTATATTTCTTCATATATATATATATATATATATATATATATATATATATATACACACAAAAACACACATTTCAGAATGTTCTTTTAATCTGAGGAAGAAAAATGGAAACATTATATAAATACATACATGCAAGAAACTAATTCTTATTTAACAGTTAAAATATTTCATCCTTGAAAATGGCTAAATGTATAGCTGAAAGCGTTCAGATTAAAAGAACATTCGGACAGTTTTTATATAATTTATCATCTGAAATGAAAAAATTATTAGATTGCATGAGAAATTGTATAAAAAACTAAATAAAACACCTCCTCTGTCGTATTCAATGAAATGTGCATGAAAGAAGGATTGCTGGCTAAATACATACACACACACACACACACACATATATATATATATATATATATATATATATATATATATATATATATATAGAGAGAGAGAGAGAGAGAGATAATATTAGTGGTAAATATACATATATATGCAAAATCCACAGGTGCATATACACACATGTATATTTTTTGAATAAAAAATTCCGAGAGGATAGAATCCAGGTAGAACTCAATGTCCATGGGATATTAGTGTTTAAGCCTTTTAAGCCTTTTATATATATATATATATATATATATATATATATACACACAAGTGTGTGTGTGTGTGCATGTGAATAAAATGGATGATAATCTGATGGAATGGTAAATATATAAGAAAATTTGGAAAACTTAAATTTGACATGAGATAGCAAAGCTGGAAAAGAATTTAATTTCACACAAACAAAATCTACAAAAACAACCTACCTAATGAGCTTGTGTAAGTAAGTGAATGGCAAAATAGGGTTTAGGAGAGATAGAAAAAAGATAAACTTTACTTAGAGCTACAAAGGACAGGAAATTGTGGAGAGCCATGCAGAAGTTGTGATAGCCACCAACATGACATTCCAGGAAAAAGCTCCCACCAGCCAGCATGTCCAGCATGGGGTCAAACATGCAGCACTTGTGAAAAATCCAACCAATTTGTGAGAGTGTGGCAAGTGAAAAAGGAAAAATGGTAAGCCACCGTAAAAAGCTGTGAATCTGATGAAGCTCCCATCGACACTCTTGGCACCCATATTACATTCAACCAAAAAACGGGCATGTATGCTTCTATAAACGTAAGCCAAATTGTTGAAATAAATGCATTGACAATCCCGTTTTCACCTAATTTAGACCACAGACAAGCTTGAAACATCCCTGATATCAACAGCACTATACTTAAGGTCTTCCCTGACAATGGAGCATCCATATGTCTGGGGGGACCAAAGCATTTAGTAAAGATGGGACTCACAAACTGCACTGCAATCTGATCCCATCAGAGAAAATAGTCTGTGTTGTGGGAGGCTTCAATCTCATTTGTCAAGTTTGGCTGCCAGTCAAATTTGTTAACTAACAAACTCTACAGTCAAGGTCCTGAAAGGCCATGGCACAGAAGAAGATGAATTTAAATTGAATATAAATAAGCTATCTATTAATGAATTTGATAGATTTATCTTATTTTGATGAGCAGTGTATCTGTGAAACTTGGTTGGAAAATGTCTTATCAGTTGTATTTCTTTTATTTCATACATACATATATATATATATATATATATATATATATACACGTGTGTGTGTGTGTGTGTGTGTGTATGTGTGTGTGTGTGTGTGTGTGTGTGTGTATAAATACATGACTGTTTCATTCTATGGAATGAAAATCTTGATAAACTAAGGTTTTACAGAGAGAGAAAAGACCGAGTATAGGAAGGATTGTCAAAAGGACAAAAGATGAATGGGATTTAAGAAGATGGCAATTGATGTTGCCTTTAAGTTTTTGAAGATTGTATTTATCAGGGAAGCAAGTAAATGGAAGGGAGTTCTCACAAGCAAGAAGTGTGAGAAAAGAAACTGTTGTAGAAGTGGCAGTTGCATTTAACTATTTTAAGAGTAAATGGGTGGGATCTAGATGCCAATCTAGTAGCATGCTTAAATTTATGTAGTCGGGACACCAGGGCAAAGAGCTCATCACAGCAGTTGCCATAAAAATATTTGTACAAAAGACAAAAAGAAGCCACGCCACATCATATATATATATATATATAAAATAAAAAACTGGTGAAAATACTTACAGTGCGAGCATCCCACAGAGAGACTGTCTTATCTGTAGAACTGGTCAACAGAATATTGGAAAATGGTACAAATTCGATGCTGTTCACTGAATCAGTATGTCCACGAAGGGTAAAACGACAACGCTGACTTGATTTCAAAAAGAAGATAAAAATATTCTATTAGACATTCATATTGATGAAAACTAAGTGAAACGAATTGTCATCATTTGCCATTGTTCAAAATCAAGACAGGTACTTAATAATTATCAAGCTTTAAAGAAAACAATAAAGTAGCTTTCTCTACTATATATATATATATATATATATATATATATATATATATATATATATATATATATAAAACAGGTGTGTGTGTATATGCTATTCATGAATGTCCACGTTTCCTGACTGATTTCAATGAAATTGTATATGCATGTTGCAAATTTACCAAGATAGGTCAAAACCAACATTTCAATCTACAGGTTCACCGGGTTTGGCAGAAAAATCAATAAAACTGAAGGTGGGTACAACTTTTTGAAAAAAACAAGGCAAAGTTACACGTGAACATAATTTTTACTGGATGAGCTGATGTTCTTTGCCCTTGATGCAAAAAACATAGCTCATGTTATGAGGTTGATGTAGAGTGTTTGATAGTTTTTCTGCGACATTGGCTTCACACAAAAAATTGCAACTTTGAAAAAATAGGGATTTTCATACTTCTTAAAATAAAAACTTGAATAACTTCTTTATCTTTTATTCAATTTTCTTCAGGCATGTTGCAAAATATTTGCCATCATGCAAGGAATAATTTCATCCTGCTTGCTTCCCCACATATAACAAAAAACTAGAAAAAACTGCTCAAAAGGCCTGTTTTTTGGCCATAACACCTGGTTCTTCATCTGATGCTTTTCAAATTTGCCATGTAAATATGACACACAAATTATCTTGCGTGAATGTTTGCTTTAGATTATTTCAGTTAAGTGGACAAAATCTACGACAAACTAGGTCCAAAATCGGCTTTCGCCATCTAGCCAATAGTTTCTTCATATGATTCCATCCTAAATTGGCATTTGAACAACCTTTGATGCAAAGATTGTTTTTGAAGGATTATTGAAGCATTAAAAGGGAAAAATTCCCAAAGAACATCTTATTAAATCCAGCTTTACAGAAAATGTGTGAAGAAGGAGGGGTGCATTTGCACTTGAAGTTGAATCAAGCACTAACGCTTCATCCCTGTTTTTGTTTGATTATTAGATTTGTGAACAATGCCATACTATTTGAAAGTTATTACAGTCATAGGAAATTTATTGAATATCTAAAACATTGAAACAATTTAATCTCAAGGAACGGCCACACAAAAAGGTTTTATTAATGGAATTCCTTTATTAAGGACAATCAAACACCTGTGAAGGACATACCATAAAAAAGATGAGGGTGGGTTGTAGCTTAGTATACCATCAGATGATGCATGCAAATGGGGACACAGACAGACATTTCTAGATGGTGGGGTGTGGGTATACAGGTGGGGGGTTGCAGTTATACAATTGCAGCCATGTACACCCTGGCAATTCTGGAAACCTCAGCTAGTGTGTGTGTGTATATATATATATATATATACATACACATGTATATAGATAGATATGTGCATGCATGTTGAAAATTAGTTACATTTACAGGGGAAGACTGGACGTAAAAATCAGTATGGCATGTTGACTGTCAATTTCACACCTTAAGTAATCTTCTGACCATGTCTTCAAGCATGAAACTGACAGTTACTATGCAGTGTTGATTTCTATCTCTACTCTCTCTATCACAGTCTATTCATATCTATCTATCTATCATCTTCACTTGTTCATTATCTATCACAGTCTATTCATAACTATCTGGGTGCTAGGGATAAATTGTCATCTAAATTATACAAAAATGAAAATAACACTGACATCTCATTTTAACAGATATATTTACCAAAATTACACAAAAATATCTTGAAATACTAAAGAGTAAATTTATTCAATAAAATCGCCATTGGCTTCAACAACAACCTCCAGATAACTTCAGAATCTTCTGCAACTCTTCTGGACAGTCTCCTTGTTTAAGTTGGTGAATGCTGCCATAATCCTTGTCTGGTTCATCTTTGGTGTTACAAGGAGTTTTGTTGGTCTCTCACTCAACTGCACCCCACACATAATAATCAAGGGGGTTGCAGTCTGGGGATCTAGGTGTCCAGATATAAGGGGTGATGTAGTCGCAGAAATTGTCTGACAGCAGGTACAGCAGTTTGGAAAACTCACTCTGATTGTTCTGATAAAGAAAAGAACTCCTGAATTTGTTGGTGAGGGACTCAGACTCAACATGGAAGCTTACATCAAGTGCCTTGAGGAGGTAGTGATGCCCTGGGTCAAGAGGGTGGCTGCTGAAAGACCCTTTGTCTGGCAACAAGACTCTGCACCATGCCGCAAAAGCTTTGTCAATGAATGTCAAATATTTCCTATAAGGAAATGGTGAATATTACCATTGCAAGAGGTACCCAATGTTGCCTTATCTGTACAAGAGAATGTCAATACTTAGCAGGACTAAAAAGCAACATCTGTGCTGCTGATATTTAAAGAAGGTGGTAGGATTTACTTGAAATCATGTCACAGCTATCATGTATGGTCATAGTAGTTGTAATGGAAACCAACCTTGTGTGAATTCAACTGCTGACTGATATTGCTAGGAACAAGATCAGTTTTATGAAAATATATTCCGAGCTGGATTTCAACAATGAAAGAGAGGAAGGAATGCATAGCACAAAACATTTGTGGCTAAATTAGATCACTGCTTCCTATCTAATTTCTGAGAGCCACCTGAACAATGAAGATTCTTGGCATAAATGATAACCTGTTTACAGGAAAACGATTGGCTCCGACATGTGTGTAATGTGGTTGCTTGATGATTGGTTAATTCATATTTGTTTTTTGATTTGTTACAAAAGATTAAGACTGTAGATTTATTTTTACTTCTGTAATGCACTTATTTCTTTTTCTTAGTAATTTAGTTTGGTTTATTTTCTTTTACAATGGCTTATTTAATTCCGATAATATTTTTAGGATAAGTTTGTATAAATAGAATATGTATTAATATTTTTTTTTTCTAAAATGTATTGCTGGTATTTTTACTATAGCAATCTATTTTCATACTTTCATAGTGTTTTGATCCCAATTTAGGGGTTAACTATTTGCCCATAGCTGAGATCTTAACAGGTGTACTATCCTGGGTAAGGGTAAACCTAGAAACAACAGCAATTAAGAGGTGGTTTCATGCTCTTCAAAACCTCCTGATCAGAGGCCTCGCTACCAGATGTAGTTTATGGTCATACCCAGGATACCTTATTGATTTGTAATTGTAATAACAATAACACAAATACAATAAAAAGATCATAAAATTATCTCCTGATGTGAAGATTGTAGAAAATAAAACCAATTTTTTAAATACAATTGTTCACCAACACAAGGCCAAAGAGCCACTCAAGGTAGAGGGTTATGGAAAAAGGTTGTTTTAGGGAGGAAATAAGAAGTGGATATTATGGAGATATGTAGGATAGATAATGGTTCATTCTAGGCAGGAAGAGGTTAAGATTGTAGTAATCTGGAAAAGCACCCACTTAGAGGCCTGTTCCAGAATATAACACTTCTGGGGAAGAAGTTGTCTGAATGGAGCTTCCTACTTATCAAAGAGATATAAAGGAAATAAAGATGATTCCAGCCTGTGTACTTGGCATGGCAGGTGCTAGCTGTTAAGGTCTGAACAGGCAGAACTTTCTCCTTACCAATGCAATATAAAGGGAATGAGGACAATTCAAGCCTGTGTACATAGTACAGCAAGTGCTAGCTGTGAAGGTCTGAACTAGTAGAATAAAGGAATGTAGTGTTTCTAAACATTTGCCATGAAAATAGTGTTAGAGTAGTGAGAGAAAGTAACATTTTTGTCTATAGGAAAGGAGTTGTAGGGTGGAAAATAATTCATCACCCACAAGGCCGTGTAAATGCTTTTGAACTCTCTCAGACACCGAGGACTAGGCTTCACCAGCAAAGATAATCCCAAGTTAGGTATCAGCATCCACTTTGTAGATTTGGTTCTCCAGAGGTCTGTGGGTGGAACATGTGCATTTAAAAAAAATGAAGACAAAAAGGTCGCTTAGAATCAGAAAGATGTAGTTGAAATTTCTAGGACACATAATGAGGAAAGAGGGATTGGAAAATTTGACACTCACAGGACATACTGAAGGCAAGAGGGGCAGAGAGAAACAGCAAGCAATTTACTTAATGATCTTTCTGGGATATTAATGAGAAAAGAGGACTTGGAGAATTTGACACTCACAGGACATTTTTAAAGGAAGAGGAGAAGAAGGAAACAGTGAGTAACTTAACAAGCTTGTGTAAATTTCTGGGATACATTAGGAAAGAGGGCTTGGAGAATTTGACACTTACAGGACATATTGAAGGCAAGAGGGCAGAGTGAAACAATGAGTAACTTACTTAACAAGCTTGTGTGAATTTCTGGGATACATAATGAGGAAAGAGGACTTGGAGAATTTGACACTCACAAGACATATTGAAGGCAAGAGGAGCAGAGGGAAATTGCAAGCAACTTACTTAATGAGCGTGTGTAAATTTCTGGGATAAATAATAAGGAAAAAGGGCTTGGAGAATTTGACACTCACAGGGCATATTGCAAGGCAAAGGGAAGCAGTGTGTAACCTACCTAATGAGCTTGTGTAAATCTTTGACTGAACCACTACTGGGAGGGATGGTGAAAAGACAAACCTTTGCTTACAGGTACACAGAGTAGAAAGTTGTGGAGAGCTATGATCATCCATGTCCTGAAGAGACATGATATATAAAAGAATAAAAAAGATGTCATTGATCAGTATGACTTCAGTGTAGTCATGTCTGTAGATGAACTGGAGTGAATCTAAAATTAATTTTACCTGTTGTTTTTTCCCTTACCTGTTCAGATCCCACACTTTGCTGGTGCTGTCTCTGGAAGCAGAAGCAACAAAATCTCCAGTCCAATGCCAACTGCAACTCCAAACTGAGAAAGGAAAAGATGACATATATTCAAACAGGTTTTATTCCATATTAATTATTAACATGTACAACTAAATAAATAAACAGTGAATTTTGTCTGTCTGTCTGTCTGTCCGTGTGACATAAACCCCTGTAACCCTGGTCGTGCTTGCTCTTTACAGACATATCATACCTTTTTGGAATCAGGATGAGCCTGGAATTGAAAATCTGCTGCTTGAACATCCAGCATTGAGAATTGTGTCCGGATGAGGAAGGAACATTTAAAAATTTAAATTAAAAAATAACTGAAAAAAATTAGGGATTTTAAAATTTTTAAAATTTATATTGAGTTTAATGCAACACAAAAACTTTGGGAATTTACATATATTTGTTTTAAATTCAGTTTAAAATATCTCCAAAACTTTGTGAATTGAGGAAATCAATTTCATTTCTTCAAAATGCTAAGGAATCAAAGTTAAAGTTTGAGGTTTCTTGACATGAGGTTTTGAAGAACTCAATTTTCAGCCTGAATTGGAATTTCAACCCAAATTGGTCTTTTAGCTGGAATTGGATTTAGAGCATGATTCAGATTTTAAATAAGGTTTTGATATTCCATAGAGTAAATTGAGGAAGTCAAAATTATTTCTTCAAAATTATAATTTCTGTTTTCTAAGCTGGACCAGAGATCCCTTTAGTTTTGGGTTGGAGGTTCATTTAGCTTAAAAGTCTACACACAATACAGCTTTTAAGCTTATCATAAATAAGTATGAAAATCTATATAAATTGCTGGACAATCTCCTCACAAATTAAGAAGCAACTTGAAGCAATAGAAATGTGGCTCTACAGAAGGATGCTGTGAATACCATGGACAGAACATGTAAGCAATGAGGAAGTTTTAGAGAAAATGTAAAGAGAAAGGACATTTATATTTAACAAAAGGAAGAGATAGTTGAAATTTCTAGGGAACATAATGAAGAAAGAGTGCTTGGAAAATTTGATACTCACAGGATTGAAGGCAAGAAGAACAGAAGAAAAACAACACATAACCTCACTAGCGAGCTTAAGTGAATACATAACAGAACAAGGTTTAGGAGTGATAATGAAAAGACAACATTTATTAAGAGCTACAATGGACAGGAAATTGTGGAGAGTCATGATTGCCCACGTCCTAAAATTTGATAAAAGAAATAAATTTTATACTTTTAAATTATAAAAGACACATCATTAAAAGATATTTTATAAGTTGACCATCTTCAAACAAAATAAAACTTTTTTTATTAAATATTAAATGAAACCTGAAATTCCAATGAAGATGTAACATGTAACTTACTTGCTAACTGATGATCTTTGAAGGTATGTACACATTTGTGCCTTGCGAAATTCCATATTTTGAGGGTTGTATCTCCACTGGATGTGACCAATTTAGTGCCCCTGAATGAATCAAAGAAAAGAAAAAACAATTATACAGAAATAAAATTTACCTGATAAATAAATAATAAAAAATTATAAAAGTAACAAAAATAAAATAAAAATGAAATAAAAATAATAAAATTATAAAAATAATGACAAAAATAAAAATAATAAAAATAATAAAAATAATGAAAACAAAATGAAAATAAAATAATACTAAATAATAAAAATATACAATAATAAATACTAATAAAAATAATTAAAATAAATAAGAAATAATAAGAAATAAATGATAATAAAACAAAATAAAGAAAAATTAATAAAGAAAAATAAAGAATAAAAAATAAAAATAAAAAATAAAATAAGAAATAAATAATAATAATAAAATAAAACTAAAATAAATAAATAAAAATAAAAAATAAAATAATAAGAATTAAATGATAATAATAAAATAATAAAAATGAAATAAATAAATAAAATATAAAAATAAAGAATAAAAAATAATAAAAATAAATAATAAAGAAATTAGATGTTGAATTTGAATTGTCACTTCTGTATTTTTACAAGGTCACTGTCATTACTTATCTGTAAAAAATCTTTAATTAACCAATAATTAATACAAAATTTAACTGTTTTGAATTCAAAACCAATTAGCAAGAATCCAGACTTTTTATAATCGTCCATATCTCATAGTTTTTAATTTGTCATCACAATGGGAGAATACCACATGTACTGCAGTCATAACAACAGTAGGGTGAGACCTGAGTGGTCATGGCTCTTCACAGTTTGGGCAAGATAACTTGACAGTGTCTATTTTTGTTCAGACTGGTTTTGAATTCAAGACTGGCTGCCACCCAAGACAAGTGACCCCAGCCTGCTTTGCTATTTAACTCAGAAATGCAGGATGATAGATTCATACCTTTTGCAAGAGTATCAGTGCAAAGTGAAAGAAACAGAATTGGCCAGAAACTGAACTCTACATACTGATTTCACTTTCTGCACCAACAAATATTACACTATCTGCACCACCAGTTTTTAATTGAGCAGTAACAAATCAAGTATTTATAAATTAGGCAATGATAAACTAAGTGTGATGTTGGACTTCTACAATAACTGAATTTTCAACAGAAACTAATTATTTCTTTGTTATCTTTAACCTTTAGCACGGTGCATTATTAAATATCACTTCTCTTTCCACTGCATTCTTTTTCAAGGCCTCTCAATTACAGTATTGTTAATTTAAGTTGTTTTCTGTTGCCAGAGCAGGATATGACAATACAACTATAAAATTCAAGCACACTATTGTTCAGGGATCAAAGTCACCTTCAGTGGCAGGGTAAACTTTTTATACAGCAAATTAAGTCACATACAGAGTGATAAAGGTTAATATTTTAATTTGTGAAGAAAATGAACTAAAATCTGAAAAACTTTTGATCATTTGTATGTGTAGAAGAGGAGGTGGAAAAGTCAGAAAAATGATAACGCTGCAAATTATGGTGATATGAAAATTGAGAATTGGTTGAAATATTTTTTAAAAGTAAGTATCATTGCATTGGACCTACAAAAGCCATCAATATGGATTTATTTAAAACGTGTGCTGTATTCAGTCTGTTTAAAAATGACTGTACTTTAAAGAGGAAATTACCATATTTAAATTTGTAAAAAAAATGAGCAGTATAGGTGATATGTCTCGGGAAGGGATATATTTGATCGAAGTAGCTAAGTGGTTTAGGCTACTGTAACCGAGTAGAACAATCTAGAAGGTAGTAGTAATGGAACTGGTACTCGTCGGAGTTGCAGTCAATAGGTGTAGGCAATAGGTGTAGACTAATAGGATAGCCAATGACATAGTCCAATGGGCGTCATCGTACCTCTACATCAGCCTGTATTTGTGACACAAGCCAATCATATTCCTTTGAGGGGGAACACAGGTATATGCATATTCATTACATCAATAGATTAATTTTTGTTTATTTCATATCCGTAATGAGTATGAGGTATTTAAAAGGTCTTGAATTTTGGGGTATATAAGACAAAAATTTTTTACAAAAATATACACTATTTTTTTATACAAAGTTGAAGTATCTGGTTGTATAATATTAAACTAGACACAGTAGAATGCCAGTAATTTTACCCAGCCTAACACAATAATACTGTAATATTAAATGTAAATAGTGGGTCATATATATGATGTTGAAGTATCTGGTTTACCAAGATGCCATAGATGGCCAGTATTTGTACCTAACCTCACTTCATTATACTTTAATAATAAATGTAATATAGTAGAGTGTGTTTGGTTTGTCATCAAATGTAAAAATATATATGGTAAATATTTGCAGAAACTTATATACTTACTCTACATTGAAGTCACAGTCAGATACCCACTCAGTATGACCCTCCCCTGTTACAATGAGGTCACCTGCTGGTACTGACCACAGTTTCCAGCTCATGTCATCACTTGTAGTTGCCATGATCTGCTTCTTTGGATGAAGGCATAAGCTACAATAAAAGGAAAGAATATCTGTCTATATCTCTGAGATGAGGTATTATGATTACTTACATTATTTACATTATTCAGACTGAATAAGAAGTGGTAATTTATACTATAGCCTGTAATGATTGCTACAAGGAATCCATAGGGGAGACCTTGATGAATTTAAATAAAAGATTATATGAACACAAAAGGGATCTGTGAGAAAATGAAATAAATTCAATAAACAAAATAAAGAATATAAAAAAGAAATGCATTTTCCCATTGTGCTAGTAATAAATATGCTGGAAATTTTATTACTCCATTTGACTTCACTAAATGTTTGTTAGGTGGTGCAGTTTAAGTTCTATAAAAAGACAGACATTTCCTTCTTCTTTCTCAAAGATATAGCAGGCCATGGATAACAATGTCCCCGCTGAGAACATCTCTTTTCCCCAATCAACTGACAACTAAACTCTCTTTCTTCCTCTTGCTCCAAGATTTAGTAGAATGTGGATGAAGATGTCTCCACTGGGAAATGTCACCTTTTCCTAGTTGAATGGCAGATGAAGTAAGTGCAACCTTTACTTTGGTCATTCCAACTCAGCACAAGGCTGACTTGAGGTCAACCATTGTAAACATTCTTATCATTACTTACTTCTAAATCAGAAAAAGAAACTCTCTTCCACTTCCCAACACATAGTGTTTGGACAAAACTAACTTGAGTTTGGCCAACATAACCATTCTTATCATTACTTACCTAACTTACTTCTGGATCAGAAAAAGAAAATGGACATACTCAATAGACATTGAGAACTTTGTTTCCCTACTATAATAATTATCTCACTTGGTGGCTATTGTGGCATGCAGGGGCTTCCATACTTTACTCAATTCAGCAGTAATAGCAACAGAAGTAATCAGCAGAGAACAACAGAAAGTTCCAGAACTCATAAAAAATGGTGACTGAGTCTTTATTAGCTTCTTTTTCCACTTCTTTTTTAGAAGCTGCTACCTTCAAGGCCAGCTTAAAGAACCACTTACAACCCTTGCTGCAGAAGACACAAAGTAGTCCTGGCAGCTTGAAACTGTGATTTCTCATGCCACATAGGAACAAGTGGAGAAATCTCTCTTCAAGAAACCTACCCAGAGGAGAAACCACTCCCAATCCTTGTTGCAGAAGACCTATATCAGCCCTGGCAGATTGAAGCATAGATTTCTCATTCCCCGTGGGAACAAGCAAAGAAGTCACTCTTCTAATCATCTACTCAAGGGAAGAGCTCCGTTAACTGGGAAACCCAACTTTTTTCTGCAAAATACCACTATTTGGCACTTTCTTTCGGCCATGATTAAAAGCTGTTAAACAGTTATTTTGAGCCTTGGGATTGTTCATTCCACTTGATACACTGCTAAACACACACACACACATAGGAACCAGGAAAATCCTCACACTACAGTTTCTACAAAACCAAGAATAGAAACAATTTTTTGTTGGTTCTTGAAATGTGAACATTCGCACACCTACAATATACCAAATGTAACGTTAAATTCTGAAGATCTTTTACAAAACAACAGACTCACTGCATTAGTTGCTCACCATAAGGAGTCTGACCATAATTTTGATTAAAAAAAAATGCCGCTTTAATTAAAAGAGAAAGCATTTTACTTAGGTGAAAATGTCTAGAAAGTGCACTGATTGGCAAAGCATGCATGATAGATTTATATCCAGCTTCTTAAAACGTTTCACCTTTCTTGGCAGATCTGTTATCCCAATGTGGGAGACTTAAAAACAACAACAATGATAAAATTAGAAAACTGAATGAGATTGGCTAGATTATGTGCCCAGACAGGTATGATAAAAAAAATTTAAAACTCAAAAATGTAAAGTCCAGTTTTATCACATCTTCAGGGTTTCTCTTTGGTATATAATTATAACTGACACTTGCTTTTACATCTCTCCTGCCACACACACACACACACTATATATATATATATATATATATATATATATATATATATATATATATATATATATATAATTCCATCAATAAGAACATTACTTTAATCTGATGAAAGCTTTCTGAAGAATTTTTCAACTTTGTCATTCACTTGCCCAAGTTTTGATATCCATTATGACAACCCCTGCAACTTTGTCAGGTGTTGCAATAATGTTATCTTTGTTTCTGGATAATTTCTCAAGAGCTTTTATGTATCTCCAAGGTAGTGTGGAGGCTTTGTTTCTTAAAGGATAATTATCAATGATGAGAAATTATAGACAAAACTGATAGAATGCCACCCCCATGAAACTAGATATTTACAACATTATTACCTTTGACTTCTTGTTGTTCTTCTATGTGCTGTGTCCCTTCAGGACATAGGTGATCATAGCTCTCCACAACTTTCTATCTCAAGTGCCTCTTAGTAGTTTTTCTCCATCCATTCACACAAGCTCATCACATAAGTGGTTTGCTGCCTTCCCACATCTTGCTTGCCCTCAATATTCCCTGTGAGTGTTAAGTTTTACAAGCCCTCCTTCTTCATTATGTGTGCAATGAATTTCATCTGTCTTTTCCAGATTCTGAGTATAAGTGTTCTTTCTGTTGCCATTTTCTTTAAGACTTTAAAATATTTTAAAATTCAAAAAAAGCAGAGATGGAAGAAAAATGCTACTTATACGGTTCCTGCAAATCCTGAGAATGGACACAATCAGATGATGATTCAAAATGAGAGTCAACACCAACCAACATCTACAAATAAATCAGGCTTCTTCTTTTATGTGCTGTGCCCCTTCAAGATGTAGGCAATCATGGCTCTCCACAACTTTCTATCTTGTGTGGCTCTTAGCCATTTTTCTCCCTTTACTAATGCCCCAGCTCCCCATTCTGCCATCCATTCACACAAACTCATCAAATAAGTGACTTGCTACCTTCCTCCATCTCTCTTGCCCTCAGTATGCTCTGTAAGTGTTAAGTTTTCCAAGCATTCCTTCCTCATTATGTGTCCAAATAATTTCAGCTGACTTTTCTGATTCTGAGTATAAATGTTATTTGTGTTGCAATTTTCTTTAAGATTCTAAAATATTTTAAAACTCAAAAATGTAAAAATTTAACATTCAGTTTTGCCACATCGTCAGTGTTTCCCCTTGGTACATAATTATAACTGACACTCATGTTTAAATCCCCCCTGCCATATATATATATATATATATATATATATATATATATATATATATATATATATATATATATATGAATAATTCCATCAATAAGAACATTACTTTAGTCTGATGATGTTTTTTTAGAGAACAAAATATGTTACACAGAATTCTTCCATTTTATCATTCAACTAACATTCTTCTGATATAATATTCTCCAATTTATAAACGGATGTTAAAAAATACAATACCTTGGCTTTAAAATGCATTTAAAAAAATGAAAATCTTTCTTGAAGTTTTTATTTTAATTTTAAATTCCAAGCATTTTGAATCTAATATTCTCATTAAGCAAATCTGGCAGTAAAGTCTCTGATCAGGAGAGATTGAAGGTTTTGAGGAGTGTGGAACCACTTCTACTGTTGTTCCCAGGTCCACCCTGACCCAGGGCTAGGATCCCAGCTATGGGTAAATAGTGAATGCCCAAACAAAAACAAAACACTATGAAAGCATAAAAATAAATTTTATAGTAAAAATACCAGCAATATACTTTCATATAAAAAGAATTACCAATAATACTTATTTATAGCAAAATTAACAACAATAGATTTTTAAAGCAAAATGACCAACAATACATTTTATAAGAGATATAGTAGAATTACCAACAATACATTTTATAGCAAAATGACCAACAATACATTTCATCTGTAGTTAAAAGCATACAAATGGGTTCAAAATATATTTAGTCAAAGCCATAAAATTGTGTCCAAAATATTTAGAGGTGTTGATATACTGCTAAACAAAATAAACCAACTAATAAGCAAAATTATTTGGTGTATTTCAAACCAAATTTAAACTGGAATATTTTCTCTACTTATCAATAAAATCTATAAAATCGTCCATACTGACACATCTGTCAACACAATAATTCATTTTATTAAAAAAAAAAAATCAAAAATAAAATATACTTTTCTGAAACATTATTTGAAAAATATTAATTGATTTAAAGTTTAATTAATCTGAATTGAGACAAATACTACTTTTAGTTTAGAATATTGCAGAAGAGGATTTTTTAACATGGAGCTGTTTTTTTTTTTGTTTTCTTTAACGTATTGAACGATGTATTGACAGCCTGAAATTTGAGAAATTTAAATAAGGAGGAAATAATTGAAATTATTTTATAATATAATTATAATTTATAGTTATTAAGCTAGAAAATTGGTACACTTCAAGTAACACACTTTCGAAAAGTGTCAAGCATCTTCCGGTTAAATTATTTGACTATTCTTGTGTTTAACTAAGTTTTTGCATCATGTAAAATAAAAGATAACATATCAAGTTAGGAGTCATTAAGAAAACTTCCTGTGTCTAGTCTATTTCCGGTTGTATGAAAACTGTCTTTAAAAGAAGGAACTATTTATTTAAAAGAAGGAACCAGAATAAGAATAAAAACTAAATTTACAAAATCCCCTTCATAATTTCTGGAAGATAAAAATGTTGAGTTTACATTTTATCTGCTTTGTTTTTTTATTTTTTTTATTTTTTGGGGATGAGTTGAACATTTCAACAAAGTCAAATTTTCAACCTAACAGTCTTCCACCATTGGTAAATTATATTTGACCAAGTGCCTGAAAAATTCCATAATGAAAGATTTGGTAATTTTGACACGGTAGGAAAATTTGGTAACTAAAATAAAAGTCAGTTGAAAATTGATATTAAGGCCATTTTGGAGTAGGATTTTGGGAACTAAAGCCCCCTCCCCTATATTTTTAAATAACTGAAAATTGTGGGGTCCAGATAAAATCTCACTACAACAATACCAGAACAATACTTGCATAAAATTTTATTTTTACTACTTTTAAAATGTTAGTCTTAAATAAATGTTTAATCATTTAAGGTTTTTTGTTTTTAGTACACGTTCTTTTGAGAGATTTTTATAAAGGCTGGATCGTTTGTGTAAAAAATTGTTAAGACCTGTATAACTTTGGCTCAGTGGTTAAAAGCCACCAAAATTGTTAAAAATCCATGTCAAGTTACGGAAAATTATCTTTTCATATTTACTGACCAATGAGATACATGATCTCAAGCTCTAATAAGAACCTGAGTGGGGGGAGGACTTCTGTGAGCCTATTTTTCTGAATAAATAGAACTCAGGTCAGTGGATGAAGGCAGAAGACATTCTGACAGTGAGAGGTCAAGGCAAATTGACATCATGAAAGAAGGCACCAGTTATTGTCCAGCTGCAGAGAGAGCCTTGAAGTTTGCAAGAGAAAATTCTCCTGTGGCTGAGTCTTATTGTGTCATTTGCACCTGTTTTGACCACAAGGAGAAGAGAAGCACATGTTCTCTTTTCCCCCTTTCTATTCCTGCAATCTAGGTTTTTGTGTTTGGCACAAGTATTTAGATTTGGTAAGGAGTTAAGACTTTTATTATCTATTTATTAGATTGGCTATTTACAAGATTATAAAAATATGTGCACCAACTATGCAATATTTATTATTGACTATATTATAAAGAATTAACGATGAAAACGATTTTTTTATTCATAAATTTATAAAAATGTTTGTAAATAAGCGAACAAGAAAAGTTAAACAAAACACATAATTACACTGTAATTATAAATTGTGAAAAAATGCAGTTTTGCTCTAGATGCATTTGCTCTCGATGTTTAAATTCACTAAACTAGGTTGAGAGTCGAGAGAAAATGTATAAAACCTGTTTCATATGTTTGGGTTTTATCAAAATTCTAAAAATAACCTTTTAAAACAATAAAAATTGCAGAATGAGTATATGGTAATAGTGGTATCAAGAGACAGACTGCCCTTTTGTCACCTCTTTTTTTGTGGGTACATTTATTAATCTTTGCTATTAGGTTGGTGCAAAAATAATGTCGTTTTCTCACATGTGAGAAAACGACATTATTTTTGCACCAACCTAATAATTGTTCCCCTTATCTGACCTGTTGTGAGAAATTGATTCATGCCTTTCCAAAGTACATTCAAATAAATGACTTCATATCCTTGTCATGAGAGCTATGGAAGAAAGATTTAGTCTCCCATTTAATTTTCCCCATTATGAGCATTAAATTATTATTATTATATTTATTACATTTATTATATCCATGATATAATAACACTGATATTTCATAGACAGAATGGAATGGCTGAAAGGAAAAGGGATGACAAACATGCTTTGTTCTCAGAAACACTTATATCACTAAGACATACACAAAACTATATCTACATATATACAAATGTCCCATGTAGAGAATAATATATCTACACGGCAAAGAAGAGTGTCAGGAGAAACAAAAAGAAAGGTCTTAAATATAATATGGAGATACTCCTGTGTCTGGAGAAGCCATGTTCAGAATTCAAGATTCAAATTAGCCGGATTCATTTATGTCCCAGGTGAGGACATATTCCATGAATGGGAAACAGTGAGTATTGGGTTTTCCCCAATTTGAGGACTGTTAGCTGGAATTTCATTCTATATCTGGGAAATGGCACCATGAACGTATAAGCTGTTGGTTTAGCCATAGGGGACCTGGGCTAAAGAAAGCAACCTGTAATACAAACTGAAATTGACCATCATTTCTGTCACTGTATGAAGTGATATCATTAAGCAGCCATCATGTGACCTACATGACTTATCTCCAACAAAGGGAGATAAGCCTTTTCTGTATCTTTATATCCGCAAACAACATTGGGGCTCCATACCTTTATGGAAGTTCTTGTGGCAATGGAGGTTACTTGGTGATTACTATCTCCTCTCAAAGTAACATGTGACAAACTCTTCTGGGTTACATTGTACCAAAAAATTAGTTGTGAGTAATCCTGGATTTCAAATAGAAGGTCTCGATATGAAAACAAAAATAAGTATTACAAACCTGCTGACAGGAGATTTGTGCACTAGGATTGTCTTTGTCAGCTTAAAGCCTCCAGTCCGGATTGTATGGCTGGGCAGGCCCTTAGTTGGAGGAAGATATGGATTTTCTCTTGTGTCAAATGGAAATTTGGAGTCTCTCTGGTAGCCAAAAAATGAAAGAAAAGAAAAAAAAAGAATTAAGAAATTAATATACACATTGACCTTACAGTTACTAGTTATTTTACTAGTCCAGAACCTATACATGGTCCTATCAGGAAAGCAAAACTAATATTTTCGGACCCAAAATGTTTAAAATGAAGGGAAGATCAAAAGCAAGAGACAATAAAAATGTTTTCACAATGTTTATTGTATCTTTGAAAATTCTGGAAAATTAAATATTCTGCCATTTTGTTTCCCTGAAGATTGCACACCACTAAGTAGATATTTCTGTTGACTATAGCAAAATGTTCCTTCTGCTGAACTCTCCACTCTTTATGCTAGCTGAAGTTTTCATATGAGATTAGTGTTACATTATTTACATTATTGTAAACAGGAAACTGTCACAGGATTTAACCAACACCTTTATCCACTGTGCCATGTGTCGTTGAGGACACATGACACAGTGGATAAGGACCCAAAGAGTATGAGTTCAATACCCGGTTAAGGCAGTAGAGAACTTGCAGAGGGGAATTAACAGGAGATAACTGATAACTGACATCCATTAAACATGGCACGTGGAACTCGAACAGTCAACCCCAGTGAGTGAAATAAAGGGTTCAGTTTGATATTCCAACCACCTGAAGAAGGCTGGAGCATACAACGGTCAAAACGTTGTAATAAATATGGCAACAAAGATGAGGACAATTGTTCGAATAATGTAAATAATGTACATAATACCTCATCTCAGAAATATAGAGAGATACTGAAAGGCCGAAACATTGTAATAAATATGGCGACAAAGATGAAGACAATAGTTTGAATAATGTAAATAATGTACATAATACCTCATCTCAGAAATATAGAGAGATACTGAAAGGCCGAAACATTGTAATAAATATGGCGACAAAGATGAAGACAATAGTCCGAATAATGTAAATAATGTACATAATACCTCATCACAGAAATATAGACAGATACAGATTAGAGTTACTATTATACACTAAATCTTTTGGGTTAATTTTATTAACTATTGTTTATATCTTTATATTACAGCAAATATTGTGAGAGACTAGTTTATACTTTCATCTTCATTTTTTATGAGATGAATTATTGTCATTAATAATTATTAATTTTTGACTAGTATTTACTTTCATTGTTTATTAGATAAAGCATTATCAACAGTTATTATTAATATTAACTAATATTTACTTTCATCTACATTTTTTATTAGATGAAGCATTGTCAACCATTATCATCAATAATTTTAATTAGTATTTATTTTCATTTTATCTCTTTACTTGCCTTTTTTTTATAACTGTAAATAGCCATGATTGGTCACATCCTGAAAGGACATTCTAGATCGAGAGAGAATGTTCTTTTATTAATTTTTGTTGTTTTAATTGGCAATGCTTATGGTATTTTAGATTCACTGGGTCAAGTCAGAACAAATCTGAACACACCAACATAATGACATATAATTATTATTGCTTCTTTATATCAATAGCTGGAGAGATAATAGTCTAAAGTTACTTGAGTGAATAAGTTTTTATCTAATATAATTAAGAGTTGAGTACATTTATGTTAGTATCTGGTTAATTTGAAGTGTAACACCCACGCTCAGTTTGGATTAAAAATTTACAGAAAACTTACATTTATGTGCATTTGTACATGCTCCATTCAAATCTAGCTTGATAAATTTGACAAAATCCACCATTTTGGGGTTATTGACAGTGAAAGTTTGGGTTCATTTGTGTTGTTGGCGGAAGCTGTTACTGGTGTTGTTTGCATAAATTCATGGAAGACTATGGAAAGTTAAGCATAGAACTGATGTTTCTTGTCTGAATTATTGTGCACGAGAATTATTTACATAGACACGCTTATTTTGTGCAATGATACCTACACTGATAGCTGTTCTACAGTGAATGTATGCAAACAACGCCAGTAATGACTGTAACACAAATGAATCTGAACTTTCACTGTTGATAACCCCAAAACAGTAGATTTTACCAAATTTATCAAGCCATATTCAAATGGAGCATGTACAAATACACATAAATGTTAGTATTCTGGAAAATTTTAAAGCAAACTGAGCATGGGCATTACATTTCAAATTAACCAAAATTCTCCTAAAAAACAATATTTATGGGCTGAACAAGTGACTCTGCAGGTAATATAATAATTACCAGGTGAGAGAGTGGAATCGGTGAGCAGGGTTCAAATTCAAGTGAAGTCTGTTGTTTTCACTGCACACTAATGCATTTGGGAAAGGTATGAATCCATCTATTCACTCCTGCTAGATGTCAGCTAAATAACAGGGTAGAGTGATCTCTCTAGCCTTGGGTGGCAAAAAGTCTAGGAGACGGACAACTATCAATATAAAACTGTGGAAAACACATTGGGAAAACCACTCCACTATCGTTCACATCAACTCACAGATATTAAGAAGGAAGCTGTGGAGAGACATGATCGTTTATGCACTGGTATTTGAAAAAATGGGCTTTTTAGTTTTTGTGAGATAAGGTGGTAAATTAACTTGGGGTTTGTAAGAATTGGGAAATATATGAATCCCTTTTCTCTTTTGCTATATATGGGTTAAATAACAGGGTAGACTGAGCTTCCTAGCCTTGGGTGGCAAATGGTCTAGGAGATAAACAACTATGAATATACAACTGTAGAGAAAACAGTGGGGAAACTGCTCCACTATATTTATTTTTTGATAGATAAGGTGATAAATTACCTTGGGCTTTGTAGAAACTGTTGAAGGTGATTTTTTGACTTTCTCTCTTTCTGAAGCCAGAGCCCTTTGGGTTGGCCCAAGTCCTTCACTGTCAAGTTTGACTCTCCCTTTTCCACAAATCCTATTTGTCTGGATCATATCTGTTAAACGATAAGAATAACAGAAACATATACATTAAAACAATCTTGATTGAACTGTCTTTGTTTTAAGGAATATTGGATATAAGTAACCACTCATTGGTCAAAATCACCATAACATACTGATTGTTTTTTAATTTTTACTGAATGAAATTAGATAAATGTCATATCATTCATTGAATCTGTATTATGTTACTCAGTATATGTAAACCCTGTTAGCTATAAAGTTAGCTGGGAATGAAAAATCTTGCCAATTTCATCTACAGGATCTCAAAAATTGTATACATACTTTTACAGTGTATAGCTCAAGTCAGCTTACTTCTGTTTCACATGTTTTTAGTTGAAATTCAAGCTTTTATATGCTTCTTTGTTTATCATCTGGCAACTTGTACACACCTAAAATACACACAGACAACCTTTTAAATTCCATAAAATACAGAGTATAGAGATAAAAGTTCTCACCTTGGCTTCCTGTTGCATTATCATTTGCCAAATCTAAATTCTTGATCATGTTGATAAGCCCTGTACAATGTTCCTGGGAGCGTTCCAATTCAATTTTGGTCAGCATTTTCTGTTTCATGGCTATTTCATACTTTATACGAAATTGATGCAGCATCGGTTCATATTGGCTGTAATGAGATCTTAGTCTGAAATTCAAAGAAAGAAAGAAAGTCAACCAGCCAAAATATTGTGGTCTAAACGACAAAGTTCATTCTTGAACTTTGTAAATAATTCATCGAATAAGATTTTTACGAACTTGCTTTCTATTTACACTATTTACATTATTCAGACTGTTGTCATCATATTTATTGCCATATTCATGATGTTTCAGCCATTGTATGCTCCGGCCTTCTTCAGGTGATATTTATTGGAATTTTCAAATCAAAACCTGAAGAAGGCCAGTGTTCAACAGACGAATATGGCAATAAATATGAGATCCAAACAATGAAATAGTGTAATTAGTTGCAATACCTCATCTCAGAAATATAGACAGATCCTGAAGAAGGCCAGAGTATAAAATGGCCAAAACATGAATATGGCAATAAAGATGAGGACAAAAGTCTGAACAATGTAAATAGAGTAAATAGTTACAATACCTCATCTCAGAAATATACCCTACATGCAAGCCTCCAATCTGCCACTGGGTGGCATACCATGAGAGTTTACTGCTGGCGGCTTGCTGTTGGACTGCTGGCATGTTTGGCAATATTACCACTAGTGAACCACTAGAGGCCCACCAGTACTTACTACATAGATATCTCTCCCTCTCTCCAACCTCAGCTAGAAGGTCAGCCCTCAGGTCAACAGTGCACCTGCCTTCTCTGAGGGGGACAATCAAAATAAAAGCATGTGTTTTCCACATGGATTGTACACCTGAGGAAGGCTGGAGAATGGATTGGTCAAAATATTGCATGAAGAAGATGACATTGTTCATTTTTTTAAGCTTTGTTTTTATCACTATTGTTTTTAAATATCCCACATTGTAATAGCAATAGTTTTGTTAGGAAAGGAGATACGTTGTGTGATCCTGGATATAAATTTACTGCAGAAGATTAAGAAATTAGTGTGCTTTCTATATTTTTGCCCCTAAATAAATTAATTAAAACTGCATTCCTTAAGGGGAAATTACTGCCAGACTTATTACAACATGAACAACTAACACATTATGCATACTGGTTTGTGTTCATATATTCTTTTATTTAAATTCCTAGATGTTTCACCTATGTATTTCTTAGGACAATACAGTTTTGTATATTCGTACTTAACATTTTAAGGTTATTATTTTGTTTTGTGTTAATTGAATAACTTACTGTTTTTGAGGTTGTTGTAACAGATTTCATATTAAGTTTAGATAAATTCTTTTCAGTTGCGGTCATTATTGAGTTGGTTGGTCATAATAATTTGATTTATCAAGACAATATAATTGATTTTTTGTAGACGTAAGCTTTCCGCATTACATTGTATGTAAATGAATTAGAAATTAAATGCATGATTGGATACTATCTGCAATTTGAGTTAGTCAAATGGGGATTACTTCATATCACTTAACTCCCCCTCTTCTTTTAGTTTCATAGAATCCCTTGAGGTGTGCAGAGGTCAAAACTCTCAACAACGCAAAGCATTGCTGCTGTTGTTTCCATAGCAAGTAAGGTTTTACAAGATGATGTTGTTTTCTCTATGTCAAAGCAGTTTTTTACCCGGTTTCCGATTGCATTATCCTGTGTTTCCAAGTGCTCCTTCATCTCGATACTGCTTAACTTTGGTGATCAAACGAAAACTGGTATGTCAGTGTGATATGACCATAAACATATATGATTTATACTTAAACAATAACAATATGAACAATAACAGTAAATCTAAGAGATAACACACACACATTATATATATACCGGGTGTAACAGCAAAAGTGTCCAAATAGTGTAACAGCAAAAGTGTCCAAATCGTGTAACAGCAAAATTGTCCAATTGCTAGATTAAGCTCTGAACCTTTGTATCTTAGAAATGATTAAATATATCTTACTGGAATTCACCAAGGTTTTTATAACACTATTGGACTCTACTTTGTGCAATAAGAATGTGTAATTACTCTCCAAGCATAACAGAAGACTCATGATGAAATGAAAATGATATGTTCATCATTAATTAATCATTATCTAATGATCAGAAGTTCATGAAGGATTGAAATAAAGTTCAAATATATATATATATTATTCCAGGATCATTTTCAAACATTCAAGATAATCTTCACCCTCTTCAACCTTCTAACTTTCTGTCTTGGAATAACAAGGTACCTCACACGTTTCATATATGATTTCATTTTCAAGTTTACTTTTAGCTGCACTATGGACTATCATAGGTGAAACTCCTCTCTCACATGTCAAACACCTTATGGATTGAGTTGGATCTTTTCTAATTGGCCTTTCTAGCTCTAAGTTGAAATGATGATCCCCCTTCCCGTTGTGACTTCCTGATCCAGTTTTCCTCTCAACTGTTCCCTCTTTTTTAAAACTTATTCACCGTTCTCTTGATGGTTCTTGAATGGACTTTGAAGATGGAAGCCAGAGTATGAATGTTAGTACCATTACTAAAGGCCCAAATGATTTTTTCCTTTAACCATTGCTCAGTTAAGAAGACAGTGGGGCTGACACAAAACAATTTTAATCTATACTCTTTCTAGCTGAATAAGTCAAAGGATTTTTTAGTGATGCTTACGACAAATGGTATCAAGATGGTTAAATGTCATATCTGAAAACCTGGAAAAAAAGAATCTCAATTAGTTTGGTGCTTTTTAGATATTAAAAATTTGTGGGATGGACAATTATGCTGTTACACCTGATATATAGCTATATATGTATACTTATGTATTACCTTTTAATATCTGTGATTAATTTGTTTTTTTCTTGGATCACTCGACGATGGTTCATTCGGTGGAAGTCACGTTGTTTACGTAGCTTCACATATGTGTCCTTTGCTTTGCTATAAAAAAGACAAAAGTGAAATTAATCGATGGTTAAGAAAAATCAAAACAAATATTTTCATATATTACTCTGACAGATCAATTCTGCAGCCTTCACCAGGTGTACAATCCCTATGGAAGATAACTGCTGTGATTCTGAGAAGAGATATTATCATTCCAAGAGATTATTGAATTCTTTGTTTTTCTTGCATTTGTAGTTACCACATTATTTTGACCAATCCATTCTCCAACCATCCTCAGGTGGACAATGCATATGGAAGATACCTGCTGTGATTCTGAGAAGAGATATTATCATTCCAAGAGTTGTGGAGATTATTGAATTCCTTGTTCTTCTTGCATTTGTTGTTACCACACTATTTTGATCAATCTATTCTCCAACCATTCTCAGGTGGATAATGCATATGGAAGATATGTGATTTTAAGAAGTGTACCATTATTATGCAATAATAGCATTGGTTAAATTATATCATGTGATCCATCCTGGAAAGTGGAGGAAAGTGAGGATGAAAAACAATATTCAAGCAAAGAAAATCTTTGGGAAGCAATAAAAACTCCTGCGATTAATGTTTAGTTTGAAAGACCATAACAATTTAACAAAATCAATGAAATAAAGAAGACTGATGATGGTGAAACAATATCTGGGATTTATTATAATCAAGGTAAAACAATAAAATAATGTTTTTAGGCATTTGTTGCTATGGTTATCATATTATTTGTAATGACAAAATTATATAACATCCATTTATAGGAATTAATCTGTTAAGGAAGGGAATGTCAACTGGCATGTCACAATTTTGTTAAGGCAAAGAAAAAGCAGCAGGGAAAATCTATTTGGAATTGAACTCAAAAACAGTTTGATTATTCTTAAATAAATCATATTTGATAAATCACAAGACGAATGTTTTTTTTTTTTTTTTTTAGTTTACACTGCGTATAAAGTTGTTTGGAATTTATCATCCAAAACTGTGATAATAACAACAAGGATGAGGATAAATAAATAAAGAAAGGGCGGATGGGCTCAACAGCCGAAACAAAAAGAATCTAAGAAATCAGTTTGGCATCTTTGTTTATTTTATAATTTTAAGCCAGAATTAAAGTCTTTCTAGTAGAATTAGTGACTCCAAAATTTATTAGTATTTTTCCAGAATATCTTTGTCAAGACTTTGTGTGAAATCTTTTTATGGTATGTGCTGCTGTAAATATTACAGAAAGATTATCTGAAGCTCGATGCATTTTATTATATTCACACATTATGCAACACTTATTTCAATTAACTGAACTATTTAGAAAGATTAAATATTATTTAAAGATTAAATATTTTGTATCCAATTTTATGGCTTCAGTTAGATATTTTATACATCATTTTGTATGTTCTTTTAGATATATAGATTGTAGATGATAAAATATGTTGAAACCTAGAGAAGGTTACGGAACAGAATAATCACATGAAGTTTGGTAATGAACGATAATACTTAGAACAAGAACAACACATATAAGATTTGCCAGCGGCGTATAGAAGAAGTAGTCAACTGCTAGAAGTCAAGTGAATTCCACAATGAATCTCCAACTGCAGACCAACACATACAGTATTCACTACTGTATTTATAGAAATAGGGACATACCCATTATTAGCCATAGATATGCTACAGCAAAATGTATTATTGATAATTTGTTTTAAAATGTGTATTGCTGGTACATATTGTGTTTTTATACTTTTTTAGTGTTATATTGATTGTCATTTTGCTATAAAAATATATATTGTTGGTAATTCTACAATAAAATGCATTGTTGGTCATTTTGTTACAAATGTATTGTTGGTCATTTTGTTACAAATGTATTGTTGGTCATTTTACTATAAAAATGTAGTTTTGATCATTTTACTATAAAAATGTATTTTTGGTAATATTTTTTTATTATGAAAATTTATTGCTTGTAATTACATTACAAAAATGTATTGTTGGTAATTTTTATAAAAAATATATTGCTGGTATTTTTACTATAAAAAAGTTTTGTTTGGGGGTTCACTATATGTCCATATCTGGGACCCTAACAGGTGTTACCACCCCAGGGTAGGGTGGACCTGGGAACAACAGCAATTAAGAAGTGGTTCCACATTTCTCAAAACCTCTAATCTCCCAATCAGAGGCTTTGCTGCTGGAGGTAGTTTATCGTCATACCCAGGACCATGACAGAATAAGGAACAAATAGAAAATGCTTATAAATTTAACATGTTCTGGTTATATTTTAGTTTTCTGTTCTTTGTCTTTCATTGGTTAAGTAGATTGTTGTATTGTAGTTAACTCGATGTGAGTTGGCCTCCTTTTGACCAGTCCTGCTTGCATGAATACAAAGTCAGCATAGCAAAGTGAGATGGTAAAGATTGTACAACATGATAATAAAAAACTCCTTTTAAATATTAAATCATCTTGTTGATTCAGAATCAGCTCAGTTTTGTAATTGAGATACAACCAACATCAGAACATAGACCACGTGTATTTGTTTCATCTGGTAGCATCTGTGTGCGTAATTCTTGTGTGTTTGTGTATCATAACTCTAGTTGGTCTATGCATGATTTGGAAGATAATGTGTTGGTTTGTGCATCTAGAGGTCGTTTTATGTCTGTCTGGTAGTGTTGATTGGGGGATTTTTGTGTAGGAGGGAAAAAATTTGACTTACGTCAGTTGAGGCTGTGGGTAATCTGATCTTATATTCTTTGAGTATTGATTTGAAGAAAGTTTGTAATATAATAAAGTGTAGATGGCATCTGTTAATCGATGGGAAAATATTTATCTTCATTCTTTCTAAGTATTTTCAACATAATACATTATGTTCTTTTCTTATTAGGGTAGCATTTTTTAAATCAGTCGGATGGCCTGTTTTATTTCTGTATGTTACAAGATTGTCCCAACGTAGGGTCTATCTTATTGTCTGTAGATGTGGACTTTTAGATTTCTGGAGGTTTTATTTCTTCTGGCATTGTTATGCAATTAAATTATTATAAATCACAGAATCCATTTTATAGGCAGAAGCACACAAATGCATGCTGGGATTTTTTTCCTAGCCAATAAAATAGGCCGGTTTCTCAGTTTCATCTGATTCGATCTCAGTCTGTCTTGTTTTGAAATTGGAATGCTACGTTTGCTTGTCCAAACTTGCCTTTGTTTGTTAACCTCAATTCTTAGTTTGTGAACTTTTTGCCATATTACTGTTGCTTGGTCTTATTACTGTTAATTTGCCTTGCATATATTGTTTGCTTGCTTTATATTATTTTTTGGCCCTGTTCTTTTCTTTTTCTTGTTATTGCAAACTGTCAATATTGTTTGTTGGACAGTTCTGATAGTTATTTTGCATTTGACCATGGTTACTCACTCCACAATTTTAATTTTAAAAGGATCATAGTGTGATGGAATCCTGATTTTACACTCCCAAATAATCAATGAATGTGGAATGCTTTCTTGTAGCCTGTATATTCTAGTCAATGGAGGAATAAATAAAAGCACATAGAGTAAATTGGAAGCATATTTTAGATTTATATTAGAGTAGAGAACGTTCGTCTCATTTGAAAGGGAATTTGTATTATACTTGATTTTGTTTTGACATACTTATTTTTAGCGGAAGGGAGATAATATTCAATAAGTCGAACAGAGTTACGTCCCTTAGAACCAGTGGCTGTTCCACAATGATTGTTTGGTATAATTTTAAACAAAGGATAGAATGACGGATCGTTAGCACGAGGGCAAGTCCAAGTACGAATCTAATTATCTTGGAAATGTTATAACAGAAAATGGGATACAGAAGCTGGAGAGCACATTGGAATGCCCTCCAAAAGCTAAGCAAAGTATTACTATTAAGAAAGAAAACAAAGAAAAGAGTGTTGAGCTGCTATGTGATATCAATCTTCCTATAGGGCAGAGAGTGTTGGGCAGTTTTTTCACAGATGAAGAGACATGAGGCAACAAAGATGCAGTTCAACAGAAAGATGCTGGGAATGCAATGGACAGAACATATGACCAACGAGGAAGTTTTAAGGAAAATGGAAACAATAGAGCACTTATTCTTAAAATCAGGAAGAGTCAGTTGAAATTTTTGGGATACATAATGAGGAAAGAGGGTTTGGAGAATTTGACACTCAAAGGACATATTAAAGTCAAGAGGAGAAGCAGGAAACAGCAAGTAACTTACTTAATGAGCTTGTGTAAATTTCTGGGATACATAATGAGGAGAGAGAGCTTGGAGAATTTGACACTCAAAGGACAAATTGAAGGCAAAAGGTGGAGAGGGAAACAGCAGGTAAGTTATTAGGTTGGTGCAAAAATAATGTCGTTTTCTCACATATGTTACTATGTGAGAAAACGACATTATTTTTGCACCACCCTAATACAAACACAGTTGTTTCCTGAATAATAGTGTGTTTGAATTTCATAGTTGTGTTGTCATATCCTGCTATGAAAACAGAAAACAACTTTGAGTGAAATTAACAATAAGGATACTGTAATTGAGAGGCCTTGAAAATTAATGCAGTGGAAAGGGAAGTAATATTAATTATGCAGAGTGCTAAAGCATAACATTCAAAAATATGACAAAGGAACGATGTAAGGTACACAGTGAATGTACAGAAAGTTTATTGCGAACACTATTGCAATAATGGAAATGATAATTGAAAATCTTATTAATGGTACAAAATTTTATTACAGTGGTAAAATAAAAGGATATAATTAAAAAGACAAACACAGTTACCATAGTTGGAACAAAACCAGAAAAGTAAAGGAAAGAAAAATAATTTTAAAAATGAACTAATTAGTTTTACTCCTTATTTATCAGAGCTCGACTGAATTATATGAATAAAATTATTGTTCACACTAATTAAAAAAAGGCTTACAACCATATCAAGTTGAAATACCAGGATGTGCAGGTGGCGTAATAGATAATGGCTCAGAATTGTTAATCAGAGAGCAGAGTTCCAATTCCCATTGGGTTTGTTATATTTACTTTTGCACAAATACCCTTGGGAAAGGTAAGAATTCACCTCTTCTCTCACCCTCCAGCTATGGTTTAATTAGTAAGACATGAAGTGGAACAATTATATTGAATCAATTGCTAGATCGGCTGCTAGGAAAGTTGGTTCATTGTGTTGTGCCAGACCATTTTTCTCATCAGGATCCATCTTACATGTTTATAAGTCTACCATTTGTTCCTGCACTGAATAATTGCTGTCACGTTTGATCTGGTGCTTCTGCTCTACATCTTGAGATACTTGACAAAACCTAAAGAAGAATCTGGTTTTCTTTTGGTCTCAGTAATCCCTTACCTCTTGGTGGCTTTATCATCTTTCGGAGGTGGGGTATGATTAATTTATATATATTCTCCCATTTGTGCTTCCCCCAGTATGGGTATTATTATATCCATGACATAATAGCACCTTATTTTATGCACAGAATGGAATAACTGAAAGAAAAGAATGGCAAACATGCTTGGTTCTCACAGAGAGTTTTATGTCGGTAAGTCGTACACAAAATTATATATATATATATACATTTATACATGTCCCATGCAGAGAAACTATAACATGTATGCAACAGTAAGCAGAATGGAAAGGTGAAAAAAAAAAGGGTCTTATGTATAATAATTTGTGACAGGAACAGGAACTGTTGGAGATTCTTCTGTTTCTGGAGAAGTCATATTTAGGATTCCAGATTTGAGTGGGCTGTGGGAGGCAGATTTAGTCTTCATCTGGGTAAGGCAAAGGCCTCTTCTGTGCTAAAAAAGCAACTTTTTGGTTTGACTCCTGGAAGCTGACTGAAGAACTGACCATTTTGTCATTCTATGAAATGATGTCACTAATTGACTGTTACGTGACCCATGTGGCTTCATCCTGACCAAAGGGAGTTAATCACCATTTGTACCCCTACACCTCATTCAACATGGACAGGAATTCACTGGAGGAAGATTGTACGTGCAGCTTGAAAATCAGCACACGGATTGCCACAGCTATGATAGTGATAGCCAAAGTGGCAAGAATATGGTGGAGCAAAATCAGCTTTCAAATAAAGTACAGACTGTACAAATTGCTGGTAGTCTCCATTCTCCTATATGGATGAGAGATGTGCATACTGTTGGCAGAAACAGAAAGAAGAAACCAAGTATTTGAGAACAAATGCATGAAAAAATTCTATCATCTATTGGGAACATAAAACCAATGAGTTTGTGTGGAAAAGGGCTGAAATTTTTGTGGGCCACCAGGAACCTCTTCTCACCACTATCAAACAGAGAAAAATGGCGTGGTTTGGACATGTTAAAAAGCACAACAGCCTGTGTAAGACCATCATGCAAGGCACCATTGAAGGTGGATGTAGGAGAGGATGTCATCACAGAAACTGGTTGGACAATGTCAAACAATGGACAAGTATGACTATACCAGAATTGCTGATGGCTGCCATTGATAGCCCACTGTGGAGGAGATTCAGTGTGGCTTCTGCATTCAGATCACCCCACACCCCATGGTTACAAAAATCAAGGGAATGATGATGCTGATGATGATGATGATGATCTCTCTTAAGCACTGATGAGTAAGCTCACTTCATTTTTTTCTTTCCTGTTTCTATTTTCGTTCCAACTATTACAGTTGTGTTTTTCCCTTTGTTGATTTTCCTTTTAATTATGTACATTTTTATTGCTGTAATAAAAATGATAATTGCTTATCTGCAAACAAGAAGATCTTACAAGTTGGTATCTCCGAAATTAAACCATTATACTTACAAGGCTGCATTTTTATACTTGAGCGATTCCTTCTCAGCAATCTTCAACTGATCTTCAAGTTCAATAATTTTTCTGTAGACATCTGGCACCATGCCTACCTTGCCTTTTTCTACAAGACCTTTTTCTTCCAATTCATACCTGAAGCAAAACAAACATTTAAGAAGGTAAAAACTATCAGAAATGATAGAATCATTGATAAAAATACATGGAATAAAATAATTAAGAAACTTTAATCAAATTAACCAGGAGAGAAATGAAAGAAAAAAATTAATTATTTCATCTGTGAACATTTGGAACATATTTGATTTTTTCAGGTTTGAGAGACAGTCAAAATTAACCTTTCAGTATATTACCAAGGGTCATTAGGCCACCTATTTCAGTTACCTATTTTTAGCATTTATTTTAGTAACATAAGCGGAATTTTATATGTTATTTAAAGTTCTAAGATAAAGTAGCAGCATTATTTTGTGTATTATGCAAACTAATATCTTCATTTTCTTGTATTGAACAGAACATTTTGACTGGTCAGTTCTACAAACATGCTCAGATATGTGAGATATTTGAAGGTGTGGTGGCCTAACATAAAATGTAATTGGGAAGTCAAGTTCAAATTCTGGTTCGTATTCATTTCAACCCAATGCCCATGTATTCATCACTTCTCACCCACAACTATGAGCAAAATAGCACAGCATATTTGCCTTCTAGTCTTGGTTGCTTACCATTCTAGGAAAAGAACATTATGAGGTAAGCAAAACTGAAATTATTACTGATACTGCATCTGTGTGGCCATAATCCTTGGCTCTGTAAGGACTCTACAAGAATAAACAAGTAACACATTTAAAAATATTCACCTGATGTCGCAGACACTTGAGAAAGAATGAAGAAAGGGCAAAGAAAAATGCTGTGTTCAGAACAAAATCATGAAACAAAGCATAATGGAAAAGAAATTGTCATAGTGCACTGTGCTGTCAGACACTGAGTGAAGCACAAAGGACAGTAATATAATGTACTAATTAGGGGGTAAAAAGCACAAAGTATAATTGATATAAACTACAAAGTACAAGTGACATAAAGTAGAAAATACAAAGTACAAATGATATAAAGGAAAGGGACAAGCAATATAAAGCACAAGTGATATAAAGCACAAAGCGCAAGCAATATAAAGCACAAAGCACAAATGATATAAAGCACAGAGCACAAACGATATAAAACACAAAGTACAAGGGATATAATGCACAAAGTACAAATGATCTAAAGCACAAAGCACAAACAATATAAAGCACAAACGATATAAAACACAAAGAACAAGTGACATAAAACACAAAGTACATATGATATAAAGCACAAAGCACAAACAATATGAAACACAAAGTACAAGGGATATAAAACAAAGTACAAGCGATATAAAGCACAAAGCACAAGCGATATAAAACACAAAGTACAAACAATATAAAGCAAAAAGTACAAGTGATATAAAGCACAAACGATATAAAGCACAAAGTACAAGCAATATAAAGCACAAAGTACAAGCAATATAAAACACAAACGATATAAAGCACAAAGTACGAGTGATATAAAACACAAAATACACGCAATATAAAACACAAACGATATAAAGCACAAAGTACAAGTGATACAAAACACAAAGTACAAATGATATAAAACACAAAGTACAAGTGATATAAAGCACAAATGATATAGAGCACAAAGTACAAGCGATATAAAGCAGAAAATACAAGCGATATAAAACACAAAGTACAAGTGATGTAAAGCACAAAGTACAAGCAATATAAAACACAAAGTACAAGCTATACAAAGCACAAAGTACAAGCGATATAAAACACAAAGTACAAGCGATATAAAGCACAAAGTACAAGCAATATAAAGCACAAAGTACAAGTGATATAACACAAAGTACAAGCTATATAAAGCACAAAGTACAAGTGATATAAAGCACAAAAGATATAAAGCACAAAGTACAAGCAATATAAAACACAAAGTACAAGCTATATAAAGCACAAAGTACAAGTGATATAACACAAAGTACAAGCGATATAAAGCACAAAGTACAAGTGATATAACACAAAGTGCAAGCGATATAAAGCACAAAGTACAAGTGATATAAAGCACAAATGATATAAAGCACAAAGTACAAGCAATATAAAGCACAAAGTACAAGTGATATAAATCACAAAAGATATAAAGCACAAAGTACAAGCAATACAAAACACAAAGTACAAGCAATATAAAGCACAAAGTACAAGTGATATAACACAAAGTACAAGCAATATAAAACACGAAGTACAAGTGATATAAAGCACAAAGTACAAGCGATATAAAGCACAAAGTACAAGCAATATAAAGCTCAAATAATATAAAGCACAAAGTACAAGCGATATAAAGTACAAAGTACAAGCAATATAAAACACAAAGTACAAGCTATATAAAACACAAACGATATAAAGCACAAAGTACAAGTGATATAAAACGCAAAATACAAGCAATATAAAACACAAACGATATAAAGCACAAAGTACAAGTGATATAAAACACAAAGTACAAGCAATATAAAACACAAACGATATAAAGCACAAAGTACAAGTGATATAAAACACAAAATACAAGCAATATAAAACACAAACGATATAAAGCACAAAGTACAAGTGATATAAAGCACAAAGTACAAGTGATATAAAACAAAGTACAAGCAATATAAAGCACAAATTACAAGCAATATAAAGCAGAAAGTACAAGCGATATAAAACACACAGCACAAGTGATATAAAACACAAAGTACAAGCGATATAAAGCACAAATCATATAAAGTACAAAGTACAAGCAATATAAAGCACAAAGCACAAGCGATATAAAACACAAAGCACAAGCGATATAAAACACAAAGTACAAGCGATAGAAAACACACAGCACAAGCGATATAAAGCTCAAAGTACAAGCGATATAAAACACAAAGTACAAGCGATATAAAGCACAAAATATAAAATGATATAAAGTGTTTCAGGCCGTGTTTGTACATATAAGTGCTGTGAAATGAAACACATGTGTACTCCTGGAAACATTACCCCTGACAAATATGGCAGACTCAGAGAATGAGTCTATCAAAAGAAATGTTAAAGAAAACAAGAACCCATATATATGTACAAACAATTATGTGCATTAAACAAAAGAATTTACGATAGACAAAGACATTAACGTGTGTGTGCGTGTGTATGGAAATGTTGTGTTTCAATGAATGTTCATATGTACGTGTGTGTGTATAATGTTCATGTCATCTCCCACAAGAGGGAACGCTTATCTTCTGCGACAGCTTACATGTTCATAGTTGGCTGAAAATGCAAGAAAGATAGAAAATGATGCCAGGGTCTCGTCAAATATATATATTAATTGGATAGCTCACCCATGTGGTGGTGTTAGAATTTAGGAGGAGTTAACTCCAACAAAAGCACAAAGTACAAGTGATATAAAGATGACTTGAAAGTGGCTCACCATTCTGTCAGAAAGTGATTCAGTGACTTTTTCATTCCCATCCGCACCAAAAAGTTTCCAATAAAATCCTCGACTGGCTCTGGTATCTCACTCACTGATGGCTTTGGACTTTCTTCTTTGGATTCCTACCAAGAAAAAAAATCATAAGAGAGTACAGTTTAATTATCGTTCACACGTAAATCTTTATTAATTCCTGATGAGTATTTCTTTCATCTTAATTTTAGTTGCTTTTCATTGCCACAAATCAGACTAGTAATCTAAGGAAATAAATGAACAGTATAGAACTGTAGAAAAGATCTGAGAAATTGTGATGAAAAGCCTCAGAAATTAAGATGAAAGAAATCCTAGTCAAAAATAAATAATCACTGAAAATGCTTCATGTAAGAAATTCAAATAAAATTATTCCACAAGTTATTCTACTTAGAATCTTCATACTTACTCGATGCAAAAGGTTATTGAATTGTGAAAGAATATGATAAAAAGGAAAACATTATTAAGGCAAGAGGAGAATAAGAGAACAAGGATTATGGAGATAGAAGATAACTATTGACATTGCATTTAAACTTTTGAAGATCAAAGCTGATTGGAAAGCAAGAAGCCAGAAGAGAGTTGTATAAGAAGTATAAGAAGAAAATGCTGGGACAGAACTTATTGTTACATCTTGTAATTTCAACTGTAAAACAGTGAGAGCTAACTGCCAATCTAGTGCTGAAATTAAATTTTATATATATATATATATATATATATATATATATATATATATATATATATATACTTGACTCTCCCATCAAATTTAACATATGAGGGTCAAGCAGATCAGTTCCTAGGAAACCGACAGCCCGACGACAGCCCGACGACAGCACATGACATTTGATTATAGTGGTGAAGGTTTCGTGCAGGACCATCAACACTTTTTGAAAGACCGAATAAAGAGACCTGGTGCACTACGTGCCACAAGGTCCCCAAACAACCCTCTGCAGGTTTTCAATTGAGTTGTCCTTCTCCTAGACCAGTTGCCATCTAAGGCTATAGAACCCAGTCTGTCCTGCTATTTACCCATAGCTGGAGGGAGAAGAAGAGGATTCTCACCTTTCTCAAGGGTATTAGCACGTAAGTGAATGTAATGGATTCGACTGGAATTCGAACTCGGCTCTCTGATTCCTGAATCCGAGCCGCTATCCATTACTCCACCGTGCCTCCTCATATATATAATTAGAAAATAGTTTATAAAGTAGTGTAAATAAGTTGGTCAATAAAACAAAGTCAAATGAATGAAAGGGTACCGATGAAATCAATGCGAAAAATATTTATTAATATTAAGCAGGTAACAAAAATGAAGCGTGGAGATTGAGGTTCCAAATTCAGAATTTTCAAACACAACTGAGTTCTTCATCAGCAGATACAAGAAATAAACAGAGTGATGATGGAAACTATCCAACATTAGTATTTTGAGGTGGGTAGAATCCGCTTATATGTGAAATTATTAGAAAAAAATCTGTGCCCTGTTTGATTTTTCACTGTGCTAAACTTAATTTGAAAATAATACCGCCCCCCCACACCTGATCCTACTACCCTTTTTATCCCTATGTTGAACATCTCACTCCCCTACTACCCACCACTAATCACAATTTTTAAATCTGAGGTTATTTTCACATTAAGTTTCACACAGTGAGAAATCAGACAGATTTTTTCTAATAATTTCACCTACAAGCGGATTCTACCCACCTCGAAAAACTAACGTTGGATAGTTTCCATCATCACTCTGTTTATTTCTTGCATCCGCTGAAGAAGAACATGGGCATGTTTGAAAATTCCAAACTTGGAACCTCAATCTCCATACTTTATACTCTTAATTCAGCCAATATTAATTTGACAGAATCTGGACGTGAATAAACAACTTTTTGTTGTGTTTTATTCTTATCAGACATTACTAGCATTAAACTTTGAAGAAAACTCTCTACTCAGTCCATCATCATGTAATTTATAAAATCTTAACATGTAATTTATGAAAGTAGTTTTTAAAAAAGTGAAAATATGGTAGCATCTGAAAATTTCTTACTAATTCTGATTTTTCCCGACTTTCAACTTCTTGTAAGCAACGGACCGCACAGTCCAAGTCTTCAGTCAAATCTGTAAAAAACAAAAAGGAAAGTGACATCATTTAGAAGATGGTTATCAACTGACATTTGAGGGCATCAACAGTTGTATTTTTATTTTGAGCAAATATTGGGTTTTCCCAAAGAATTACATTCTGATTAAATAATCGTAAATTAATTACTTTTGTTAATTTTACTCCCAAATCAAGAGTGATTATCAGTATGCTTTTTCAGTACATTTTATGAACTTTGAGGACCAGAAAACCATTTGTTGCATTCTCGTTAATGCTGCCTGGTGGATGATAAACAATCTTAAGCATAGTGATGCTGAAAAAAGACCTTGCATAAATAACAACAAAAAATTCACTTTTCAGCTCTTAAGTTTTAAGGTTTTTTTTTTTGTAAAAAATTGATTTTGTATCATTGTAGAAAATACTAAACATTAACGTATAGAGTTAATAGTTATTATTGCAACCTTTGTCTTAAATAACTGCCTCAATTCAACGTGGCATTGAATGAAACGAGAACCAGATTTTCTCAATATGAATTTTTTTGTATTCATCTTGGCAGAACTATTGAGCACTCTTTGTTTGCTAAAATGTATTTTTCAAAACCTATGTTGTTTCTGTTATACTTCCTTATAAATTTACATCTGTATGTATATATTTATAGGTTAATATACACTGGCATGTAAAACTTTTGGTCCACCTTGGTAAATTAAATACTTCTGTTAATTTGACCTCCAAATTGAGTGATTAGCAGTATACTTTTCTCAGTATATTTTATGATCTTTGAGGAACAGAAAACCATTTGCTGCATTGCTGTTAATGCTGTATGGTGGATGATAGAGCATCTTAAGCATACTGATGCTGAAAAAAAGGCCATGCGAAAATACTGGGCCATCAACAAAAATTCCACCTTTCAGCTCTTTTTTTAAGTTAAGAAGTACATTTTCTTTTGCAAAAAGTGATCTTTGTTCCTACAAAAAATACAAAACATCAAAGTATGGACTTAGTAATTAGTATTTGCTTGCATAATTGTTACAATTCAACATGGCATTAAATGGAACAATGTCCAAATTTTCTCATTGGGAATTTTTCACTATTCTCTTTGGAAGTAATCTCAAAGCTCTTGAAGATTGCACATTTTCGTTGGAGCACTTGTTTCTTCATTTCCCACCCCAATAGTTCAATTATACGGAAATCAAAACTTTGTGCTGGCCAGTCTTCCAAAAGTTAAACATCTTCATCACAAGAAACATTTTTGTTGCATGTGATGTGTGGCAAGGAGCACTGTCAGCTGAAAAATTTCTCCATCTTCATAGCCTGGCAGAAGATTAGATCATAGCAAACTAATATAGATTTTGCTGTTTAGGTTTCCATCAATGTTTACTAATTTTCTTCTACCATAACGTTTGATGCAACTCCACACCATTACGTGTCCTTCATCCAAATTTCACTGTTATTCTTCTCCTGGTATTCTTACATAGTTTCTTGCATTTGTATTTTGCATTCATTGCTAAAAATTATTTTTTGTCACTTTCCAGAATTCCATGTTAGATGTTCTTTTAATAACTTTAATCTACTATTCTGATGTTTTTTGGTTAATGATGATTTTTTGCTGCTACATATATGTTCAAGTTGTTTTTTTCATAATTCTTTGCATATTGTATCAACTGAAACGTCACTGTTAAGCCTGTATTCATTCCTCATTTATCTGATATATTTATATTTTGGATTTCTTTCATCTCTCTTTTCTAACTTTTGTGGCTGTCTAGATTTCTTTGTACTTAAAACACTTCCAGTGGCAGCAAAGATATTTGGAATGGTTTGAACACCGTTTCTGGAAAATCCCAGCTGTATAATGTATAGTTTGTTTACTTTTGACTGATAATTAATTAGTGCTGATTTACAGTATTTTGTAATTATTCAATATCTCTTTACTATTCTAATTAAATTTACTTAGTTGTGGCAATGTGTGCATATGTAGTTTGTCAATTTGTTTGTTATTTACTGTAATTCTCCATGTATAATACGCTTTCATCCATAATACGCACCCTTAAAATTGTGCTGAAAATGTGGGAAAATGCTTCTACTCACGCATAATACGCACCCCTTATTTGGTAATCACACCCTATAAATTGTACCTCTCCAATTTCATTACAGCCAGCGTTTCCTACTCTTATTAAAAAAAAAGGGTTTATTTTACATTTGTAATTATTGTTAGGTACATTTGATTACATTTGACATCCTTATGAACTTTAGTCACCGAATGTTAGTGTCAAATTGTCATGTTTGTGGTGAGTAGTCAATTCGGAATTGAAATCGAACTATGAAACAGCAATTTTTTTTAAAGATGTTTTTGTAGCTGTGCATAATATGCCCCTGCCTAATTTTGCTTATTATATTTTAGAAAACAATGCGTATTATACATGCGGAATTATGGTACTTAATCTGTTTTTTAATTTATTTTTTGGGTCGTTTTCTTATCTTATTTGTTTCTGTAGTTTAAACTATTGGCTTTATTTAAAGTATGTTACATTATCTGTGTTGTATACAGTGTATATATTTGCATTTGTTGTGGCAATATTTTACAAGGCATTCATTTTTAGCTTTCAGTTTTTAAGTAACATAGTGAAAATTTCTTTTTGTGCCTGCATTTTGAAATAAGTTCTGATTGTTTATTTAGTAATTTTCATTGGACTGGGAAGTTGATTGTAGCCATTTTTTCCTCCAGATTGTAGTAGGCTGATGCTGTTTTCCTTATTTTCTATTTTATTTTTTCTGCATTTTTTTTTATTTTTAACTTCCCATATATGTTTAGAAAGTGTTGTGCTGTTCACATATTTACTACAGGTAAAAGTTAACAATCAACACTGTACAATAGCTACAAATAACCACATTCTGACCAACAACTATTTCTATAACTCTTTTACCGCTGCCTACACCTGATGATATAACCACATTTGGTGGTCTGGTCTTCTGGTCTGAGGACAACATTTTAATCACAGAGATAACTCTATGCTGGTCAAAGCTGAATGTTGGTCATTAGTTGCTTTGATCTGCCCAGATTCTGTTCTTGATTTCAGAGTGGTGGAACATTGAATGTCATAGTAATTGAAGTGCTGGTTCGAGCTGTGGTGGGCACTATATTAAGGGAAGAGATATTTTCACAATGGAAAAATAAAATGAAACATTCATTGGGTTAATCTTCAATTGGTTTATATAGTTCTTGCTACAAAAATTAGCCTTTCCCATATCAATCTCTCTAATGACACTAGGCCTCGTCTAAAATTCTGTAATGGGGTTCAAAGTTTTTCAGTGTCAGGAGATCTGGTGGCAGCTGATGTGAATTCCAGAGGTACTTAAGGTGGTATTCACAGTGCAAGTCTTTGAGCTATCAAAGCTATCTGCTTATATGCACTTCAGCCCCAAACTACCATGTGGCTGAAGGGTTCTGGGGATTTGGTGATTCCTCAATTTTCACATTAATCATAACAAGGGTTCTTAATTCCCTATTTCTTCTTTCTTAATCAACTTTCCAAATTTGGAGAATTATCCACCTTCTTTGCTCTTCCCTCCAACTCCAACTTGCCTCACTTTACATCTTGTACCATCACTCCATACAGGTGGCATTAAATTCTCCTTCTTTCTCCTTCTCTTTCAGCATTTAACCTCAGCCAACTGTCCAGGGCAGGCATAACTGTCTTTGTGACAGTTCTAATTTTTAAAGTGTGTAAGGAGTTTTATTCTAGTTATTAATTTTAATTCTCTAGTTCCTTTCTAATTACTTGGACTTTGCCCAGTGATAATATAAACCTAATCACTGATGACAGGACTTGTTTTCATAACTCCTGCCTGCCTTAATCGTACATCCGACCAATTAAGAGAAGTTCATTCTTATTTAACTTTCTGAGCAAGAGATAAAATTATTTCCCAATTTTCTTTTGTCTGCAAAATTATAATCCAGATCTATCTTTTTCTTGCCAACATTATTTGTTTGCTCAAATTCTCAAGGAAGAGAAACTTATTTCTTAATTTGTTTTACCCGATTCTCCAATTCTCGATAGAGAAAAAACAACAACTTTTGAGTGCACGGTAGTGGGGAGAAGAAAGCCAGATGGCCCCTTTCCACTTTCATGTCACCAGGAAAATCTCTCTCTCTTTTCCAGTTTATATTTCATTTTATGCTTAACCCCTTTCCTGGATCCTCCAGCTCATAATTAATATTTAACCACTTCATGGCCTCAGTGTCACATTTCTACTGAATAGCCTTTAGAATAATTTGAAATAGGATCATTCCTGCCTCCCGAGTAACCATTAGGATAATACAATAAACTGAAGATACCTACCCTTGCTAGTCATAATGCCCCATTGAACAGTATAAATAATGAAGCCACCACAAAAGACATGGCCCTAAAATTACATTCAAGTATAAAACAGACTGTTGCCACTCTGTGTTGACCTCAGTGTTCAATTGTTATGTTTTGCATATTTTTCTGCATAGTAGTAGTTGTAGTAGAGTTCTCTGTGTCCTGAATAGCAACCAGGTTTGCTAAGCATAGCCACCCCTATGTTTGCCAGTTGTTCTCTATTTATACTTGTCTATCTAATTTGCATACAATACTACATTTATATTTATAATTATCGGAAAACGATATATAAGTTATTATATATCAAGAACAATTTTAGGAAAATCTATAGAAAAGTGGAAAAATGTTTTTTTATGTGACATGTTTCATCCTTTAGGACTTCATTAGACTAAAGAGATGATTATGTTGATGTGATTACACATGTGCATGGAGGAGAGGTAATGCTGAAATTTTAACTTAAATTTTTTTTAATCTGTGTTTTGTGTATAGAGTCTAACCTGTTTCATTTAGTTTCATTTTTTTAGGATCTTTTACAAAACAACACTCAAGGCATTAGTTGCTCATTGCCACTCTAATTGATGAAATCAGCTAAACTATATACCAAAACACACACACACACACACACACACACACACATATATATCACGAAATGGACTAAGTCCGACAATTATTTTAATATATTTATTGTTTATATGTTATTTTTATAGATACAAATATTTCAGTAAATGTTCTTTTTATAATAAACAGTATTAACAACTTTTACTGGGCTGAATATATATATATATATATATATATATATATATATATATATATATATATATATATATATATATATATATATAAAATTTAGGAAAATCTATGATAACATGGAAAAAGATTTTTCCTGTGATGTGCTTCATCCTACATCAGACTAAAGATGTGGTGATGTTTAGTCATGCTTGGGGCCAACTCCTTGATTGTATGACCCCCCCCCCCCACAAGACTCAAATATGAGGGAGGGGCTGGTACTGAGAAATGTGAGAATGGAATACATTCGGAATATGAAAAAACAGATGAAACATGAAATAAAAACTTTTTTGTGTGTGTGTGTGTGTGTATATATATATATATATATATATATATATATATATATATATATAAACACTTTATTCAAATTAAATATAAACTAAATTTTAATTTCACTCTTTGATTGGATGCCTGGAGCTGTTGCAACCTCTGCCCCCACTCCTGCATGTTTCTGACATCCATTGCTTTAAACACAGAATGCTTGGACACATCTCTCCATCATTGAGGCTACCATCCTTCAACATCTTCTCTGCTGGGTGGGTCATGTCCAGAATGTGTCCCACTTGACTCCCACATATCATCTTGTTTGGAAAACTCCCCAGCAATAAGAGACTATGTGATGGCTCAAAATGATTCTTCAAGGGTCAGCTGAAAACATTCTTGACATCCCTGACATGGGCCAACATTGATCCTTACACCTGGGGAAACTGTTGTTGCAAATCATCCTTCCTGGCATAGGATCATCTGAGGGTGGACTGAGACTTTTGAGTCCAACCATAAACATGAAGAGGATCTGTGACGTGCTGTCAGGAGAGCCCGACTTACCTAGCCACACTCCTCTGTGACTCCTGCTCACAACTCTTCAGGAGTAGGCTGGGACTTCACAGCTATCTTTCTTACTGCCACTGGAAAGAAGAAAGGGAATAAAGAGAGAGGGGATGATGATGCCAATGCTTGCATGCAAGTGGGTGCTGAGGAGTGAACACAGTAAGAGAACACCAGGTCAGGTACTCTTTGAGCAAATCATGCCAATAGAATGCAAGTCCATCAGGACAATGCAAATTGAATTTCGTTTTTGTCTGACCACACCACGAAAGCTTTCATTCTTCTTTCTACAAGTCAATGTGTCATAATGTGTGCTGTTTGGTTTGGTTTATTTTATGGCATATCAACCATAATTGGTTATTTAATGTTGACAAGGTTTTTATTGCTGGTAATATTTTTCTAAAAATGTATTGATGGCAATATATTTTCTTTAAAAATGTATTGCTGGTAATAATTATTTACAAAAATGTATCACTGGTAATTTTTCCTCAAAAAATTAATTGCTGGTATTAAAACCTATTTTTACACTTTCACAGTGCTTTAAACCCAGTTTGGGGTTTAACTATTTGCTTATAGTTGGGACCCTAACAGTTTAGGGGTTAACTATTTGCCCATAGTTGCTACCAGGGTGAACCTGGGAACACCAGCAAAAACTTCCTGATCAGAGGCCTTGTTGTTGGATGTAGTTTATTGTCTTACCCAGGATGTGTAATGTGTGCTGAAAAAAAGCTGAATAACTTGACCAAGGCCAAGAAAAGTACCGTGCTTTACCAAAACACCCAAAGCAACAAGAATTTGAATTGAACAAAAGAACTAATGATGTGGATGGAAGAATGGAAGCCTGAGATGTGGCCATTTGATTTATGACTCTCTTCAAAGGGGGGGGGTGGAGAATAAATGAGAAAGATAATTACTTACCTGCCGAGACAACATCTTCATCCCCAGAGACAATTTCATATTCATAATCGTCATCCAAAGTGTCACTTAAAACTTCAGCTGATTATAGTGTTAAGAATAAATAAGATACAAGGAGAGAGAGAGAGAGAGAGAGAATGCTGAAAACTAATTGTGAAGTGGGTGCTGAAAACTGATTGTGAAGGGGGCATTGAAATGTTCTTGGCCTGGCCAAGAAGGATTTCCTTGCAGAAATCTTCTGAAAATGATATTAGCCAAGAATCTTTTGAATACTTGTTTGTACAATAGTGAATGGAGCCAGGGAATGATATATATTAGTAAATAGAGGAAAATGACATATAGCAGTAAATGAAAAAAAAATGACATATGACATATAAATGGAGAAAATAAAAGACATATATCCATAAATGAGGAAATGACAAATAACAGTAAAATGACATATATCTGCAAGTGGAGCAGGGGAATGACATATACCAATAAATAAAAGAAATGACATAATAGCAAATATGAGGAAAAAGAAATGAACAGCAAAGAGTCGGGGAATAATGTATGAGGTCTGAACAAAAAGTATTGGAACTGTTACTATAGAAACAGAGCTAAAGTATGCAGATTGAAGTGGCTTGGCCTTGAACTCTGTCGCACATACATTACTAAATTATAATGTTTTCACTCATTTCCATTGTTTATAGCTGTGCTTGGAAGGAAAGTGTGTAGAGTGTGGTTGTCTTGCCACACCACAAAAGTTCAATCAATGACCATGGCTTATGAAGCAGTTTTTAGCCAAGACAACATACCCCAAGTCCAACAATCACCATATTCCCCAGATTTTGCCCCTTGTGACTGTTTTCTTTTCAAAAATCAAATCACATTTAAAAGGAACAAGATTTCAAGATGTCAATAAAATCCAATAGAATGTGACAAGACAGCTGCTTGCTATCTAAAAAAAAAAAGTTTGAGGAATCGTTCCATCAATGTAAAATGACACTAAAGGGTGTAGCTTCAGAAGGGGACTATATTGAAGGAGATTAAATGCTGAATTGATATGTGTCATAGTTGTCTTTTTATAGCACCAGTCCCAATATTTTTTGATCAGATCGTGTATATTAGCTGATGGGGAAATAACTTATGTAAATAAAAGAAAATGGTTGTTTTATATCAGTCAATGGAGGCATATCGAAATGAACAAAGAGATTTAGCATTTTAAATTTAAAGCACACTTAAAAACATTTGTCATAGAAATGTAGCGACTGCTATGTTTTCCACACCCACATTTTATTTGTCTGCAATTGGCTAATAAAGTGATACTGCCTTTCTATAGGACAATTTAGTCATCACAGTTGTTGCTTTGAATTTTTTGGTTTTGAACTTGCTTACTTGTTTTGTTAGTACAAATTTAGCGATTAGTCAATTTTTAACCAATCACATATTTTAGTGCAAAATCAACTTTTCCTGCAGTTTCGCTGGGAGCCGGTCTGTAGCTTTAAAAGAGGTGACCTTTTCACAGTAGAGTCCAGCAAATTTTGCCTGTCAACACAAACCTATGACTTTACTCACAACATTTCAAATTCACACACAGACACAGAATTTTGTAATACATATATACATATCTCTCTGTGACTCAGCCAAGTTCAATCAACCAGGACTCTGTTGATTTCTCTAACACAACACAATTTCCGTATCAATTGTATTCTTGTATTATCTATTCTAACAGCAGACTCGTTCTAATGTTGATTCCTGAACATTTCTCTCTAAAGTGAACTTTCTTTCGAACATTCAATCACAAATCAAAAATACAATTAAAGGGGAGCAACTTCTTTTCCTTAATCTATACATTGAATACAAATTATTGTATATTTTGTTCTTGTATGTTATTTCAATATATACTTGTTGATTGGGCACCCCAAGACAGTGTAATGGTTAGCAAGTTTGTCTTGCTTACGACTGAATAGTGAGTTCAATCCCCACTGGGTGCCTCATACTTTTTGCCTTGTGTCTCATCTAAGCTATGCTTGGAAAATCAATATATACTTGTTGATTCACATTTGGAGTTTTGTTATTTTCTTGAATTATTAATAATAGAAAAAATATATGTGCAATGAACATGTATAACAGAAAGAGTAACTGATTAACAACACAACTGCAATGTTGCAATCTGTAGGAAAAGAAGTTGCAGAGAAGAACGAACAACACTAATTTCCTTGTTACATTTGGGTTATTTTCATCAAGAGAATCTGAGAAAAGAAAGTGTTGGGATTGCTACGAGTTTGAATTTGTTATCAGAAGGTTTTTATATTAAGATGGTTAGTTTACAGGCATGTTCACCATATTAATCCACAACAATATAGAATATAGACATTCAAAAACGAATAGACATTCAAAAACGAATCAATCACAAGGCAACTGAGTAAGGAACACTGATTATGAGATTTCAATAAAAACAACATGCATTTATGTACAATCAATATACAATTTGAAAACTTGTAGTTTGATAATGCAAGAAATTGACCATTGATAAATTGGGTTTCTTATTGATTTACAGTTCAATATTTGTTCAAGTGTTTAAGAACTGGTCAAACAGAGTTAAGTGGAAAATATCATTTATATAGAAATTTGTGTAGTTTGTATGCGTGAATAAAGTAGGAGTTTAATTCTCTAAATTCTTCAGAGTTGTTTACTTTGGATTGTTTAGATATTTGATTGAATATTTACAAATACTTGTCAGTAGTGAGTTATTATCACTTTTTAGTATTGTAAGAAATTGTTCTTGGTAGAGCGAAATGCTGCGTGTGTTGAGTCAGAGAAATTTGCGCGGAAAAAATATAGCTGGTTATGATTTTGACTGGCGTGGATTCATTTGGCACTTCTCCAGGATGAAATTCTGACTGCCTGAATCGATTTGAATGCTTCCTTTTTATTTAATTCTGGAAATAGGGATTGGCTCCAAACGGCTAGGCGTGAAAAGATATTTTGTGTGAATTTGCTACAGTTTGAGCCAATGAAAAGTCTAGTTCACTGGAACTAGGGTGTTGATTGGTTAATCGGTAATTTTGTGGTAGAGTGTATTATTTCAGAGGGGTGAAAAGGTATGTATGGACTATTCCATCCAAAGTATTATTACTTAAGGATACTGTGGAATCTTCCACAACAAACCAGCCTTACCTCTTTTTAGGAAATGAACTCTTCTTATCTGGTAAGTAACATCCTACTTTCATACAAAATATCAATGAGAAACCATTGGTCAATCACAGTACATCCAACTTGCTGATTGGTCAGTTTCAACCAATCAGATCGCTGTCACGTGCAGAATCAATTTAGGCGCCAAGTCAATTCTGATTCTATCACATGATACAGGCAGATATATAAATAGAACATGTGTAAACTCCCTCGAGTTTCTTTTCATTCATCTCAATATTTATCGATCCCCACACGAGAATTGAATGTGGCACAAGGCCGAGTTTAGGCTCAGCCAAAAATATAGCCCTTGAACCCACCTAGATGGGTCCAGGGCCTGTCTACCTCCCCGGACGAAACCTTGCCCTTGGGCAAAGCTTTGTCCGGGTTCCTCTCTGCTAATGCAGAGAGTTCGACAGACGTCGCAAACAGTCAAAGACTGTATTGAGACGTATCTCATCTCTCTCTCGCATCTCATTCCTTGCTACCAAGTACCAAGATGTAATCTTCAAGAACTCCCGTCTTAACTAATGCAGTCAGACGTTAAAGACCATTACCAACATTCACGCAAGTACGAACTCTGAAATCTCTTCTGAACTTTTACCAACTTGTACAATACACAATTCCAAACATGCTAAAGAAACTTTATTCTTCTAAACTACAGTTTTATAATTACTTAGACTTTATGAGCACGAATACAAATTTTTACCCAATTTAAGAGACACAACTCTGTCTGATCTTTTCACTCAGTATTCATATCAAACACTAATAAATTCAATTGTTACGTTTTGAAACAAGATGTTTATGAATCATTATTTCTCTCTCTTGTATTAATTGTGGTGGATGGAAGATTATTGAACACACACAATTTTAAACCTTAATTCAAAGTCAAACCTATTCCTTTCCAACACACACACATCACACACCCGCAACAATACAACTAAGAGCCTTAAGAATGTAGCAAAAATATTTTTTTTTATTACAAAATTTGAAAAATAACTAAATCCGAGACATCTGAAAGGTCAATACGGAATAGGGGACAAAATTATTCAATATGGGACATATCCAGTATATAAGGGACGTCTGGCAACCCTACGAAGATACCTTTTTTAATCACTAAACACCCACGGTCAAGATGGCGATCTAGTTTTCGTTGTCGAGGGGAGACAACTATACAATACTTAAGGGATTAGTATATCGGATAGAGTACAACATATTTTTAGGGAATATAGTTACTAGTTACAATAACAGCTTAATTTTGTACTAACAAATAGATTTGTTTTTTTTGGGGGGTGAATTAATATTTGCGACAAGTAACTTTTTACATTATTTGGGGTGTATTAACAGAAAAGATTCCCACCAAATACACTACTACAGTATAGGTATCAGTAACTCGCTACGAAAAATAATTTTTGAGTTTTCGTGAATTTTTTTAAAGATTTCAGACCATAATTTTCATGTGTTCACAGTCGAGATTAAATATTTTAAAATTACAGTGTAACCCGGATATAAGAGAGATTTTCTCTGGTCCCAAATTAGAGCCTGTGTTAATGTATATATAATAGACCAAACCCGGATATAAGAGACTTCTTACACCTTCAGGGATTTAGCTTCCCTTTTTATAAAAATGTAAAAATTAGGAACATCGAAAAACGTTTAATTAGTAAGGATTTAGTCATAAGTTAAATAAAAAAAATGATATAACCCGAAAGTATACTTCCACAAAACTTAATAAAAAAAATAAGATAAAATTAATTCATTAATGAATAAATGCGAAAATTTTCAATGAAATCCGACAATTCCCTGACTTTTGGTATCTTTTTAAAAAACAGGGAGTATCGTTTTCTTTTTTTCCACGTGTCGAAAGTGCGCATGAATTTCGAGGTACCATTAAATTAATTGTTTTTTTTTCGTTGTTTCCATTTCAAAATACCAACATTGAGATTAAATGAGTTTCTCCAAGACTTCTTGTTTTTTCTGTTTCATGAAAAAATATAAAAAACAATGTCACAAACAAAAAGTAGGTGTTCATTCCAACAACGAACAGCACATACAAGAAGAGACACAGAAAACAAATCCAAACGTAAAAACGATAGCACAAATGGACGAATACAATAAATATTGCAAAAAAAAAGACAATCAAAATTAAAGAAATAAAAACAATGCGAACAGTTTTGTCAAACCGTAGAAGAATACTTTCAAGGTAATATTTCTCTTCGTTCGGGTCGATTTCCGCCATGATTGTTATACGTAACTATAGCAACGCTTACGTAAGGGAAGTAACTTACATTAGAAACATATTGTCTTAGGCTGAGTTATCTCCCCGGGGCCAAGTTTAAATTGTCTTGCACAAAACTAAAAGTCATGATATCATATATATATATATATATATATATATATATATATATATATATATATATATATATATATATATATATATATATATATAGCATAGTACCTGTTAAAAATGACGATATATTTATTTGGACATAGAGCAATGATTCTGACAAGTACTAGAGTAATTACCCTCAAGCACTATGTATAGAATTAGTGTGGTATCTGAGTACTCTGTCAAGTGTTACGTTAAAAATATATAGATACTGTCTATATTTCTGAGATGTGGTATTATGTACATTATTCAGGAGATAACTGATAACTGACATCCATCAAACATAGCACGTGGAACTAGAACAGTCTACCCCAGTGAGCGAAATAAAGTGTTCAGTTCGACATTCCAACCAGCTGAAGAAGGCTGGAGCGTACAACGGCCGAAACGTTGTAATAAATATGGCGACAAAGATGAGGACAATAGTCCGAATAATGTAAATATAGATATACTTTGTTTTATCATCGTGAAGATAAGCAAAAATAGTAATGTCGAAAGTTGTGCTATCTCAGTGGTGAGCTAAATGAAAAAATTATTTTCAAATCGAGAGAGAGAGAGAGAGAGAGAGAGAGAGAGAGAGAGAGAGAGAGAGAGAGAGAGAGAAATGAATAAATAGGATAGAGAGGGAAGATAATGAATGGGAAAGAGAGAAAAAGAAAGATGAAAGAGGAAGAACGGTAGAAAGAGTAGAAGGGGATAAATAGAGAGAAAGTAAGATAAGAGGGAGAGAAGGAGAAAGTGGGAGATAGAGAAAGAGGGAGAGAGAGGCAGAGAGAAATAATATACGGAAGATAAAGAATGAGAAAGAGAGAAAAAGAAAGATGAAAGAGGAAGAAATTGAGAAAGAGCAGAGAGGAGGATAAAGAGGGAGAAAGTGGGAGAGAGATATAGAAATGAAGAAATAGGATAGAAAAGGAAGATAAAGAGTGAAAAAGAGAGAAAAAGAAAGGTGAAAGAGGGAGAAAGTAGAGGGGGATAAAGAGAGAGAAAGAACGATAAGAGAGAGAAAGGGAGAAAGTGGGGAAGAGAGAGAGAAGGAGAGAGAAATGAAGAAATAAGATAGAAAGTGAAGATAAAGAATGAGAAAGAAAAAGAAAGAGGAAGAAAGGGAGAGTGAAAGAGAGAGAAAGAAAGATAAGAAAATAGAAAGTGGAGAGGAGGAGAGAGAAAGAGTGAGTAGTACCCATAAAAATAATTAGTATATTTTAATTTCCTTAAGCTTTTATTTGTATTTTTTTTTTTTTAATTTTTAGAACTATTTTTAGAAAACCCTACACGCAAGTCGCTGGTGGCTCGCCGGCGGGCCGCCGATGGTAACGATATCGCTCCTCTAGTGGCTGCCACCGGCGGGCCATTGGCGGGCGGGCCACCAGTAGGCCTCTAGCGGTTCGCCAGTGGTAACATTGCCGAAACGAACACGCCGGCGGTCCGACAGCAAGCCACCAGCAATAAACTCTCTAGTGGCATGCCAAACATGCAGTGGCAGATTGGTAGCTTGCGTGTAGGGAAGGAATTAATATATTTACTATAAGTTTATTTTTTGAATTAAATAATTTTTATAAACTTATTTATTTAAAATAGATAAATAATAAATAAATATTATCTTTAAATAAAAGAAGAAATCTCTGGCTGTGCATAATTTTCAATCGGCATGTCCTAATAAACTAGAAAAAATACTGAAAGGAAATACTGTATAAGACAAATTTGAGGCACGGTGGAGTAATGGATAACAATTCAAATTCCAGTTGTGTTCATTACATTAATTTACGTACTAATACCCTTGGGAAAGGTATGAACCCACCCTCAGTTATCGGTAAATAGTAGGTTAGACCGGAGCCTATAGCCTTGGGTAACATAGTGTAGGAAAAAGAAAAATTCTGAATTCAAGATTGCCTGGAGAGTGTTGGACTTCGTCAGGCTGTGAACCCCCCCCCCCCACAAAAAAAAAAAAAACTAAACACAAAACAGCACTATCCCCTGTTTTTTAAATTAAAAAAAATATTATTAACTAAATTATCAAATTTCAAACGTTTTGATACTGATGACTGAATCTCCTGACAATATTACAATAATTGAAAATCTAAATATAAGATTTAAAAAAAATATTTTTATCTTATTTTTATAAAAAAAAAAACCCGAAAAGAAAAACATTTAAAATGTCTCATTGATATGGCAATGCGGGGCAAGACGTCCAAGTTACCACAACAGACTATCTCGTAATAAATAGGGAAGCCCAGAATGTGAGACCTGTAAGTATATAAAACCACATTTGTTTTATTGGATAGGATATTATTGGATATCTGTTCTAACGGTAAAAACTATCTTGGATCCCGGTATTAGTTTCAGCTTGGATTAAAATACCATCTTCGACATATGAGAGTAGAAATTAAGGAGGATTTGAGATAATTAATTCATCGAGTCTAGAAGAAACCTCAACAGAATGCAGTGGATGGCTGTTTTGTCTTATAGTTGGGATTCACGCATCCACTAACGAGAATTGAAACCCGGGCAGTTACAATATGAGCTAAACGTCATACCAACTGTACCAACAGGCTTCGGTGACGAAGAGGTAACGAATTAGACTCGATATTGTGCGGTGAATAAATTTAAAAAAGAAGGGAAAGTAGAGAGGAAAACGAGATCAAGAAGTCACTACAGGAAATCATCATTTCAACTTAGAGCTAAATATTAGGTTGGTGCAAAAATAATATCGTTTTCTTACATACTAACATATGTGAGAAAACGACATTATTTTTGCACCAACCTAATACATTAATTGTTGAAAGCAGTAGAGTCCAATAGTGTTACGAAAACCTCAGATAATTCCAGTAAGATATCTTTAATCACTTCTAGGGTACAACGATTCAAAGCTTAATCTAACAATTGGATAATTTTGCTGTTACACCCGGTATACCGGTGTATGTATGTACGTATATATATATATATATATATATATATATATATATATATATATATATATATGAAGAAAAATATACGGAAAAAACAAACAAAAATCCAAATATGCAATTATGCTGTTTTAATGTTAATATAATGTCAACGTCGGACGTTTCGGTCTAGTAGACCATCTTCAGGACATATTCATAAAACATAATTAACATTAGACTATATTTAATTCAACATGAAAAGACGATGGACATGTTGAATTAAATATAGTCTAATGTTAATTATGTTTTATGAATATGTCCGGAAGCTGCTCTACTAGACCGAAACGTCCGACGTTGACATAAAACAGCATAATTTCATATTAGGATTTTTGTTTGTTTTTTCCGTATATTTTTCTTCATACTGTCGGATCTATATCCATATATTTGCTTACACACACACACACACACACACACACACACACACACACACACACACACACACACACACACACACACACACACACACACACATATATATATATATATATATATATATATGTGTGTGTGTGTGTAAAAATTCAGATAGTGTATTATTATCCTTTAGGCCTTGGGCTCCTCAAGCTTTTATAAAGCAATGATTTTAATTTTTTAGATGCTATAACTTCTAAATAGTTTCATAAACTGAAAAAATGTCAATATCATATTTATTTGGAAGCAAAACAAGGAAAAGAATATTTTAGTTTGTGTCATTGTTTTTTGTTTCAAGTAAATAACGTATTCAGTAAAAATCTTAAACATTTTTATAAAGCAGTGATTTTAATTTTCTAGATGTTATAACTTCTAAATAGTTTCAGAAAGTGAAATGATTCAATATGATAAACTCATTTATTTTGATTGTTATATAATGCTGGTTAAAAATCAGATTTCTTTTCTACGGTTGTGCTAATTTGGTTTGAAATAAATCGTAAAATAGTGGTATTTTTTAAAGAATATTTTTTATTGACAAACAAAAGATAGCTATTCTAATTTATTTAAAAAATTGGACCAAGTTTACTTCAGGCTATGTAAATGTCGATAAAATGTATTACGAATAAAATAAAAATCTAACAATACAAAATGGGGTAAAGTTTTCGTTCTTTCACATTTTTTCGTCCGATAAAGTCGGAAAGGACAAAAGGAGTGACGTGAAAACTTTTGTCCACTTCGTCATAATTTCGTAATATTCAATATTACAGACTATATACTTGCTTATTTTAAATTACTTAGCTAATTATTTTATTTTTATTATTCTATATAGATTATATTTTTTTGTACGAGTAAAAATAATAAAAAAAAAAACCCCAAAAAAGTAAAAACGGAAGGCCACGCTTAGTAGAGCATTAGCACATATACCACAGAGATTACGTGATATAAAAATAATCATTTCTGATTCAGTTCCGAATAGGTAGGCACTGTTGCGAAACCAATTGCGAAACCAATTTTCTGTAACCTACTTGGAAGATGTAAAAAGTGTTGTTTTCTTTGTTTTTTGTTTAGATAAAGCAAAAAAAGAAAAAAAGGATGCAGGGTGAGTGAGGAAAGTTTTATATGCTGACGGCAGGGTCGCCACCGCTAAACATGCTCGTGGGGAGAAGTCAGAGGTTCTCGTAATCGAACACGCCATATTTTTGAGTAATTTGGACTGGGAGAACATTCTGTAGGCACGAGGTCATGCGTTATCACAGCATCTCGCTCAAAGACAGATGGTTCGCACTATCTCTGACATATGATTTATATAATTGCAATAAACTTGCTTCTTTTTCCTTTTCTTCTTCCTTTTCTTGTTTATTTTTTTTTTTTAGATTTTGAAATGGGAGAAATTTGCAGAATTTGTTGGACTTTCTCCTCCTCCTCCTCTTCTTCTTCTTCTTCTTCTTCTTCTTCTTCTTCTTCTTCTTCTTCTTCTTCTTCTTCTTCTTCTTCGCTTCTTTTTTTTTTTTTAGATTTTCAAATCGTAGAAAGTTGCAATTTGTTGGCTTTCTCCTTCTCCTCCTCTTCTTTTTCTTTTTCCTTTTCTTCTCCGTTTCTTTTAGATTTTCAAATGGTAGAAAGTTGTAGAGTTTGTTGGCTTTCTCCTCCTTCTCCTCCACTTCTTTTTCTTATTTTTTCTTTTTTTCTTTTTTTTTTTCTTCTTCGTTTTTTTACATTTTCAAATGACAGAAAGTTGCACTTTGTTGGATTTCTCCTCTCCGTCTTCTTCTTTTTCTTCTTCCTTTCTCTTTTTCTTCTTACTATTCTTTTTCTTTTTCTTCTATTTTTTTTTTAGATTTTCAAATGCAGTTTGTTAGTTTGTTTCTCCTCCTCCTCCTCTTCTTCTTGATATTACGCTTTTTCTTCTGGATTTTCACCCTGACCTGAATTCTTTTATCGTCATTTCTTTTTTTTTTTTTTTTTTTTTTTTTTACTAAAGTTCACGCAATACAAGGCCTAACAACCACTCAAGGTAGAGTATTAAGTAAGTTATGTGTAATATGAACATAAGTAGAGGAAGTAAGTAATGAAAATTATGGGGATATGGCGGATAGATAATTATAGACGCTATACAAGAATCTGAAGAAGTTAAAATCTTCTTCATATTTTATGTCTATTTTTTCTACATTTTTCTTCCTTTTTATTCTCCAATTTCCTTTTTGTTTTTCTTTTCTTTTTTCTAAAGAATATTGTTTTCTTCTTCTTCTTCTTCTTCTTCTTCATTTTCGTTATTACTTGGTTTCATTCTTTCTTCTTTTTTTTTCTTCTTCTTCTTTCTTTATTACTTGTTTTCATCCTTTCTTCTTCTTCTTCTTCTCCTTCTTCTTCTCCTTCTTCTTCTCCCTCTTCTTCTCCTTCTTTTTCTTCTTTCTTTATTACTTGTTTTCATCCTTTCTCCTTCTTTTTCTCCTTCTTCTTCTTCCCCTTCTTCTTCTTCTTCTTCTTCTTCTTCTTCTTCTTCTTCTTCTTCTTTCTTACTTGTTTTCATCCTTTCTTCTTCTTTCTTTATTACTTGTTTTCATCCTTTCTTCTTCTTTCTTTATTACTTGTTTTCATCCTTTCTCCTTCTTCTTCTTCTCCTTCTTTTTTATTACTTGTTTTCATCCTTTCTTCATCTCCTTCTTTTTCTTTTTCCTCTTCTTTCTTTATTACTTGTTTTCATCCTTTCTCCTCCTTCTTCTTCTTTTTTTATTACTTGTTTTCATCCTTTCTCCTTCTTCTTCTCCTTCTTCTTCTCCTTCTTCTTCTTCTTTTTTTTCTTCTTCTTCTTTCTTTATTACTTGTTTTCATCCTTTCTCATTCTGTTCATGGGGGGGGAGAGGAACATTGGGAAGTAAACATTCGTAACATTGCCCATGATGTCCAGCAACAGGTGAATATTCCCTTTCTCCTTATTGACTCCCTTTCTTTCGCTATCTCTCTTTACTCTCCTCGAACTCACCTGACAAGACAAAATATCGCCAACCCATAATTAAAAAATCGCCAACCCATAATTAAAATACATTACACATTGTTGTATACAATATGCCCCACGTATTTCTCTATCTTTAAATCTGACAAATGCAGAGGCTTGAATTAACTTAGGTATGGGATTTATTAGAAATCATTTGAAACGTTTGACATTTCTGAGACGCATTATGAAGAAAGACGGTTTTGAAAATGTAATACTCATGGGCGTATTGATAAAAATAGGGTCAGGGGAAAGTAGTGAGCAACTTATCTAATGAGTTTCTGTGCATGGATGACGGAGTAGGGGTAAGGAGGGATGGCAAAGAGTCTAAAGTTGCTTTGAGTTACAAGGGACAAGAAAAGCTGGCGTGACACGATCGCTATGTCCTGAAGAGACACGGCATTATAAATAATAATGAAGTAATTTCTGAATTATGTTTTTTTTTAAACTCGTAGAAATATCGACGTTCGTATTCATCAATACTTTATTTTACGTTTCATCTGTGAATTAAGAGACAAATTCAGTTAGTAAATAAAATACTAGTAAATAAATAAAATACTATGTAAATAAGTAAATACTAGTATTACCAGTGTCGTAAAAAATGACGGCAATTGTTAGAAAGTTTTAATATTTCTTTTAGTTATTCTATTATTCGCTTGAGCTAGTTCGGACATTCACGAGTCTATAACTCCAACCATCACGGTCTCGCAACAAGGCCGGAAGGTCATAATTTTTTTTTTACAGTAATGTTCACCTTGTACAAGGGGCGGTAGGGTACTCGGTATAGAGGGTTAGGTTAAGAGATAATTTATATGGATAGGAGGGGACGATAACTCTAGACTTGAACAAGTTAAGATTGTAATGATCGGGTAAACATCCTCTTGGGAGTCGGTTCCATAGAGCAGTGGTTCGCAGGAAGAAACTGAGTGGAACTTAATACTCACCAGTGGAACACGGAGGGAATTTGAGTGGTTTGCTACTATGTAACCGGCATGGCGGGTCCTAGCTGTGGCGAAACCAAGGAATGAAGTTCACTCGAGAACTTTTTATGGTAGTAGCTATAGAGCACTGAGAGACTCGCCATATCTCGCCTGTGAGAGAAAGCTTGGAAAATAGTTCTTCTCCAATAAGGACTCGGAGACGCTTTTGAACCCTGGATAACGGCTCATATTGAGGAATCGGCTAGCCGAGTTCGAATTCCAGTCGAATCCTATTATATTCACTTACGTGCTAATACCCTTTCGAAAGGTATGAATCTCCTCCTTTTCCTCCCAGCTATGGGTAAATAGCAGGGCAGACCATATTCTCTAGCCTTGGATGGCAACTGGTCTACCGAAGAAAGAAATGGCAACCTACTGCGGGAAAAAATCTGCTTCGTCAGTCATGTATCGAAAGATACATGATCGCCTAAACGTTTATCACGCATGGCACATAACTGAGTGACTGACTTTCCAGTCGAATCCGTTACATTCATTTCCGTGCTAATTCCCTTGGGAAAGGTATGAATCCTCTTCTTCTCCTCTCCTCCCCCCAGCTACGGGTAAATAGCAGGACAAACCAGTTTGGCAACTGTTCTACCGCAGAAGGAAATAGCAATCTACTGCGGGAAAAATCTGTCTCGTCACTCATGTATCGAAAGATACATGATCGTCTAAGCGTGTATAACGCATGACACATAACTGACTGACTAACTTGTTAATACCCTTGGGTAAAGTATGAATCCTCTTCCCCCCCCAGCTATGGGTAAATAGCAGGACAAACCAGGTTCTCTAGCCTTGGACGGCAACTGGTCTACCACAGAAAGAAATGGCGACTTACTGCGGGAAAAAGTCTGCCTCGTCATTCGTGTATCGAAAGATACATGATCGCCTAAGCGTGTATCCCGCATGGCACATAACTGACTGACTGATTCCATTTTCTGCCTGATCTGGTTCTTATAAAAGTAAAGGATAGCATGAGGGGGGGGGGCAGATACTTGCTGGAGCGTTACAGGGTGTCAGTCATTTTACCTGCATCTTTAGCGATGGATAGTATATAAGAGTTCTACTTGAGGTTGGGTGTTAGTTTGAGACCCAATATTCTTTCAAGGCACGGTGCCTCCCCGTGAGGACATCCGTTCATCGGGACTTGCGGTGGTTCGGGGTCTGATCGGCGGTGATGTAGGGTGGCTTCCTGTGTCATAGTATAGTTGGTCAATGGAAGTGGTTGCTGGATGACCAGCCCGTCTTGCACCATGGCTAAGTGTCCAGAATAGAAGATCACCCGTGAGTTGTTTTACTCACCAATAGTGGCCTGCAATGCATCTTCTACGTTCGCGTAAGATTCTAGAAATATCAGGGATAGAGCTGTGATTTACTTGGATGCTTTCTCCAAGAGATGTCCAACAACGTTCAGGAAGACCAAGCATCGTGTCTGAGAGAACGAAAAGGTCACTGAATAGGGAAGCCATCAGAAACCGTCGTCAGAGCGTCAAAGATGTCACCAACAGCATGGAAATGTTGCCATATGCAGTGAGAAAGACACTGAAAGAGCAAGGCTATCAAAAAAGAGTTGCAAGAAAGAAGACCTTGATTTCAGAGGTTAACAGAAACCTTCGTATGGGCTGGGCGAGAGAATTCGAGAGCAAAGATTATGAATTATGGCAGTCTGTAATTTGGTCAGATGAAAGTAAATGCTGTCAATATTCTAATTCGAGATTGGTTTATGTTTGGAGAAATCAGAATGATACTTGGAACACTGAATGTCTGCAGTCGACCGTAAAACATGGAGGGATTGGAGTAATGGTGTAGAGCGCTGTCTGGTTTGGAGGGAAATGTGAGCTGATTCTTGTTGACGAGCAGTTGAATGGTCCAAAATACTGTCAAATATTAGAGGAAGGAACACTCCCACCATTTGAAACCAATCAGATTGACAAGAATGTTTACCTTTTTCAAAAAGATGAAGCACCATGTCATACAAGCAAAGTAGCAATGGCCCGGAAGGAATCGTAAGGAATCAAGTCACTGTCATGGGTAGCCCTAAATCCTGACATGAATCCAATAGAGCACATTTGGGAGCACCTTGAGCGAAGACTTCGAGAACGTCAGTGGCAACGCTTAAAGAAACATTGCTGAAAGAGTGGCAAAATATGGCTCAGACAATTGTTGATAACTTGATCAAATCCGTGAAAAATCGAATACAAGCACTGAAACTAGCAAATAGTGGACCTATTTCATACTAGTTCTAAATACTGTTTGTTTATGTTGAATAGGGATTACGTAATTAAATTTTGAAATTGGATGTAGTTTATCTCTCCTGGCTAAAAACTTTTCTTACGCCACTGTACTGCTGACATACAAGAATTTATATACAAATATATAAATACTTTTCTTAATCGGAATCACCCCAATCAATGAAGTAATGCCACTAAAACACATTGGGTTACAGGGTAGGAAGAATTAGGAACAGAAACATTAATAATGAGAGGAAAGAGTAATCAGAAGGATAGTAGATAGCGATTGACATTGCATATAAATTTTTGCAAGGCAGTAAAGCCACTAAGACACAAGGTGTTACAGGGTGTGGAAGAATTAGGAACAGAAACATTAATAATGAGCAGGAAGAGGAAAGAGTAATCAGGAGGATATCAGATAGCGATTGACATTGCATATAAATTTTTCCAAAGGAGTAACGTCACTAAGACACTAGATGTTACAGGTTGTGGAAGAATTAGGAACAGAAACATTAATGACGAGCAGAAAGAGAAGAGAATTTTTCAGGTGGGCAGTAGATAGACATTGACATTGCATTTAAATTTTTGCAAATTAATATTGGCTGGAAAGCATTGAGCCAGAAGGGAATTCCATTACTGAGAAGTGCGAGAAAAGAAACTATTAGCATAGAATTTACGGCTACATCTAGCCAGCTCAACTGCAAACTGATGAGATCTTGACGCCAGTCTATTACTGCGCTTAAATTCATAACGTCTAGGTACAATAGCGAAGATCTCATTCGAACAATTAACATGAAAATACAGTGCTGTTCGATAAAAGTGACTCACCTGATTTTTTTACTTAAATTTTTTTTCTCCTATTGTTTTTGCGGTCAAACTAATTTTTAATCTTACTAATATAAAGACCCCTTCCCGACCACCTAGTAAAAAAGTTTACTCACCCTAAGGTATTCTATTGATAATTATAATTTTGGATATAAATAAGATTTAGGGAAAAACTCTGTGCAAAAAAAGTGACACACTTATTTCCTGCAACTAGTAATCAATAGAAACATAACCGAAAAGCTTTAAATAAAGAATAATAGAGGTATAATTTATTTATAATAGGTAATATAGTTCGAAATATTTAATAATCTATGGGTCCTCCTTTATTTTGAATAACCTTTTCAACCCTTTTTGGCATTGACTTGATTAGGTTCTGGCAAATCTCATCTCCAAGCATTGAATTCCATTCGGATATGAAATTCACAATCAAATCCTCTTTGTTGCTCAACTGCTTTCTCGAGAGCCTGTACGTTATAATGCTCCATAAGTTTTCTATGGGGTTGAGGTCAGGAGATTGGGGCGGCCATGTCATAACAGTCACCTGCTTCTCATCAAAGTATTCCTTCATTAATTTTGATTTGTGACAGGGAGCATTATCCTGCATAAAAATGAACTTGGTGGGGTTGATTTGCACCCTTTCAGTAGAAGGGAGCAGACAAGATTCTAAAATTATCTTGTACTGCTCGCTCCTGAGGGTCTTTTCAATAGGTTTTAAGAAACCAGTTCCATGAAAAGAAAAGCATCCCCAGAACATTATACTGAACGGATTCTTGACATTACTTACTGCTAAATTCAAAGAGATTTCAAAGCTTCTTCGGATTTTAGATCGCTTATCCTTTGAATTTAACTCAACTTTTGTTTCATCGAAGAAGAGAACATTTAGTAAAAAAAATCAGGTGAGTCGCTTTTATCGAACAGCACTGTATTTATAGAAAAAATGCACTTTAACACCTGGACACAAATTATTTAATTATTTAATTAATTTGTGGAGGAATTGGCAGAAAAATATCAGTTGGAATTAATCAACTTATAATGCGAGGAATTTTTTAAATCAAAATGTAATCGCGAATCGACTTCTGTCTTCTACAAGAAATCTGTTTTAGCAAGCGGAAATTATAAATGCCTATTAAATAATGCGAAAATGGTGGAATTATTATTATTAGGAAGTACATATGCTTGTGAACAACTTTTTTGAAAATGAAATGTACTAAAATCGCTTTGAGGTGGTGTAATGGTCAGCAAGCTTGTTTCGCTAGAACAATTACGACTGAGTAGTGAGTTCGATTCTCACTGGGTGCCCCATACTTTCAGCCTTGTGCCACATCTAAGCTATGCTTAGAAAATCACCATGGGGCACCTAGTCATGGTGTAATGGTTAGCAAGTTTGTCTCGCTAGAACAATTGCAACTGAATAGTGAGTTCGATCCTCATTGGGTTCCCCTTACTTTCGGCCTTGTGCCACATCTAAGTTAGGCTTGGAAAAATACTATGTGGTAACCTCCAGGTGGTGTAATGGTTAGCAAGCTTGTTTCGCTAAAACAATTACGACTGAGTAGTGAGTTCGATCCTCACTGGGTGCCCCATACTTTCGGCCTTGTACCACATCCAAGCTACACTTGGAAAATCACTATTCTAAAGTCGCTTATCGACCAAGGTGGGGGTGATGAATACCTGGATGATGTTTTGCTCCTGTCGTCGACAAATATTTCACCTGATGTGGAGAAGTTATCAAACAATAAACAGAAACAAGTGTCTGATTAAATAATTTGCCATTTTTAACTGTATTTCGTTTGTTGTAAGGAATTTCCATTTTTTGTTGATTGTGTTAGTTGTTATCCTGTTATAGCAGCAGTAAAATAAGGAAACTTGTTTAAATAATATAACATTAACTTTGTTGTTTTTTTTTTCTTTAAACCTCCAGACCAAGGCAGCCTTCCAGACGGAGTGGTCTGAGGTCGAAACAATTTATTATAGTACATTTGATATCATGGCCCTCCTCTGTGACACAACATAGATTTCTGGCCTGCTCTCTCTAAAAGGTTGCCAACCACTGATTTGGAGTTTAGTTACATTATAATTATTATTATTAGGAGTAGTAATATTAATATTATATAATGATTACTGTGATTAGAAGCATTGTCTAGGATTATGCATTTTGGACTAGGATTTCTTTCCTCTTCATTTCAATTGCTTTATTTCCACTAGTAGTATTAGTAGTAGTAATATTATCTGCAATTTTGATTAGATGAAGCATTGTCAAGCATTATTCATTTTAGACTAGGATTTCTTTCATCTTCATTTCAATTGCTTTATTTCCATTAGTAGTATTAGTAGTAGTAATATTATCTGCAATTTTCATTAGATGAAGCATTGTCAAGCATTATACATTTGAGACTAGGATTTCTTTCATCTTCATTTCAACTGCTTTATTTCCACTAGTAGTATTAGTAGTAGTAATATTATCTGGAATTTTGATTAGATGAAGCATTGTCAAGCATTATTCATTTTGGACTAGGATTTCTTTCATCTTCATTTCAATTGCTTTATTTCCACTAGTAGTATTAGTAGTAGTAATATTATCTGCAATTTTGATTGCATGAAACATTGGAAATAAGGAAAATAAAATAAAGAAACTTGTTTAAATAATATAACATTAATTTTGTTGTTTTTTCTTTCATCCTCCAGACCAAGGCAGTTTTCTGGGCGTAGCGGTCGGTGTTTGAGACAATTTATTATAGTAAATTTGATAAAATGGCCCTCCTTCGAAACACTGTATCGCTTTCTAGCCCTCTCACTCCAAAAGGTTGCCGACCTCTGGTCTAGGGAGTCTGTTTCACAAACTAACAGTTTTTGATGACCGAGTGGGATTTCCTCCTTACTAATGGAATATGAAGGGAATAGGGATGCTGTATTCAAGTGTGGGTGGCATGGCGGATCATTGCTGTAAAGGTCTGAATGCGTTAAAATAAGTAATGTATCTTGTCAGAACGTTTGCCATGGAAATAGCGATAGGGTAGCGAGAGGTTTGCGACGTTTTGTCTGTGGGGTAAGGTGTGCTAATCTACCATCATTTTTCTTACATTGAAAATCTCTCAAATAACTATCTGCTAAACGCTTTAATTTCGCAAAAGCCCGCAATTAATCGCCTGCACCAGCCCACGGCAAAAAAGAAAACGTTCACTTTGGCTGTCATTAGCGTTAAAATCCATTTGACGCATGCGCAGGTGAGTCTATGCATCACCTTTCAGACAAAGCGGACGATGGAGAGAAGTGAATTAAGAAGTCAAAACAAAATTAAGATGGAGGACGCAGGCGATGATAAAAGCAGGGAAAGGGTGGTGGATTAAATGCGCGGATCAGTCGTATTCGGAAAGCAAAAGAATCGTCCACTGAATTATTTAGAAGGCGAAATCTCTATGGTGTCATATGTGTCACATGGCAAGGGAGGTAATCCTTGGGATAAAACGTAATTAGATGAAGTGAGCATGATTGGGTAATAGAAAGAGTTGGAAGCAAAAAGTGGGGAAGCAAGGACAATTCGGTGGTTGATTGAAAGAGAGTCGAAGGGCAATTTTAGCTGCGGTTTGGGGGAGACGGACGTTAGTTTTGATAGCAGATGTCACGGCTGGATAGTGAATGTTTCACGTGAGATATTTTTAAGAAAATTAGAGAGAAAGCTAAAGGAAATGAGATTGCAGAAGATAAGGAAACACTGACGTGGCAGATAATGTAGACTGGAAAAAGAGATAGGCTGAAAAAAAAAAAGTAAATTAGAATTTCTCCGAGAATTACTACTAGGCAAATCAAAAAAGAAGATAGCGAAAGATAAATTTAAGTTGTATGGAAAAGGAGAAATAGAAAGCGATAGAAAAAAAAAAATAGAGGCATAAGAAGAAGGATGAGGGAGGAAGGAAAGAATGAAAAGAAAGAGGAGAGGGGGAAATTTAAAGAGGGGGGAAAAGGAGGAGAAAGGGAAGAAAAGAAAAGCGAAAGAGTTATGGTAAGAGAAGAAAGAGGAAAGTAAAGGAGTAAAATTAAAAAGAGACAGACAGATAAAAGCGAGGGAGTGAAAGTAAGTGGAGAAACACGAGAGATGAAAGTAAAGGAGTGAAATTAAAAAGAGAAAGACAGATGAAAGCAAGGGAGTGAAAGTAGGAGGAGAAAGAAGAAAGATGAAATTGAAGGAGTGAAATTAAAAAGAGAAAGACAGATGAAAGCAAGGGAGTGAAAGTAGGAGGAGAAAGAAGAGAGATGAGAGTAAATGAGTAAAATTAAGAAGATGAAAGCGAGGGAGTGAAAGTAAGTGGAGAAACACGAGAGATGAAAGTAAAGGAGTGAAATTAAAAAGAGAAAGACAGATGAAAGCAAGGGAGTGAAAGTAGGAGGAGAAAGAAGAAAGATGAAATTGAAGGAGTGAAATTAAAAAGAGAAAGACAGATGAAAGCAAGGGAGTGAAAGTAGGAGGAGAAAGAAGAGAGATGAGAGTAAATGAGTAAAATTAAGAAGATGAAAGCGAGGGAGTGAAAGTAAGTGGAGAAACACGAGAGATGAAAGTAAAGGAGTGAAATTAAAAAGAGAAAGACAGATGAAAGCAAGGGAGTGAAAGTAGGAGGAGAAAGAAGAAAGATGAAATTGAAGGAGTGAAATTAAAAAGAGAAAGACAGATGAAAGCAAGGGAGTGAAAGTAGGAGGAGAAAGAAGAGAGATGAGAGTAAATGAGTAAAATTAAGAAGATGAAAGCGAGGGAGTGAAAGTAAAAGATGGTAGAGAAGAGATGAAAAGAAAGGACGGAAAGAAAGAGAACGAAGAATAAAGTGGAGAAATAAAGAGAAGAGGAAAATAAGAGATGAAAGCAAAGTAAATGGATGCGGGATGAAAGCGCAGGAGTGTAAAAAAGAGGATGGGAGATAAATTGAGAGTAAGAGGCGAAGCATGTATTGAGATAAATATTGAGACGAGGGTAGAAATATTGAAAGGTGATGGAAAAGATAATGAAAATCACCTTTAGAATGAAGGAAGGACAAACGTAACATGAAAAAGAAAGAAAGGGAAATAGGCGTCAAGAAACAAAACGAATACACACAAAAAAGAGAAGAAAATCATGATAAAGACGAAAAAGAATTAAAAGAAAAATTAATCCAATCATAAAAGTATTAAAACCCCAGAATCTCTAATGAAAATAAAAGATGAACGAATAAAGAATAAAATAAAGAAAGGAAAAATCGGCAAGAAAGTCAGCGGGCTATAGAAACGGCCGCCATGTTCTCATTCCATCATGGCGTTTTTGAAAGCGTCGAATTGGCGGAAGTGTTGGTCAATATAATCACTTCAATTGTAACGCGAAATTCTCGTCTGCTGAAATTGAACAATTATGGCGAGGCAGCGGCCTTTTCGTTAATGGGAGAAGGATGTTTTCGAGCAGGGCGATCAACAGTAGCCGCATTTTATTGCTTTCTTTCTCAATTCTTAAATATGTCGATTCAAGCTTTTGAGAGTAACGAGTATTGGGCTTTAGAAACGAGGACAGAATTACGACAGCAGTGACGAATCTGCACTTTGGTCTTCGAGAAAGTGTCCAGGAAGGGGAGACCGACTCAGTGGAGTCACCGAATGAAGAACCAAATTGATGATATTAAAGTCAAATGGCATTATGGAAGCTGCTAGTTGTTGGGATGATGATGATGATGATGATGGTAATGATAGTGACGACGGTGGTATTGATGATGATGGTGATGATGTGATTGATAATGATATTGATGATGGTGGTATTGATGATGTTACTGATTATGATGATGATATTGATGATGATGATATTCATGATCGCCGTATTGATGATGATGATGATAGTGATGATATTGATGATGATGGTGATATTGATGACAGTGGCAAAAAGAAAGAAAGAAAGAAAGAAAGGAGGAAGTAAGGAATAAGTGTTAGGAAGGATTAATAAGAAAGAAAGGAGGAAGGAAGGAAGGAAGGAAGGAAGGAATAAGTGTTAGGAAGGATTAATAAGAAAGAAAGGAGGAAGGAAGGAAGGAAGGAATAAGTGTTAGGAAGGATTAATAAGAAAGAAAGAAGGAAGGAAGGAATAAGTGTTAGGAAGAAAGAAACAAAGAAAGAAAAGAGGAAGGAAGGAATAAGTGTCAGGAAGGATTAATAAGAAAGAAAGGAGGAAGGAAGGAACGAAGGAAGGAATAAGTGTTAGGAAGGATTAATAAGAAAGAAAGAAAGAAAGAAGGAATAAGTGCTAGGAAGGATTAATAAGATAGAAAGAAAGGAGGAAGGAAGGAATAAGTGTTAGGAAGGATTAATAAGAAAGAAAGAAAGAAAGAAAGAAGGAATTAAGTGCTAGGAAGGATTAATAACAAAGAAAGAAAGAAAGAAAGAAAGAAAGGGACTAAGTGCAAGGAATAATTAATACGGTAAAAAGAAAGAAAGAAAGAAAGAAAGAAGGAATAAGTGCTAAGAAGGATTAATAAGGGTACGAAGAAAGAAAGAAGGAAGTGGATGATCATAAGTTAGGAAGTGGAGAACGAAAAAGAATAGGATAAAGGCCAGAAAGAAAGACAATGAAGAGAAAAGAGAGAAATATTTGAAAAGAAAGAAATAAAAGAAGATAGAAATGAGAACAGAAAAGGAAGAAAGAAAAAGAACCAGAAAGAAAGAAAGAAAGAAAGAAAGAAAGAAAGATCTACAGCTCATTGATTCTGGCCATATCGATCAGTGTCAAATTTTTGCGACATCGGGATTTGACACTGAAATTACAAATGTGAAGTTCTCGGTTAATATCAAATCTGTGTTCGTGGCCGTTGCTTATACTAAAGATGGGGTGTAAGTGACAGTTTATTGCAATCTATAAAGATAGGCAGCCATGATACTTGATAGAGTTCTTCAGTCTTGAAAGTAAGAAAGAATTGGTCACGTATTGAACTACTTTACCAGTATCATGCGGAATTTCTTTGGGATCTGTGCATTTTAAATCACGAAATTCCACCGCCAAACTCACGGACGCAATTGTCTTCAACATTAGGAACTGTCATTCAAAATTGCTCGCACAGTTGAACCTGTTCTGTTTTAATTTCTGGCATAAGAATTTATCAATATTTGCTCCATCACATGCAGACTAGCGTCGTCGTTTTTGTTGTTAGCTTCAGTGTTAGTGCTCTCCGACATTCATTTTTGCCGATTCGGGTAACCGTCAGGGAATTTCAAACTGAATTTTTATTTAATCTACGAGTGTACATTGTTCTCGTTCCGCTGGTCATTTATGGGGATATTTTGTCTTGTTCTTATTTAGTTATGTCCAGTTATGGCTCAATTTTTTTCTATTGATTTCAAGTACGTAATGCCCAAACCTGAGAGGAGCTTTGCTGAGTGCAGTGAAGCGTGACAAGAATCAGGACTAATCAGCAGGTAGTTTAGGTTTAGAGCTCCATGTTCTCCATTCCTGATTGTCCTACGGAACAGTAGGCTAGAAGATTAAATTGTGAATTTAATAATGTGACGATAACAAAGACAGTATAAGGCAGCAAGGACGGGAAAGATTTTACTACTCAATTCTAGGTACTTTCTAAAGTTATCGTAATACAAGGTAGCAAATATCCAGAGGGAATCGGTCTTATGATTGAGTCGGATTAAGTTAGTTTACTTTTGGCAAAAAAAAAAAAAAAAAATACGGGCACCTAGTGAGAATCATTCTCGCAACTCACTTGTGGGTAATTATAGTCACAGAATATTGTAAACTTTCCAAGTTTTTCGATTGTTCTGCGATTATTATTATTATTATTATTATTATTATTGTTTCCTTGGGTTTCTGTTGTATACACATTTCTTTCCGGGTCCCAACCAGAGACCTAAGATCTTGAAATGACTTCACCACATTTCCAACTGATCGTGTTTGTAATCTCCTCACTAAGATCACACACATTCCGTAGTGTGTGAGCTGTATTTGTGAGTACAAGTTTATTGCAGTTATTTCAGGCATGGATTACCAAGGATCCCTTCAATGAATCTGTCGGAACCTTTTCCAATCAATCTGAGGGCTCCAACTACAACTGGAAATATTTATGTTCTCCTGTGACACATTTTTTGATATTTTCATTTCAAGATCTTTGTACAGTGTAAGCCGGATATAAGAGAGTTGTCGAGATCGGAGAAGAAGTCTCTTATATCCGGGTTTGGTCTATTTTGTTTAGGTAAGTATGGCTCTAATTAGGGACCAGGGAAAATTTATCTTATATCCGGGTTTCTCTTATATCAGGGTCTCTTATATCCGGTTTATACTTATTTTGATAGTTTTTTTTTTAAAGATCTTCAAAGATACATTACAATCTAAAGGGTCTTCCATGTCAATAAGAAAGCACATTCTGTTTTTGTGGTCTTTGTTTGTTCTGTTTCTGTGTGTTGTAAAGTCCCATAAAATTGTTACAGATCATATCTCCTGTAACCAGGTCTGGATGATGTTATTATTTCGTCCTGGGTAAGACGATAAACTACGTCTAGCAGCAAGGCCTCTGATCAGAAGATTTTGAGGAGCGTGGAATCACCTCGTAATTGCTGGTGTCCCCAGGCCCACCCTGACCCAGGGTGGTAGCAGCTGCTAGGGTCCCAGCTATGGGCAAATAATTAACTATTACCAGCAATAGTTTTTTGAAAAATTATTACCAGCAATACAATTATGAAGGAAAAATATTACCAGAAACAGATTTTTGACAAAACAAAATATTACCAGCAATAAAAAAAAATTGTCGGCATTAAATAACCCATTGAGGTTGATATGCCATAAAACAAAATAAACCAAACCAATGTAAACCAAAGAATACATATTCTATTCATACGAATCTATCCTAAAAATGTTGTCGGCATTAAATAATGGTGGTGGTGGTGGTGGTGTTGCACATTGACGTAGTCATTGGAAATTCTGTTCTAGAGGGATGGTGCCCTTACAACACAATAACTTTTCGAAGAATCCTCGCAGAGTAAATGATGAGTTTTCTGGAGGTCGACATCTTGAGCACAATTCCAGTTTTCTCTAAACGTTCTTTCAAGCTTCCATCGGCTGTTCTAAGTGCACCCAATACTATAGGAATTTTTTTTATTATCTCAGCCCAAGCAAAGCAGGAACGCCACTAGTACGCAGGGAGTTACAGGGAGTGAAAGTGAGAGAAAAGACTGAGTATAGGGAGAATTGAAGAAAGGACAAAAGATGAACCGGATTCAAGAAGATAGAAGCTGGCGATTGATAAAAGGTTGATTTTAAATGGTTGCATTTAAATTTTTGAAGATTGTAGGAAGGCAAGTAAACGGAAGGGAGTTCCATAAGCGAGAAGTGCGAGAAAAGAAACTGTTGGAGTAGAAGTAGCGGCTGCATTTCGCTATTTTATCAGTAAACGGGTGGGACCTAAATGCCAATCTAGTTGCATGCTTAGATGGGGCACCAGGTAAAAAAGCTCACCCGATACAGTACCCATGAAAATATTTGTCGAAGAGACGTAAGGAAGCCACGCCACGTCGGTGAGAAAGTAACTGGAGTTCGTTTAGTTCTGGCAGAAAGAACATGGACGGGGCGCCTTGTGAGGATTGTTGTTTTTAGGGAAAAGAGTTAACCTATTTTTGCTCGTGCCTTTGTCGACCCTCTGTTATTTATTTGTTAAGTTCGGTTTAGCTCTGGCATTAACCACCCAGCACGGGTGTGCCTGTGAGAATCTAATTCACTACTCAGCCGTAATGATGCGTGAAACTGGCTCGCTAATCATTTCACCAAAACTAGGCGCCATGTTGACGATCTGTTTGTTGTTTTTGTTTTTATTTTTTATCCGTCTGTTTTTTTTTCTTATGAAGGCTGCTTTCAGTGCTTTATCTGGTGGAGAACCTCAGACACCCAATTCATCACAATTGTAACATTCGATAAAGCGATCAATCGGCCTTCTCTCCGACACTCAGCCAGGTACAATTGCCGAACAGGGATTTCTGTAAGCCTTTGAAAACACTCGATACTACGCACGATTCACCAGTAGAGATGAGCCCTTGTGGTTTTGGTTATTGGGTTAGTGAGTTTATAGGCCATTACTGACTGGGCCTCTGCCTACATAAATACACTGAGAGAGAGAGAGAGAGAGAGAGAGAGAGAGAGAGAGAGAGAGAGAGAGAGACGTGTTCTCCCAGAGTGACAGTCTCCGGAAGTGCACTCTCTTGTATTTCCATTAATTATTTCCGTTTTAGTCACGCGAAATCCGTTTGCCAATGAAGCTTTCATATATATATATATATATATATATATATATATATATATATATATATATATATATATATATATATATTTGAATAATGTAGAAATATTGTGTCTACTTATTTTTATAATGAACCTTGTCAGTTGTTTAATCAGTTTCTGGATGTTAAGATGAAATTCATTAAGGAAGGCTTCGTGGTTTTTTCTTTTTAATTTAAGTACTTTCGACCTTTTCTAAGATCACCTTCAGTGGTAAATTACAATGACTAATAGAATAATTGCCATGGAAATAGCGAAAAGTAGCTACTGGCTTGCCATCTAGTAGTCCTTTTAAAAAAATATTTTAAGTATAAAAGTTGTTGTTTGGTTGGGTTATTTAATTTTGAATTTTTGTACGGGGTACCGAGTGAGGATCGAACTGACTACTCAGTAGTAATGTTCAACAAGATTGGTTTCGCTATATATGACCCCATTCTGAGTGAGGTCAGTTGATTTTATGATATGTCAATTCTTGTTAGGTTGTTTAAAGTCGAATTCTTGTATGCCAGTAACTCCAAAGTTCTTTCCTCAAACGTTATCCAACATATAGGACTTCTCAAATTAGGTAATTTTAAATGTTTTTTTCAGTCGATTTCATCCCATAATAGATTACAATAAAAACATTTTTACATCACTACACAAAAACTTCCATTCTTCGGAACGTTAATGGTTCCTCATCGGGCAATGGTAGATAACATAATAACTATATATATATATATATATATATCATTTACGCTGACGTGCCTAACCTCTCGGCCACCAAGGATCGTTCGGTAGGCAAGGTCGAATTTACTGCTTATAAACTTCAATCTTCCATGAATCTCGCACATTCATAACTGCTCATGGCGTTATGAATGTGGAAGATTGAAGTTTATAAGCAGTATATATATATATATATATATATATATATATATATATATAATATTTTTAAAATATATTTATTGTAATAGATTACAATAAGAACATTTTTACATCGCTACAGAAAAACTTTCATGTTTCGGAACTTTAATGTTTCTTCATTGGGCGATAGTATTAGGCTGGTGCAAAAATAATGACGTAATAATGTCGTTTTTTTGACGTTAAAATACGTCAAAAAACGACATTATTACGTCATTATTTTTGCACCAGCCTAATAGATAACATAATTCGAATAATTTATTTATTTAGGAATATTTATTTAATTTATTTATTTAGAAATAAATGATTTGTATTATGTACCATGTATTAAAATACTTTTACAAACTTTGAAATGAGTTCCTCTCACCAAAACAAGGACAAATGTCCATATAAACATATGCCCACAAAATCCTTCATTTGAGTTATTAAGATTAAAGAAAGTTTACAGTAGATGGCACTCTGTTGCCATGTAGACTAGGTTACATTTGTCAGTCGTGTACATTTGTGGCTAGTCTGGCGTCAACGTTTAACGTGTGTAGTAATGAGTTAATTGAGCAGTGTTCCGTTTAACAATGCCAGGATATTCATATCGTGAGGAGGCAGATATGATTTTTACATACGGCCGCGCGAATGGTAATGGACGTGAGACCGAAGTCAGCCGAGTCATTCAACCTTTGCTACTGTTTATCGTCGAGTTGCTGAGGCAGGATCCGTGGCACCACAAACTATCGATCAAGGAAGACTGAGATACGCTCGTACACCTGACACCAAGAACACATTCTACAGGCTGTCGGGGGCGATCCAGATATCAGCACATTTTAAGTAGCCTTAGTATGTCGTATATCTCATAGTATAACATGGAGGGTACTTTAAGAGCAGCTCCTTTATCCGTATCGTTTTCAGGGTCTTTTGCCCTCTGATCACTCACCACGGGAGAACATTTGCCTATGATTTATTGCTCAAACTGTCGATCCGTTGACTGTCTCTTCAGTCTTGTTTACATTTTACCTTGTTTTGGTGTTAGGAAGCCTCCCCTAAAGTTTGTAAAAGTATTTTTGGATTGTATTATGGGGTCCACCTCTTTTTCATATAAGTGGACTCTACCAAGTGTACCTGGACTGCTGCCGTTAAATAACCAGAGTTACAGTCAGTGAGGAGCAGTCGGCAGTCGTAAGGCAGTAGTGGTAGCAGTCGGAGAGTGTGAGAATATACGAACGGAGATAGTGTGAGATAACCTCTTGTAGAAGTCAGTTACAAGCACTTAGACTCTAAGGAAGTCCGTATTTCGAAACTGTATATATCTATCTGTATTTGATACTAACCACGTTCCCGGACTTACTAACAGTATTACTCTTTGTATGATTGTGTAAATACATTTTATTTCATATATTTAATTATTGCGTTTGTCATTCCTTGGAGGCCGAATTCATCTCGGAATCCACAACAGATTGTATCTTCGATTGTACATTTAACAGCGTCTGCAGTAAACTTTAAACTTAATAACTCAAAAACATACGCTAAATATAAAATAGTAATTATGTAACAAGGGGCTTGTAACCTCTCATCTGTGGGAAAAGGGTTTTTGCAAAGGATATAAGTTTTCTCAAGTTTAAAGCTCAGTGAAAGATTAATGAAGGTCTGAGTAGTTGTAATAAAAGGTACCGTTTATACTCGCGTATCATGCGACTTTTGAAGCCCTAATTTTGTAGCTAATTTTAAGAGGGTCGTATCATAAACAAGATATAAAATTAATGTATGTACTGCTGGCCCTGGCTACGCCATTAACCAAACTATATATTCATTTACTGGAGTCAAAAAGTCCAGCTCTATTTAAAATAAACATGATTTTGATAAAACTGATGCTTTATTTAACTTTATCCAATAATAATGCATGTAATATTCAGGTATTAGTATCGTATTATAAAATACAAACATAGCAAATATGCATCTTTTCCATTGTCTACGTTTATAAGATGTTCAGTTGTTTCTCGACCGGTTGCTTATGGCTGTACGCATTTACGCAACGAGTTAAGCGTTACTAACGATACTTTTATCATTCTCTATTACTTTTTTTTAACTTATTTAACTTTAAGATGGAATAAAGAGATAGAGAAAAAGAGCTTAGTCTATTGCGATTTGATCTCTCAAAAAAGGAACTCGCATGATACATACAATATACGGAGTATATATATATATATATATATATATATATATATATATATGATATCGCACATTGAGTGGTATAAATTATATATTAATAATAAATACACATTTTTATTCACAACGAATTCTTCAAGTTTAGTTTGAATTCAGCACAACGGTAACCGGCGAGGGAAAATATGTGTATTCATCATCATCATCATCTTCATATATATACATATATATATATATGTAAACGTGTATTACATATATATATATATATATATATATATATATATATATATATATACGTGTATTATATATATATACATTTATATATATATATATATATATATATATATATATATATATATATATATAATACACATATATAAATGTTTATATTTATGTATATATATGCGTATCTATTATATATATATATTTATATTTATGTATATATATATGTGTATTTATCACATATATATTTATATTTATGTCTCTATCTATATCTATATATTTATATTCATGAATATTATATATATATATATATATATATATATATATATATATATATATATATATATATATATATATATATATAATATTGTTGTGTGTTTTTCACGAGATAGCGTTGGATAGCCAATCAAATGCTAGCGTGATCACTTGACGAATTTATCAAACCCGGATGCACTGGAGATTTTGATTGGCACAGCCGAACACATTTCATCTGTGTTCAGGTGCACTGAACGGACGTTGACTTCATTCCGTTGGTTGAGAGCCAAGTTTTTCTCTCCAATTAGATTATTAAAATAAATATATGTACTGTTATATATTTTCGTTTGTGTGCTTGTTAGGATTTCAATAGCACAACAAAAACTGCACATCGTAGCGAGATTCCTGTCAGAGCAATACCGTTAAAATACTCCAACTTGAAGAATAAGGCAATTGACTGTTAAATTTCACACTTTAATAATAATAATAATAATAATAATAATACGAACGTAGTAAATGTGTCTTCAATGTTAAAAATAAATGCTATGGAATATCAGACATAAGCAGTTGTCGAAAATGACACACACAAAATGTGCGATTTCTCGGTCAAGACAGATCATGTCATTGATGGACTGATTCATTTATTTCACGGCATATCAACTCCTTATGGGTCATTTAATGCCGAAGTTTAATTTCCTTGGGAGCTTAAAAATACTAAAAATACGATATACGTTATTCTGTTTTCACAATTGAATACATGGTAGATGATACTCAGCTTTTGTGCATATACATGTTTGTGTGGAAGTAATTACTAGAGGCGGTGATATGTGTTTTACGTTGTACTTTTGTTGAAACTATATTTTGTAATACAATTTGATTTCTTTAAGAATTAAGATATTACAGAGATCCCTCGCTAATTCGCGGTTCTACTATCGCGGATTCACGACTTCGCGGATTTTTAATATATATATATATATATATGGAAAATATATCGAGGAGTTTCTTGAGAATTCTAGAAAAATCGCGATATATGAACACCTAAAATTTTTTATTAAACCCATTAAAATATTAATAATAAATATTATTTCCTGTTCTAGGAACAACAAAACAAGCGTAAAATAGCAATAGAAAGGGCACCGCCATCCGAAGAGACGTAAATTACAATTATCAGCTGCACAGTAGAAGTCATCATCAGCTTCATCATCATCATTTCTACTGCGCAGCAAATTCATCACCATCATCATTCAAATTCTACTTCATCTTCTTTCGTGTTGAATACAGTAACAATCTTTATTTTTTTTTAATTTAAAGTGTTATTGCTTAACAGTTGTCCTTGTTATTAATAGAGTACTGTAATCGGTGGGTTGTTAACAGTACAGGAAGGGTTTTAAAAGTTCAAATACACGTTAAATAAATACTGTAAATATGGCGTCCCTACTTCGCGGAAATTCAGTTATCGCGGCCGGTCTCAGAACCAATCTACTGCGATAAACGAGGGATCACTGTATATAGATTAATTTCATGAAAGAGTTCTTTCATGTTCGTTGGTTGATTTTGTTTGATGGCATATTAGTTTCTCCAAATTATTTAATGCCAAAATGTAAATATTTTGAAAGCAATTGCATGCCTTCAACTAAATATATTTTGAACACAATTGAATGCCTGGGTCATTGTTGGTCATTTTGATATAAAATGTATTTCTATGTATTATGGTTATTTTTTATATAAGAAAGTACTGCTGGTATTTTTATAATTTCATATTGTTTTTGTTTGCGGGGGAGGTTCACTAGTTGACCATAGCTGGGAACTTAACAGGTACTACCACAACGGGTCAGGTGGACCTGAAAACAACAGCTCATTAGAACCTCCAGTATCACGATCAGAGAGCTTGCTGCCAGATGCAGTTTATCGTCTTTCTCTGGATTACATTGAAGGAAGAAGGCCCAGCCGTATTATTATAGATAAGTTCAGTAACAATTGGTAAATTATTGATTTTGATATTCCATACAATATAAAAGTAGATCCCCCTCCCCACTTAAAAAAATATAAAAGGATTGAAAGGAGACAGGACGATAAAAAGAAAGGATTCAGGAAGGCCAAATATGGCGATTTACGTTGCATTTAAACTTCTTTTTTTGTAGTTATCAGGGAAGCAAGAAATCCACAAGCAAGAAAAGAAACTATTAGGTTGGTGCAAAATAATGACGCAATAATATCGTTTTTTAACGTATTTTTTAACGTCAAAAAATGACATTATTACGTCATTATTTTTGCACCAACCTAATATTAGAATAGAACTTATGGTTACATACAGCTATTTCAACAATAAAACGATGAGACCTAGTTGCCAATCTAGTAGTACGTTTAAATTCACGTGGTTGAGCTACATAGGAGGATAGCAATATTTACTTGTGTTGAAATACAGAAAATATAGCACAAGGCCAAAATGGGGAATGAGTGGAAAAAGGAGGGTCTTCTTCTGTCTTAACATTAAACTTAACTAACCGCAATCACTGGCCCAAACATACTACAATATTCCTAACACCAAAACGACGCATTCTTACTTAGCATTCTTACTACACCCATCATAATACCACAGAGTCTCTATAAAAAAAACCCGACTAGCCCTTATATGAACAAGGAGGAAAGCTCATTACAACAATTGCAGTGAAAATATTTATAGAAAAAAAATAACAAAACAAAACAAACCAGAAGAAAATCCCGTTACAGCGGTGGGAAAGTGACTGAAGTTGAAATGCCAGGTCAGGACCGATAAAATTGCAGACCCTTTTCTGGATTTTATCGTGAATCTCGAGATATATAGCAAGAGAACCAAGCGAGACATGAAAACAATATTCAATGAGCAGCAAATTTATACACGTTCAAGATGGATTCTGACGAGAAAAAAAATTTCTGGCACGACACAGTGAACCAACCTTCATGGCAGTAGACCGAGCAATTGAAATAAAGTTTTCTGCCAGGAAGGTCGAGACTAGTCACGTTATATTCCTCATGTCAATTCACTTAGGTAAAATTAGGGGTCAAACAGTGCAGGTTCGGAATTTATTTTGTCGTAAGCAGTTCACTATGCTTTTATTAAGTTACCCCTCGTTCAAATTTTACTGCACCCCACAGACTATTAATAGAAGATTTCATTTATTGTAGCTAGTTAGCGTTTAAATTATTTATTCGGCAATTTGCTCCAGTCTTGATTCAGGTTGAATCGATAATTCCTATTTCAGATTTCCTCTGGCTGCAGGATTTAAAATACTTATATAATATATCCATCCATTTTGAGTTTTTATATAAAGCATTGTAGGGCCATCCTCTCCTTGTCACAAAGGATAAAGAGAGGAATGGGGAGGATATAAATGGCGGTTACAAGGATTGACATAAAAAGAGTAAAACATAGGATCGTGATAGTGAGATATATAAAATTGGAGACAGAAATATAGAGAGAAAGGGAGAGACAGAAAAGGAGAAAAGGGAGGAAAATGCAGAAAAGAGAGGAAGAGAAAAAGAGAGATAGAAAAAGAGAGATAGAAAAAGAGAGATAGAAATATAAACAGAAAGGAGGAGATAGAAAATTAGATAGAAAGGGAGAGACAGAAAAGGAGAAAAGAGAGAAAAATGCAGAAAAGAGAGAAAAATGTAGAAAAGAGAGGAAGAGAAAAAGAGAGATAGAAAAAGAGAGATAGAAATATAAACAGAAAGGAGGGGATAGAAAATTAGATAAAAAGGGAGCGATAGAAAAGGAGAAAAGACAGGAAGAGGCAGAAAAGAGAGGAAGCTAAAAAGAGAGATAGAAAAAGAGAGATAGAAAAAGAGAGATAGAAATATAAACAGAAAGGAGGAGATAGAAAATTAGGTAAAAAGTGAGCGACAGAAAAGGAGAAATGAGAGGAAAATACAGACAAGAGAGGAAGAGAAAAAGAGAGATAGAAAGAGAGAGAAATTTAGACGGAAAGAGGGAGATAGAAAATTAGATAGAAAGGGAGAGACAGAAAAGGAGAAAAGAGAGGAAAATGAAGAAAAGAGAGATAGAAAGTGAGAGATAAAAAAAGAGAGATAGAAATATAAACAGAAAGGAGGTGATAGAAAATTAGATAAAAAGGGAGCGACAAAAAAGGAGAAAAGAGAGGAAAATGCAGAAAAGAGAGGAAGAGAAAAAGAGAGATAGAGAGTGAAAGAAATATAGACAGAAAGGGAGAGATAGAAAATTAGATAAAAAGGGAGCGACAGAAAAGGAGAAAAGAGAGGAAAATGCAGAAAAGAGAGGAAGAGAAAAAGAGAGATAGAGAGTGAAAGAAATATAGACAGAAAGGGAGAGATAGAAAATTAGATAGAAAGGGAGAGACAGAAAAGGAGAAAAGAGAGGAAAATGCAGAAAAGAGAGGAAGAGAAAAAGAGAGATAGAGAGTGAAAGAAATATAGACAGAAAGGGAGAGATAGAAAATTAGATAAAAAGGGAGCGACAAAAAAGGAGAAAAGAGAGGAAAATGCAGAAAAGAGAGGAAGAGAAAAAGAGAGATAGAGAGTGAAAGAAATATAGACAGAAAGGGAGAGATAGAAAATTAGATAGAAAGGGAGAGACAGAAAAGGAGAAAAGAGAGGAAAATGCAGAAAAGAGAGGAAGAGAAAAAGAGAGATAGAGAGTGAAAGAAATATAGACAGAAAGGGAGAGATAGAAAATTAGATAGAAAGGGAGAGACAGAAAAGGAGAAAAGAGAGGAAAATGCAGAAAAGAGAGGAAGAGAAAAGGAGAGATAGAGAGTGAAAGAAATATAGACAGAAAGGGAGAGATAGAAAATTAGATAGATATAGAGATAGAAAGAGAGTAATAAAAAGAATAGGTATAGAATAGAACGGATTAAAATAGATGTGGAAAAGATTGACATAGAAAGAGTGATAGAAACAAATATAGAAAAGAATAGATAGAAAGCTAGATAGAAAGAAAAAGAGAGATAGAAAATTAGACTAAAATAAAAGGTATAGATAGAAAAAGATAAAGATAAAAAGAGACCTAGAAAAAGAACTAGAAAAGCATATATATATATATATATATATATATATATATATATATATATATATATATATATATATATATATATATATTGAACAATAAAAAATATTAAAAAAGTAAAATCTTCAGACACACTGGGTTGTATATTAATATTCTTTCGTTTT
>OZ010603.1:29238771-29313771 GCA_963932145.1 Acanthosepion lycidas
TTGTAATGTTTTCCCCTTGCGAAGGATTGTTAATTAATTTGAAACTTTTAAAACCATTTATTTTACATTCAACATCGTCACTTGATAATACACCGAGGGTGTTGAAACAAAATGGCTATTTTTGTAGTGATTTTATAACATATTTATGTTATAAATTTTTTTAAAAATAAATAATATATATATATATATATATATATATATATATATATATATATATATATATATATATATATTCATTTTAAAATCATTCATTTTCGTTCATTCATTTTAAATATGGTTTTTTCATCTCTGAACTTTTTTCATCCATTCTTTCTTTCTTTTTAGAATTGTTCTTTGTTTTAAGTTTGTTTCTTTTTACTTTATGGATTAATTTCTTTTTCTTTCTTTTTTTCCTTTTTTTCTTTCGTTGTTTCTTTGTTTATTTTTCTTTCTTTCCTTCTTTTTTTCTTTCTTTTACTTTAAATGTTCCTTTTCTTTAAATACCTTCTTTTTCTGTAGACACATTTTTATATTTTAGACGTCCTGGGTATGACGATAAACTACATCCGACAGCAAGGCCTCAGATAATAACTATACGTTTTTTGTAAAAAATAATGTTGCCAGCTGTACGTTTTTGTAACAATAATGTTGCCAGCTATACATTTTTGAAACAATAATGTTGCCAGCTATCCGTTTTTGGAACAATAATGTTGCCAGCTTTGCGTTTTTGAAACAATAATGTTGCCAGCTGTACGTTTTTGAAGCAATGTTGCCAGCTATACGTTTTTGAAACAATAATGTTGCCAGCTATACGTTTTTGAAACCATAATGTTGCCAGCTATACGTTTTTGACTTTTAAAGGCACTGAAAATCATTTTCGGCATAAAGTGACCACTAAGTTTGAGATGCCGTTAAACAAAACAATTAATCAATCAATCAAGAACATGAAGAAATTATTTGCAAAAACTGAACCAAAAATTATGTTGGATTTTCTAAAAAGAATTGGTCTCTTATCAAAGATGTAGACTGATGTGTAAACAACATATCCTACCTTTTACCATTTCGCAAATAAAATGTCCTTATCAAATGAAAATTCTTTACTTAAACAAAAATACCTAGGATTATTTTGCAGTGTACAAGCAAGTGAGCTCTAGCTTGCTAAAAATGTTCCATACAAAATAGGCATTTAAAATTCATATATTTGGCATATATATATAAACTGGATTTGGCATTAAATAACCCACAGTGGTTGATATGCCATAAAACCCAAACAAACAAAGAAACAAACAAACTTTTATATTTTAGACGTTTTTCTTCTATTTTAAATATTTTTCTTTAGCGCTAAACTTTTCCTTTCTTTCTTTTTCTTTCTTTCTATCTTTCTTTTATTTTAAACATTCCTTTTCTTTACATACCTTATTTGTTTGTAGACACGTTTTTACATTTTAAACGGTTTTCTTGCATTTTTAATATTCCTTCTTTCTTTTACTTGCAAAACTGTTTAAAATGTAAAAACGTGTCTACAAAAAAAAATAAGGTACGTAAAGAAAATGAATGTTTAAAGTAAAAGAAAGAAAGAAAGAAAAAGAAAGAAAAGAAAAAGAAAGAAAGAATAATTAAAATGCAAGAAAAACTTTTAAAATGTAAAAACGTGTCTACAAAAAAATAATGTATGTAAAGAAAAGAAAACGTTTAAAGTAAAAGAATGAATATTTTAAAATGCAAGAAAACCGTTTAAATTGTAAAAAACGTGTCTAGAAACAAATAAGGTATGTAAAGAAAATGAATGTTTAATTCCTTTTCTTCGCATAACTTATTTGTTTGTAGACACGTTTTTAGATTTTAAACGGTTTTCTTGCTTTTTAAATATTCTTTCTTTCTTTCTTTCTTTTTCTTTTTTTCTTTCTTTTTCTTTTTTTTTCTTTCTTTCTTTTTCTTTTTTTCTTTCTTTCTTTTTCTTTTTTTTCTTTCTTTTTCTTTTACTATTATTTCTTTTTTTCTTTATGTACAAAATCTTTTCTCTGTATTTTTTTCTCTTTCATTTTTACATGTTTTTCTTTAGATTTTCCTTCTTTTACAAAATACGTTCTTTTTCGACTTTATACATTTGTCTTTCATTTGAAACCAGATGTTCAACTTCTACCAAGTGTTTGTTTTTTATATTCTCTCTTCGACCTCACTCTGTGATTCCTAACCTTTCCTTTCCCCGTACCCACCACCACATTTCAGAATTTTTGCCGCTAGGTGGCGCCCCACCTCTCTTAAAATTGCACTAGTAAATGAGAAGGAGTTAATGTAACAGTGCTAATGTCACGTGTTTCCGTTTTGTAAACCGGAAGTAACACCGGAAGTATGCTGTAGCGGGACACAGCCAAGCGATGGCTAACGGTTGAAACCATAAAAGCAGCCGAATTGACTTCCTTTCTTTTGCTTTCTGCACATATTGCATTTGAATGTAAACATTAAAAAGACATCTAAAAAGATGGGTAAAATATAAGCAAATGAGTAGGTGAATGCTGGGACTTCTTCTAATGGGGTTAAACCATCTTATTGACCAGCGGATATTAAAGTACTCCTATAAATCTCGTGAATACTGGCTGTCCTCTATTGAGAGTTATGGTATACTAGCAGCATGGCCCGGCGTTGCCCGTGCTCGATTCAAAAATCGTACGACTCATACAGCAATCGCTATCACGTGACTTAAAATATTTTTGCCCTTCCTTGCCTTTAAAGGAGTGCTATTTGCCGTGCTGATGTTGCTACATGCTTTACTTCTTGCCTATCTCACACTGCGAATTTTTTCTAAGCTCTATACTAAACATTAGATCTGTTACGAAAAAAGAACTAAATAAAATGAACACAAAACGATCAGCTTTAAAAAAGGACTCGTAACTGGAAAAACCGAATGAAAAAAGAATGTTAACAACAAATACTTTTTCACACCCAACCCAGTTCTGCGGAATCAAAATCAACGTTGAGTTTAAGCAAGCGAATGAGACAATTGGAGTAAAGTGCCATGCAGATTTAAATATTTTCCACTTGTGACGAATGCAGCTATCGATTTTTTCGCATGTTAGCATGCTAGTTAACATTCGTGTCAGTCAGCTGTTGGCTCTCATGCTGGCCAATAGAATCTCCCTACCTATTCGTGGCAGCCAGCTATAGGCTCTCACTCTGGCCAGTAGAAATTGGCCGCAAACTACATGAAAAGTGCCGTAGAAGCATGATAAAATCGATTATTTCCACTATCGATGGGAGTTGTGAAATGCAAAGTCGGTCTTGGCCTTTCCACTAACTTGGAGCATGTGCATGTAAATTTTGGTGCAAATCCGCCGAAAATTGCGGCCGTGGATTCGTTACACACACACACACACACACACACACACATCCGGCCTTTTATAGATAGAGATTATTCAGAATACTTAATGTTGTGACCAAGTAAATGGTTGAGTAATAAAAAATCCAGGTTTGCAGATATATCGTATATTAAACAGTAAGTACACCAGAAGAGTATTACACGACTAGTGAGAGTGTATCGAATCAACTAGCGCTCAATCTATTTGCAGTTCTTCGAAGCCTTCTCTCCAACTAATCTAACATAGACTGTTAAGAGGGAGAACATCATAACACTTAACTAAGTCCGATAACTCTGACTATTATCTCCCCTTTCTTAGCTCTCCTGTACCTAAATGATTAATAAATGATTTTATTTCTTTCTGTACACACGTGTGTTATTTTCCCCCGTTCGACTATCAATTCCTAACCCTTATTCCACAACAACATGTCAACTTTAACAGATATCACCTCTTTTGTTGCGATGTGTGAATATTTTTCAGTAAATATTTACAGCTCCTGGAACATTGGTCCCGTAAACAATATTTAGCGGACTCGTGCGAGTCCGGACAAAAAATAATAAACACAAAACATAGAATTTAAAACAAACAGCAATTACCACATGTTATTAACAAAAGGAATTACATGTGTCTACAAATGAAATTGAAAGAAAATACAGTAATATTTACTTTGGATAATTGCTTATGCTTATTTCACCCTAATGGCTTGTATTGGTGGAAAAGATGATGGGAATAAAAGGAAAAGAACAACTTTGGAGTTATCGCAAAAAGTGGAAATTTTAAACAGACTAGACGCTGGTGAAAGTTCATTGTTACTAATAGCCGAGTTCAGCATAGGAAAGTCAATATCGTATGATATAAAATCTTCCAAAGAAACTATTCTCCAGCGTTCACACTGTCACAATGAACAAGGAAATAAAAACATGATTGTGATGAAACCTTGACTGAAATTGAAGTAACTATTGAAAAGGTTATCAGTTCTATGAAAAGAAAGCCAGCATTCAGCTATGACGATTACAATAACGCACGCAGAGTTAAAAAGTGTCTTTCGATTAAAAATATTTCAAGAACAAAAGCAAAACGAAATGCGGAAAAAGTTGAGGATGACATTAGAAGAGAAGGAATCATCATGCAACAGCGATTAAAAAAAATCCTCGTTACATTATTTGTTTTGCATACGTGGCAGACTTAATTTAATGAATTTTCATTAACATTAAATAATTTATTTCTTTTTCCTTGAAATCAATTCCATTATATTTCACTCACCATTAGCTTATTTTGTTTACTATAAAACATTGAAAATAAATGTTAAACCGGATTTCAGTTCTTTTATTTTAATCTAAATATAACCCCTCATATCCGGACTTTGTAACCAATTCCTCATATCCGGAATTCCTCATATCCGGACTTTGTAATCAATTCCTCATATCCGGAAGGCCTTCTTAGTCCGGTTGTTAGGGATTCTACTATATAAAAATACTAGAATGTAAGGACGTGCTTGTTTGTGTGAATGTGTGAAATAATCGTGTGCGATAGACGTGTGTATGTACATGTGTGTGTGTGTGTGTGTGTGTGTGTGAGAGAGAGAGAGAGATAGTTCAAATGTCAGTAGACCAAGGAAACGAACGCACCCGGTGTGCGTTCTCATCTACGACAGCCTGGAGCAAGAAGAAAAAGATACGGAAATGTTTGCCATTTTTATAGACATAAATAGAGCCGCCTAACAGGCGTTTTTGGCGAAACCATGTGGGGTAACCGACAGACTTCAGAGCGTCTCACGAGTGAGCGCTACTGTCCACATTGAGAATCACACCGTCACAATGAATCAAAAATAGACGGCTGAAATTTTCCGCGGAAAGATGGTTTGGCGAATTTGACACTCACATGGCATATTAAAGGCAAAAAAGTGGCAGAAGGAAACACTGACTAACACACATAACAAAATTGTGGAAATGAATGACCAGGGGTTGAGAGGGACAATAAATAGGAAAAAAAAAACATTGCTTGGATCTCTGAAGGATAGGAAGTTGTGGAGGTCTATGATCGTCTACATCATGAAAAGATATAGCTCATGAAAGAAGAAGATTTAGACTAGAGATTACCAACTTTTGATTACAGGTTCGAATCCAGCCATAAGAATGTGTTTTATGCTGATTGCACGATCCGCCATATTCAATACTGTAGTTTCGTCTGGCTTGCTTCTTGATTTCAACAGTGACATATTCGGGCTTTTTTTCATCCCTGAATCTCAGCATGGTAAATGTCAAGGGCAATGAGATAAAAATCAAGACGATGTGGCAGCGACTGAAGTGGTAAGATTTTTCGAAAGTTTCTTCCGAAAATAAAGAAGGGTGTAGGAATCGTTACATTTATTAGTGAGGAATGTTTGTATTTTAAAAATAATGAAACAAAGGAGAAAATGTAGAATTTACATATAGAAGACCGACCTGTATACACGCATATCTATCTATCTATCTATCTATCTATCTATCTATCTATCTATCTGCATCTATCTATCTATCTATCTATCTATCTATCTATCTATCTATCTATTCTCTATGTATCTATCTATCTAAATCTGCATCTATCTATCTATCTATCTATCTATCTATCTATCTATCTATCTATCTATCTATCTATCTATCTATCTATCTATCTATCTATCTACGAAAAAGTTTTTTTTTTGTAAAAGAAAAAAAAAAATGTGGCCGCCGGCCAAGAAAATTTTGGAAGATAACGTCAAATTGTAAAATTATTAAGTGAGACACGTTAAGGAACTTGATTGTAAAAGTTATACAATCAAATTGTACTCCTGGATCCCTTCTCATTTCATTTTTACCCCAGGGGCCTGAAAGCAAAATTAAGCGTCATTTTTCTAAAATTCGATATTCAGTAAAATTAGACTTAAGGACAACTACCCAATTGATTAAAAAAAAAAAATACCATATCCTTTCATAATAGAGGCGAGTAGATCCAGAACCTTTACCTATCATGGTGGATGGATTTTCTCTCAAGGAGACTGTTTGCTTTGAATGTCTATGGAAACCCAAGCTCTTCCAAGACCTCAAGTGAAACTCATATATTCGATCTTTTGCTAAAGATACTAAGTTTATTGTACCGACCCAGGAAGTACTTGACTCGCCCTCCTATACTCTATATTTACAAGAGCTAGATCTGACCAAAAATGGAGTATTGCTGCCATATCTAAAGCTGTCCACTCCTCACTTGCCTGATTTGATAGAGTTCAAAGGCGTCTACGCGACTTTTTGGGTGATTAATTATTTTCCACCTTAAACACCTTTCTCACGGATGAAAGTCGTGTAGTGTCATAATAAACACAGTATCAGTCGCAGCCCGGAGGGCATAAAAAACTAGCGAAGCATTAAGTAACTCTCTTTTCCTATTTTTCCTCCTTTCGAAGTGTGTGCCATCGACTTTTCACACTGAACCAAGAAGGATTGTGGGCACTTCACACAAAAGCACAGGTAAATCACACTCAAATACATTCATTAACAATATTCATTGTGTATTCAATTTACTCCTAGGTAAAGAAACTCTTAAACGTTCCTTTTGTTATTTATTAAATAAATGTTATCCCACATTGTAAATCAATCGGTCTCTGTTATTTTGTGCCTTTAGCTTTTCAACATCATTATTTCATGTAAAATATTCTTGTAGAAACTTTAATAATTATAGAAGTGGCCAACATACTAAACCTATATCCTCTTGGCATCAGTTTAAACTGACGTCTTTTTTTCATATATTTTGATAATTTCGCTTAAAGTTAATACTTCATTAATATTTCTTTCATTTCACGGTTTGACAGGAATGATTGTATTAAGTCAAATAATCGAGCTGTAATACCGCATCCCTGAAGCTTACGAAGAAGGCCAGCAAGCCAAAGCCTATCCAGCGCTTTAGAGATATCTAGAGCCACGGTTCGAACTTCTCCATTATTGTTGAGTGTTTCGTATACAAATTCAGTAAAGGCCGCGAGCACGTCAGTGGTAGATCGGGCAAAGCGGAAACCATATTGCTTGTCGGAGAGCACATTATGTGAAGTAAGGTGCTTAACCACTTCGGCGTTGATTAAAGCCTCGAAGACTTTACCAAAGAATGGTAGGAGACTGATAGGACGGTAGTTAGACGGGTCAGCAGGATCACCAGAGTTTTTAAAGACAGGCACAACAGATGGTAAATGTTATCTCACATTGCAAATCATTCGGTCTCTGCTATTTTCTCTCTTTACCTTTTCACCATCATTATTTCATGTAAAAAAATTTCATAGAAACCGTAACCATTATAGAAATAGCCAACACACTAAAGTCACAAGCCTCTCGCTACTCTATTGCTATTTCCAGGGGCAAGTGTTCTAACGAGCTACATTCCTTGGTTCAACCTGTCCTAGCTTTTGCATCTGGGGTCCTCCAGGCCACCTACACATAGATGAATCATCCTCGTTCCCCCCGTATTCCATCAATAAGGAGTAAGTACCACTCGGACAGCTTCTTGCTTTTTCTTACGCTCATAAAACACCACTAGTAACTCTCTACCTTGAGTGGCTCTTCGGGCTTGCGTGGGCTGAACTTTAGTAAAATAAAATATAATCGCTCTACATCAGTGGTTCTTTACCTGAGTTCGATCGAATCTCAGATTTTCGACGGAGGTCAAGATATGTCAATGCTGAATACTTCGATGAAATCATTGAACTTCACCAGTACCAGTTTCAATAGCAACTTTTCCAAACAACAATGTTCTTAACGATTTGGTGCCACCAAATGGTAGCGTACCCTCTTATTGCTAAGAAAGCTCTTGAGATACCCATGACGTTAGTTACAACGTATCTTTGCGAGCAATCCTTTTCGAGGATGATAGACATGAAAACGAAGAAAAGGAACAGACTTTGTTGCTAAAATGGCACGAGGTTGGTTCTTGCCAAGCTGAAGCCGTGCATTTCTGAATTTGTCTCTGAAAGCCAACAGCAAATGTCACATTGACTTGAAGTAAATATTCATTGAGTTATGTTTTTATGTGGAAGTTATGATTCGTTGTTTTTGTTCTTTGAACAGGAGTGATTTTGTGTGCAACTGATGCATTGCTTATTTATGCACTAATAACACACACACACACACACACATATATATATATATATATATTTTTTTTTTGAACAATAAAAAAATATTAAAAAATTAAAATCTTCAGACACACTGGGTTGTAGATTAATATTCTTTCGTTTTTTTATTATTATTCCATTTAGATTCCTCGACTAGTTTCGGCCGAAATGGCCATCATCAAGAGAAGAAATATTTCTGCTTGCTGCTAGCACTAAACTACAGAAATGAATGTCTTGATGGAGAAAATGAACTTTTGTCTGTAGCTTTCATTTGTTTTTTATCTTTTTAACATGAATCTTTTAACGATCCTTGTGGTGGTCAAACAGTCTCTTTTAAGTTGTTATTTGAGATAAGAGCTAGATATACATGCTGCTCCGAATTCTCTGGTCAGTTTGGCAGTTTTATTGAGGGGATGTGTCTCTGTTTAGTGTTTGCGTGTGAGGGGATGTGTCTCTGCTTAGTGTTTGTGTGTGTTATATATACATATATAATTAAGTAATTAATCGAGAAACCTCAACAGAAAGCAGAAAGCACTGGACGGCCGTTTTGTCCTATATTTGGGACGCATCCACTACCGAGAATTGAAACCCGGGCAGTTACGTTATCAGGCCAAGGTCGTACCAACTAATCCATCAGGCCTCGGTGACGAAGAGACAACGAATCAGACTCGATATAGCGTCGCTCGATCACATATTCCGTGGTGGAACTCATCCGAGATTCCCTTTTACCTATAGGACTGTGCCCCCACGAGCTACGACTACTATCCACTCCAGAGAATTAGAAGCCGGTTCAAGCAAGGATATACAAGTGATAGAAATTAGGAGGATTTGAAATAATTATGATTAAGTAATTCAACGAGTCCAGAAGAAACCTCAACTGAATGCAGAAAACACTGGACTGCCGTTTCGACCTATATTTGGGACTCATCAGCAGTGCGCATCCACTACCGAGAATTACAGTTACGTTATCAGGCAAACGTCATACCAACTGTTCCAACGGGCCTCGGTGACGAAGAGGTAGCAAATCAGACTCGATATAGCGCCGCTCGATAACATATTCCGTGGTGGAACAAATCGTTCTCTCTCTCTCTCTCTCTCTCTCTCTCTCTCTATATATATATATATATATATATATATATATATATATATATATAGCTTCAAATGTTATTTTAGTGTGTAGCTCTATTTAAGTCGACTTGCCATTTATTTTAATCTGTATTTAGTTTGTCTATCGGCTTGCATACTCAAAAAAACTTAATAAAGGAGATATGCTCTTCGGCAGGATTCGAACCTGCGTCCAACAGCTACCTTATATATCCAGACAACAACACCAAATTATTATTATATCTTAGAAAACCTTCACGTGTGTTTAAGTACTATCGTTTTTGTTTTTGATAAAAAAAAATGAAGTGGATCTTCTGAAATTAATCGACTAAAAACCAGCTATGCCTACACGAGGAAAAACGTGCTCGATGTTAGGAAATACAAATGATACAGTGTTGATAGTAGACACAAAATAAAACTACAGTAACATCAAATCAAGCTAATATAGGAAGCCACTTCCCCATGGACAATTCATACGCCATGGCAATATCACCGTAATATAAATAAAAAGCTTCACGTGTAAGACAATCTCTTTAACCATTATGAGGCGTCGAATATATATATATATATATATATATATATATATATATATATATATATATATATATATATATATATGTTTTGAAGAAATCATATTTTATATTTACAATAACGAAGGGATCGGTGAATGCACAGATGAAACTTTCGGGGCTCAGTACCCCCAACAAGGTTAAGAACCACTGCTCCTCATAATTTCCTTTTCTTCATTATTCATAAACTGCAATGCCTTATTGGGAAAGTGAGTGGACTAATTTGCTGTTGCTTTTGCTACGGTTTTGAATTCATAGTTGTCCTTCACCTAGACTGGCTGTCAACCAAGGCCCAAGTGCTGTTTAACTCACTTTCTTTCATTATATGTCATGTCCTATAAGGGCATGATTTTGATTTGACTATTGTTGTGGTTTTCTGTTTCCTTCCTCACGATTTTTGAATTCAGAGTTTTTTTTCTCTTAGACTGGTTAGAATTTGAACTCTGCTCGATGATTCCACGTTTCGATATGAAGAGGAAATGCTACTATACTCTCACTATGCTATCGCTAATTACTAATGGCAGATGTCCGGTGGAGTTGCATTCTTTAGTTCCACCAGCTCAGACATTCACAGCTATATGTCATATTCCCGGTGGCAAACCATCCTTATCCTCTTCGTGTTCGTTTTGATAAAAAGCAAGTTCCACTGAAACAGCATCTTCCTCAGTACTGTTACTTTGTGGAACAAACTCCCGAGAGAATGCTTTCCTGGCGGCTAGAATTATGGTGTCTTGAAGTTTAGGGTCAATTGATATCTATGCGATATTTCCTCATAATACTCTCTTACTTCTCTCATCCAAACAATCTCAATCCGTAAGCCTCTACATTGAGTGGCTCTTGGGCCTTGTTTTGGGTGAATTAACAATAAAATAGGAACAAACACTATCTATAGACCCCTTCTCAAAATAAAAAACCTAAAACAAATAGAATCATAAAATACGTTATTTTTCTAATATCTCGATATTTAAGAAAATGTTTTATAATAATTACTGAACTACAAACAGCAAAAAAAAAAAAAAAAAAAAAAAAAAAAAAAGTAGGCATCCATTTATCTAGCAAGATAAAGGCAGCGCCCTGTTTATTCAAGATTCTGTCCTTTGGCCTGAAGTGACCTCTCCAGGGCCAGGCCTGGGCGATAGTATATGGTAATTATGCGCTACCCAGACCACATAGTCTTTTGGGGAAAGAGAGAGAAAGAGGAAAGAGAGAGAGAGAGCGCGAGGAGAGAGAGAGAGAGAGAGAGAGAGAGAGAGAGAGAGAGAGAGAGAGGAAAGAGAGAGAGAGAGAGAGCAAGGGGAAAGAGAGAGATGTAACAAGAGAATATCGGTGAAAAAGAAAAAGAAATAAGGTAAGGAAGGTGAGGTAAACAAAAGAATCGATATTAAGAAGTCAGAAAGAAAGAAAGAAAGAAGAGATGAGAGAAATTGAAATTAAAGTATTAAGTAAGAGTGTGCCACGGTGGAGTAATGGATAGCGGCTCGGATTGAGGAATCGGAGAGCCGCGTTCGAAGTCCAGTCCAGTCCATTACAATTAGTTACATGCTTAGAAAGGTAAGAATCCTCTATGCCAGCTATGGGTAAATGGTCTACCGCAGAAAGAAATGGTAAATTACTGCGGGGAAAAAATCTACCTCGACAGTCATGTATCGAGAGATACATGATCACCTAAGCGTGTAGCACTGATTGTGGTTAATTGATTGGGTGAAATGAAAGATAGTGTAGAGTCTTTTTATAATTTGCATATTAGTAAAAAGAACTGCATTTAATAAAAGAAAATAAAGCGATTGACATTTTTTTTTTTTATTGTGCCTTCTCTTTTTCTCCAAAGAGCTTTTTTCCCGCCAATTCTTCCAGCTTTCATTCTTAATGGTTCTGAATAAAAACGAGCTTCCGGCCGAATGTAACAGTTCGCAGCTGACGTGTCTGAATCGACCTGGTCGCACTTCCGGCGATTATCCGGCATCTCGCGAAATCACTTCACGAGACTTCTCAGTAACCTGAGACTATTGTTGTTCAAAATAGTGTCAAACAATAAAGAATATACCACAGTACCGCCATTGTTCCGTCGGACGAAAATATCTTGTCGCAAGTCATGCTTTGTATGCGATCTGCTGTCTGACGCCAGCATAATAATTACGATCGTAGACACGTCAATCACGTAGTTAGGTACCATATAGGTAAGGTGTCTTCATACCAGAACCACTGACGGCGATTTAGTCTGGGATGGCGCCAAAAGTGTATTAAAGTTAAATACAAACATTGGACATTATTAATGATCTACCTGAGAAGAATCATTTGCGTTATGAAAATGTTTCAAGCAATTTTAAAAAGTTTTTATTTATTTATTTATTATATATATTGATTCATGGTATTCCGTAATCCCCCACCAAAAAAAATAAAAAAAAAAAATAAAAAAAAAATAAAAAAATAAAAAAATAAAAATAAAATTATGTTAAAGTCTTTTTTTTTTTTTTTTTTTTTTTTTTTTTTAAAAAAAAATCAATTGACACCAAACAAGGCGATAATGCCACTAAGACGAAAGGGGTTACTGGGAAAAAAAAACACAAAAAACAAAAAAAGAAAAACAAAATTATGTTAAAGTCTTTTTTTTTTTTTTTTTCCCAGTAACCCCTTTCGTCTTAGTGGCATTATCGCCTTGTTTGATGACAATTGATTTTTTTTAAAAAAAAAAAAGAAAAAAAAAGAAAAAAAGAAAAACAAAATTATGTTAAAGTCTTTTTTTTTTTTTTTTTTTTTTTTTTTAAAAAAATCAATTGTCATCAAACAAGGCGATAATGCCACTAAGACGAAAGGGGTTACTGGGGAAAAAAAAATGAGATTTTATGCAAAGGGGCCGGAAACTCACTCATAAACAGGAAACAGGCGATAAACCTCTACTCCTGTTCAAAAGACCGGGGAGAAGTGTGAACCGGATGATAGGCGAACCTGTCTACTCTTATCGAGATAAAAAATATTAAATAAATTTCCGAGTTCAAGACGGTTTGGGAGTATAGAGCTGAAGCAGTTTTTAGACGGAAGCGGAAACACAATCCTAAAAAAGAAACAAGGGATAAACATCTAATCCTGTTGAAAAGACAGGGAGGAGTGTAAACGGGGTAATAGGTGAACCTATCAACTAAAATGGCGCGCCAAAAGGAATTTTTTACGAAATTCTTCTACAAGCCCATCACCTTCAGACAATCGCTGAATTAATTCCTTGACTGGTCAGCGCTTCCAGCAATTCTAAGATATGGTAAAGTATCAGTCAGTTATGTGGCATGCATGATACACACTTAGGTGATCATGTATCTTTCGTTACATAACTGACGAGACAGATTTTTTCCCACAGTAGGTTGCCATTTCTTTCTGTGGTAGAACAGCTGCCATTCAAGGCTATAGAACCCGGTCTGTCCTGCAATTTACCCATAGTTGGGAGGTGAAGAAGAGGATTCATATCTTTCCCAAGGGTATTAGCCTGTAAGTGAATGTAATGGATTCGACTGGAAAGCCAGTCAGTCAGTTATGTGCCATGCGTGATACACACTTAGGTGATCATGTATCGAAAGATACATGACTGACGAGGCAGGGGTGTTTGAGGAAAAGTTAAAGAGAAGGACAGGGATCAGGATCAAGGCATCAGAAGTTGTTGATTGATATTACATTTGAATATTTAAAGATTATAGCTGTCAGCGAAGCATTTAAGAGGAAGGGAGTTTCACTGTTGGGAAGTGCAAGAGAAGAAACTGTTGGAGTAGAAGAGGTGGTTACATTTAACTGTTTCGACAGTGAAAGGGTGGGACCGAGATGCCAACCTAGTAGCACCCTTAAATTCATGCAGATGGGGTACCAGTGAAAGTAACTCGTCAGAGCAATTGCCATGAAAATAGTTATAGAAAAGACAGAGGGAAGTCACAGCACGTCTGTGAGAAAGTGACTGTAGACGAGATGCCAGATTAGGATCTATCACATTGCATACCTGTCTCTGGATTTTGTCAAGGAATTTGAAATGAACAGCTGGGGCACCAGACCCTATATGGCAGCAGTATTCAATGCAAGGACGAATGGAAGATTTATAGATTTGAAGGATGAATTCAGGCGAGAAAAACCTTCTGGCGCGACACCGAGAACAAACTTTTAAAAGACTTTGTCAAGAAGAAAATTTTCAATTGACCTCTTACGAGAAAGAACACTATTTACCTGATAGTTTTCGTAAGGTCACGGAAAGCCACGAAACATTCTTTGATGACTGAATAATGATGCTATGAATTTAAATGAATAAATCATTTTGTCCAGAAGAACTTTTTGAATTAAACACTTACAGGAAAGAACATTATTCACCTGATAGTTCTCGCAAGCTCTTAGAAAGTCACGAAACATTCTGATCATTGAATAATGATGCTATGAATAAAGAAAAATCGTGAAAAATACTGGGAGAAGAATATGAAGAAATACAAGGTTTAATTGAAATACAATATAAGGTTATTTAAAAGCCCGGAAAAAATGATTGCTGAATAATGGGGCTATGAATTTTTATAAAAAAAAAGTATTTGCCAAAGAATACTGTAAACTTTTACATCAACCTAATATAAAGAATTAAAAAAATAGCTAAAATGCGTCAGAGGTCATAGAAATTCAGGAAACAGTCTTTGATAACTAAATAATGACGCTATGAATTTCTATATATTACGTTGGTGCAAAAATAATGACGTAATAATGTCGTTTTTTGGCGTATTTTTTAATGTCAAAAAACGACATTATTACGTCATTATTTTTGCACCAACCTAATATAAAAGGTGTTGACAAAAAGTGAGGTAAAATCTTTCATTAACCAATTACAAAGAAATAGGAAAATATTGGTCGAAAATACCTCATTACGTCTCAGAACAGTGTTTTTCAACTTTTTAAAGTAACGGCTCACTTAGGAAAATATCACAGCACATTTAATAAAACTTTAAAAGGCATACCTTTAAATGTTATGAAATAAAACCATAGATCTAACCAAAATTTAAAAAAAAATAAAAAAAAACAAACAAAAAAACAAAAAAAATAAAAAACGCTTCTTACACAACACACTATAAACAACAACAACAACAACAACAACAACAACAAAAATACAATATCAATCCTGATTAACACGGACAATTAACCCCTCTCCTGTATTGAAGATAGGTAAAGTATTAAACAAAAGCGTTCAAAAAAACACCATGGACAATTTCTCCATACATTTAGTCTTAAAAAAAAAAAAAAAAAAATCTTTTACCGGGTGTAACAGCAAAATTGTCCAAATCTCGGACGGACAGCGTTCCTTTGTTTCGCCAGGTCTAACCTTCACGGCTAGGATACAGCATGACTCTTAGCAAACCAATGATATTCCCTCCGTATTAAATCGGTGGGAAGATCAGTTCCACTCGAACAGCTTCGTCTCGCAAACCACTTCTATGTGGACACGAGTCCTAAGAGGTTGTTTCTTCGATCCCTACAATCTTAACCTGGTCAAGTATAGGGTTAATCCTCTATCTTCCTCTATTGATCCTTTTTTCTAGTTTTGATACTACATTATGTTTCTTTTATATATATATATATATATATATATATATATATATATATAGATAGAGAGAGAGAGAGAGAGAGAGAGAGAGAGAGAGAGAGAGAGAGAGAGAGAGGCAGGCAGGCAGGCACGTTGCCGAGGGGTTAGAACGTGCGTATTCTGACCATGAGACCCGGGTTCGAACCTCACCACGGTTGATTTCTGACGTTATCGATCTGGAGGGAGGCGATCCCAGCGTGCGGCAGCTTTGGAAATTGCCTGAAAAACCAGACCACGGGTTGACCCGAAATCGAGTGGCCGGCTACTATATATATATATATATATATATATATATATATATATATATATATATATATATATATATATAGTAGCCGGACACTTATATATATATATATATATATATATATATATATATAGTAGCCGGACACTTATATATATATATATATATATATATATATATATATATATATATATATATATATATATATATATATATATATATCACGTGTGACAACAACATGGTACAAATCGTGTGACAGCAAAATTGTTAGATTAAGCTTTGAACCGTTGTAACTTAGAAATGATTAAAGATATCTTACTGAAATTCTCCGAGGTTTTATAACACTATTGGACCCTACTTTGAGCCAAAAAAATGCATATCTTTAGGTCTGTGACACTGCCTTCTGCTCATGATTCTCCCCGTTCTTATAGTTGGTACTATTTTGGTCACGTGATCGAAGTTTGAGCTTGATCACGCCAGTTTTCTTGCTCCGGTAAATTTTGATCCCACGACCACAAAAGTATCAACTATAAGCCCACATGAGCGGAAGACAGTGCTTATAGTTGCGACTATATTAACGCACCCCATTATTACACGTATAGACAGCGCTTCCCACAAAATGGCTACCGTTTAAGCAATTCTTATACATTCGTCTTAGTAAATTGTTTTCTCTTTTAATTATAGCAGCATTTTTTAAATAAAAATTATGGTAATTCTCATTACGTTGTATTGTATTAGGTTGGTGCAAAAAATAATGACGTAATAATGTCGTTTTTTGACGTATTTTTTAACGTCAAAAAACGACATTATTACGTCATTACTTTTGCACCAACCTAATAGTAAATATATTATGTGCTCATATAATATCTTATTGAAATTCCGTGAGGTTTCTCCTATATATGTTGTGTGACAATTATTACAGGTAACGGAGTAAATTTCTCTTTCCAATTTTGACTTATAATTTTGTTTATTATTTTGTTTAATCATTTGTATTAATTAAGTCTTTTACCGTTTTAGAAGTAGTTGTAACATATTTTATGCTAAGCTAAGATAAATTCTTTTCAATTGCAGTCGAGATGAATTTGGTAGGTAGAACGATATATTTTGAATCATTGGATTAGTGAGGAAGATATTTTCTATTCTGAAAAGGCTTTTTTTTTCGCTTTGAAAATGCAACATTTAGGGTATTGGAGGAGCTTGAAAGCATTTTCTATATATTTCTCCTCCTCTTATAAATATTGACGTAAAGAATTCTGAGTGTTCTTAAATAGAATCGGATGATTATTCAGGATTTTATTTTGTTGATAATAGAAATATTTTCCCACAAATTTTTCGTTAAATGTATAAAACATTCACCCCCCCCCACATATATATATATATATATATATATATATATATAGGCACGCACACAGGTACACACACGAATGTGGTTTCTTTTCTCTATTTTTATATACAGTCCAACAATGTTGACAACAGCGATGAATAATTCTCATTAGAATTATCAATAAAAACGCTAGCGTATTGATTTTTCTGCGTGAATTCTCTATCCATAGCTATATCTCTCAATCTGTTTGATATCTATCTATCTAGCTAGCTAGCTAGCTATATATCTCATGATCTACGCGGTCGGCGCTACTATTTACTTCTGCCTCAAAATCAAATCTAGTGTCGGCGACAAAACTAACCTGGCCGTTTGTCTCGAAAAGGACCTCCAATCGGTTGTCGACTGGGGCAGGAACTGACTGGTTATCTTTAATGCCTCAAAAACAAAACTGCTCTCTATTACTCACCACAGAGAACCATCCCTGCCCCCCATTAGAATGTTTGACGCTCAACTCCACGAGAGCACCATTTTGCGACTGCTCGGTCTTACATTGTCCGCTGACCTGAGACGGAACAAATATATTGAGTCAATAGCTTCGTCCACCGCAAGGAAAGTTGGCTCCCTGTGCTGCGCCAGGAAGTTTTTCTCGCCGGAGTCAATCCTTCAAATCTACAAATCAACCCTTCGCCCTTGCATGGAGTATTGCTGCCATATATGGTCTGGAGCCCCTTCTAATTGTCTCACGGTCATTGATAAAATCCAAAGACGGATATGCAATGTAATTGGCCCTGATCTGGCATCTCGTCTGCAGCCGCTTTCTTACAGACGTGCCGTCTCCTCCCACTGTCTTTTTTACAAATAATTTCACGGTAACTGCTCCGATGAGCTGCTTTCGCTGGTTCCTAGACTTCATGAATTTAAGCGTTCTACTAGGCTGGCATCTCACTCTCACCCTTTCACTGTCGAAACTGTTAAATGCAGCCGTCTTTTCTACTTCAATAGCTTCATGTCTCTCACTCCTCGCCTGTGGAACTCTCTTCTCATTTCCTGTTTCCCTGATAGCTATAATTTCCAACTATTCAAATGTAATGTCAATCGACGTCTCCAGATGGCTTGATCTATCCCCTAACCTTCTCTTCATCCTTTCCTCTATCACTCCTATTTGCTCTCGCTCCTTGTAACCCCTTGCGTGCTAGTGGCTTCCCGCCTTGCTTGGGGTGAAACGCTTAATATATATATATATATATATATATATATATATATATATATATATATATATATATAAAAGACTCAAACAATAATATTAATTCATCAGACCTACACATTCAAAAAGAAATCGGTTTGAATTTGTATTCTTTTATATAATTTATCATCTGAAAAGAAAAAAATATTAATAATTCAACTCCTAGAACAAAATTAAATAGGGCAAATATTATTTACAAATTTAAATGCCCATTAAGGAATTGTATTCCTGATCAATCAAAATTCGTTAATAATTATATAGGCCACACTACAACATGTTTGACACGCAGACTAGCTCTACACTTTTCTGACCATAGCTCAATTAGATCTCATTTAAATATTCATGGAGACCTACCGGACACTATTCGTAACATACTTGTTGACAACACTAATATAATAGCATTATCTACATGCAAAGAAAGGCTAAAAATAATGGAAGTTATTAATAAAAAAAAAAAAAAACAAACAAAAAACAAAACAACACTTAATAATGTTAACTTTGAACATGGACACAATATATTGAACGTGTTTTGAAAAATGAAAACATTTTATAAAACATACATACAACAAACTTTCTAATCTTAACCGTTAAAATATAATCCTTGAAAATGGCTAAATGTATAGCCGAAAGCGCTCGGATAAAAAGAACATTTGGACAGTTTTTATATAATTTATCATTCGAAAAGAAAATAATTATTAGATCGCATGAGAAATTGTATAAAAAAACTAAATAAAAGCACCTTGTCTGTCGTATTCAATGAAATGTGCATGAAAGAAGGATTGCTGCCTAAATACACACACACACACACACATACATATATATATGTATATATAAAGCTATAATATAGGACTCGTACAATGCATACAATAAATCGTTGTTTCAATAGTAGCCATATTTGATTTAAATGACTGCAACATTCGCCATACGTTTCTAACATGCTTACCGTCAGCTTTGTGGCTGAAATCATTTTGTTTCTATCAGAGTCTGTCGGCACTATACTAGCGCATGGTGGATTAATATTCCTATCTACATAGTATATTCGTGTACTTGTAATATCTATCACGCTGACACCTCCCCGTCCTCCATCTTTATCGCCATCAGTCGTATGCGCGCGGCAAAATATATTGAACACTATTAAATCGTAGTCTCAAGATGCTGAAAGTTATGGGACGCGAGAAAGAAATCTTTCAATTCGATTATTCACGCCGAAAAATCAATAAGCTCGCGTTTTTATTGATAATTCTAATGAGATTTATTCATCGCTGTTGTCAACATTGTTGGACTGTATATAAAAATAGAGAAAAGAAACCACATTAGTGTTACGTGTTGGGGGTCTGCATTTTCACAGAGATATAGTTTAAAGGAACACAAATAAAACTAAGGTAGAGAAAAAACTTCTAATATTGGCAGGACTAGTCAGCGTTTCTCGTTTCTTCTTCTTTTATTCTCCGTGTACCTTCAGGACGTTGGCGGTCATGGCCCTCCACCTCCTTTTATCCCTCGTATCTCTTAATAAGTTCTGCCTTTTTGTTATTTCTCCCAGACCCTTTTCCTTCATCTACTTGCTTAAACCCATTAAGTATGTCACACGTTGATTTTCCTTGGCCCTCGTTCCTTCTATCCGTCTTGTGAGTATCAGATTTTCCAAGCCCTCCTTCCCCATTATGTGTTCCGGAAATTTCAGCTGCCTCTTTCTGATGTTAAATCCAGATAACGCCAGTAATATCTGAATTCATTATTATTAATAAAAAAAAAGCGGGAATTAAGAAAACAGAAGAGAGAAGATAACGATTGACATTGCATTTAAATTTTTGAGGATCAAAGTTCACTGGGAAGCATGAGTTCGGAAGAGAATTTCACAAGCGAGAAGTGCAATAGAAGAAACTGTTAGCATAGAACTTACGGTTACATGTAGCCATTTTGATTGCAAAACGATGAGACCTAACTGCTAATCTACTACGGCGCTTAAATTCGGAAAGTCTAACTACAAAAGAGGAAAGCTCGTCTGAACAATTACCAATAAAACGTTTATAGAAAAACAAAACAAAAAAATAACTAAAACAAAAGAAAACAACACACAAAAAAAATAAAATAAAATAAACAGGGAAGCGACATTATGGCAGTGTGAAATTAACTGAAAGCGAGATACCATCTCATGACCGATGACATTGCAGATTCATCGTTAGATTTTATAAAGAATCTCTAAACACAGCAGAAACCCTAGATGAAACGTGGCTGCAATATTCAATGGATGGACGAATGGTAGACTTATAAAATAGTAAGCTCCGTAGTTAAGAAAGAGACTGAAGCTGAGATGCCAGGTCAGGACCAATGACATTGCAGATTCTTCTTTGGATTTTATCAAGAATCTCTAAATACACAGCAGAAGCACCAATCCAAATGTGACCGCAATATTCAATGTATAGACGAATAGTAGACATAAAATCTCTGAGATAGATTCTAGAGAATAAAAGTGTCTATCATGACACCATGAACCAACTTTTCTAGATGCAGAATTAGCAATTGATTCAGTATAATATTTTGCCTTCATATCGATTCCTAGGTATGACTCCATCCACTGATTGGCAGATTGGAGGTTTTGAGGAGCGTGGAACCACCTCTAAATTGCTATTGTTTCCATGTCCATTCTGACCCGGGGTGGTAGCACCTGTTAGGGTCCCAGCTATGAGCGAATAGTGAACCACAAAAGAAAAATCAAAAACACCATGAAAGTATGGAAATACATTTTTATAGTAAAAATACCAGCAATACATTTTTATATAAAATATTAGCAACAATAAATATTTATAGTAAAATTAACAACAATACATATTTATATTAAAATTACCAACAGCATAATTTTAAAGCAAATTGACCAACAATACATAATATCTGTAAAGAATAGTTTTGCCCAAAATATTCTCTTCAGCGCCAAAGAAATCAAGTAAGGCGAAGTTCACTAAGTGCTCAGATGATCTTTTGATATTATCATTTGATAAACGGAAGGAGTTGCTGAGTTGTAGTCGTTTGTGGAAAACTTTCAGAAGTTGATACTGTCTTGTGGAATTATAATTGCACAGAGTGAGTATTATTAAGGAAAATTTGTCTGGTGGTGTGTCTATTTCAGACAAACGTAATTAACATTATCAGCATTTACTTTTTTATGCTGTCACAGATTTCTTTAAGAGTCATCGATATATCAGAACCCTGCGACCTCTTTTACTCATTCCACTACTATGCCAGTTCCTCTGCTGATATACACCTCACTCTGGCTATATACTAACAAATAGAATCACGGCGTGTAGTGATTAAATTGATTGACGTCTTCCCTTTTTACTGTTCTGAGCGGCTCAGTAAACTGCATTTTGAAATTGTTACAAATTCTAATCTTTGTTAGATTGGAAATAATCTTGAGAAAGAATTCTTTTCCCAAGACATTTTCCCAGAACATTCACTTTTTATTAACTTATACCAGATATTCTGGCTCCATGATTAGTATTAGAAACAATGTTCATAAAAATATACGTATATCTCCACATTTCATTACGCCCTTCATTAAAAAGAGATTAGACTCAAACAGTTTGCCAAATCATTCATACTATATTGCTGGTTATTGTCAAGAAACATAGAAACATCTTTATCTAATTGTAAATTTTAACACCTCCACGTCAAAACTGCTATCATTTAACCAAAAACAGAGAATCATTTCTGCCTGTCATCAACAAGGCTGACGCTAGGCTTCTGAAGAGCAACACACTGTGCCTTCTTGGTCAAGTGTTTTCAACTGACCTGAAGTGGGACAGATACATTGAATCAATAGCTGCATCTACTGTAAGGATAGTTGGTCCACCGTGTCGTGGCAGAACATTTTTCATGCCAGAATCCATCTTGCACATTTACAAATCTGCCATTCGGCCATGCATTGAATACTGTTGCCATATCTTGTCTGCTGCTCCTGCAATTCATCTTAAGGTTCTTGACAAAATCTATAGAAGGATCTGTACTGTAATTGAACCTGACATAGCATCTCGACTTCAGTCACTTTCTCTCACATACGTGATGTGGCTTCCCTCTGTCTTTTCTATAAATATTTTCATAGCAAATGCTCTGACGAGCCTTTTCCTCGAGTGTCCCTACTACATGAATTTAAGCGTGCTACTAGATTGGCGTCAAGTTTCAACCCGTTTATAGTTGAAATAACTAAAAACAACGGCCACATCTACTCCAACAGTTTCATTTCTCGCACTTCCCGCTTGTGGAACTCCGTTCCGCTTAATTACTTCTCGGATAACTACAATCTTCAAAAAATTTAAATGCAACGACAATCCCCATCGTCTGTTCTCTTGAATCCCGTTTTGTTCTTTCATCAATCCTCCCTATACACAGTCTTTTCTCTCACTTTCACTTCCTGTAAATCCCAGCGTACTAGTGTCATTCCCGTCTTGCCTGGGGTGTAACAATTAGAAATAAAAAATATATAAAGTTCAAAGTTTGTATGTGAGTTTACTCATAACCTTCATAATTAAAAATGTAACCGCAAGTAAACAGCATTTGGCATTAATTCATACGTTCTCTCGAACGGAACATGGGTGTTTGGTATTATTCCTTTTCTTATTTGACTAGTGTAGTGGATTTGGAAAGAGGTGGATTCCGAAGTCGTCTAAAGGCCATGGTTGAGGTCAATGGCAATTTTATTGAATAAATGTACTCTTTAATATTTCAAGATATTGTTGTGTAATTTTGGTAAATATATCTGTTAAAATGTCAGTGTTATTTTAATTTTTGTGTAATTTACACGGCAATTTATCCGTCGCACCCTGTCAATAATTACGTCAAGGAACCTTAAATATCCAATAGGAGAATAAGGTCTTAACGCTTTCAATAAACCAATGCCTGAATACAAGATTGGCACATCGTCGAGTTTAAATTGGCTATCGTACGCATACATGGGGCCGGAGACAAAACCTGACCATTTTATGGGTGCACATCCAAAAATCTATGTGATTAGAGCCTGACAGTTGATCTCCACTCTAATCTAGTTCTTACAGCTCAGTTAGAGAGGATGAGAAATTACAGGCCAAGGTAAGAAAAGCGAGAGATAATATTCTTCTTTTTCTATGTTCCTTGTCTCTTCATGGTATAGACGATTATGGCTCTCCACAGCTTCCTATCCCTTGTAGCTCTTAGTAAGTCTTATAGTTTGGCTAACCCCGCCACTCTCTTTTCCGCCAACCTTTTTAGGCAGTTTACTTGATGTTTCTCTCCGTCTCTCTTCTGCCCTGTGAGTGTTAAATTCTCTAAGCTCTCTTTCCTCATTACGTTTCCAAATAATTTCAACTTTCTTGATTTTATTATTTTAAATAACATTTTTGTTTACATTTTCCTTAAGACTTCTTTGCTTATACACCCCATCCATGGTATTCTCAGCATCTTTCTGTAGATCCACATTTTTGTTGACTCCGGTCTTCTCTTCATCTGTGAAAAAATTTTTCTGCATTCAATTCCATATAGAGAGATTGATATTGCATAAAAGTTCAGCACTCTTTTCTTTGTTTCTAACTAAATTTTTCATGTTACTTAATACTTTGCTTAGCTTTTGGAAGGCACCTTTTTGCCATTCCAACGCTCCTTCGGATTTCTGTGTTACATTTTCCATTCTCTGTTAAAAGACTTACCATATATTTAAGCTTTGTACTTGCTTGATGTTAACATCCCCAATTCGTGTTTCGCATCTTGGGTTTTTTCTTTTGCTGACAAACATACATTCAGTCTTCTTATAGACGATAGCCCTTTCTTCGCGCTTTCCTTTACTCTATCTTGTATAGGAAATCCTGTAGTTTTTCTTCTGTGGTTGTCATCAACACATTGTCATCTGCTTTTCTTATATTAAATAATAATAATAATAATCGGTGCAGAAATACAAGTAAAGCACAATACACCGACTGAAGCTGCAAAATACTTACAAAAGAAGGCAAAGGCAAATACATCTGATCAGATACAGAAACGATATCAAGATAAACCGCTTCACGGTCAATACTCTGTCCGTACCAAACAAGCTGATATTGACAAACCCTGTACTCATTATTTGCTACGTAATGCAGGTTTAAAGGCTGAAACCAAAGGTTTTATTCTTGCTGCACAGGGTCCAATGCTTGCTAACTAGAAATTAATAAGTACACATACTGTAAAATTATGTTAGCCCAAAATGCAGATTCTTTGATAAATATCCAGAAACAATTGACCATCTTGTATCAGGTTGCGCAGTATTGGCACCCACTGAATATAAGACCCGGCATAGCAGAGTGGGTTAAAGTCTGCACTGGAAAATTTGCAACTTCTACGGAAAGGAAACTGAAAGAAATTGGTATGAACACCACCCAGACCAGGTAATGGAGATAGGACCTGTAACAATTTTATGGGACTTCACAATAAACACAGACAGAACAATCAAAGCTAATCGCCCAGACATCGTGATTGCAAGCACAAAAAGTGCCTCCTTGTTGATATGACAGTCCATGCAGACTGCAATGTATCTTTGAAGATCTTCAAAAAGCTGCCAAAATACAAGGAACTTGAAATCGAAATCTCAAAAATGTGGCACATGGGAACACCAACAATACCCATTGTAGTTGGAGCCCTCTGATTGTTTGGAAAAGATTCCAGTAGACTCATTGAAAAGATTCCTGGTAGCCCATGCCTTAAAGAAATACAAAACAATTGTTCTCACGAGTACAGTCCACACCTTACGTAGGGCTTTATCTATGTAAAATATGTGTGATTTTTTCTAAATTGCTCAGTGGAAAATCTCATGATGCCATTTCTGACCTTAGGTCACTGGTCGGGACCCGGAAAGAAATGAGTATACAACAGAAGTCATAGGAAATAAAATAATAATAATAATAATAATGATAATAGAGAAATAAGGAATAATCTGAGTTGAAATCAACCATAAAACTAATATCTATAAATAAACATAGATAAAACCTATCACATTCCATTTGTTGCTCAGTAAGACCTTATAGAGTTCGGGTTTTGGTTTTAACAATATAAGATGATATGCAGATAAAACAATGTTGATATCAGACACGGAAAGGAAACAACCGTCGCCATTCCAGAATGTAGTCAAGGAAAGCGAGAACAAAGGACTAATCAAAAAAATCAGAATGTATGGTTGTCGCCGAAAGGAACAACTCAATATTCGAATCACAAATTGGAGACCACAAAATCAATCAAGAACAGAAATTTAATTATCTCGTAATTGTTTAAAGAGACGAGGAAAAATGTGACATCGAAAACCGAAGGCGCATTGGAATAGAGAAAGATGCTCTCCAAAATCTAAGCAATGTATTAAGAAACAAGAAAATTAAATTAGAAACAAATAAAAAAGTACTGAAATGTTACGTAATATCAGTCCTATATGGCAGTGAATACGGGACAATCTCCTCACAGTTTGAGAAGAGACTTGAAGCAACAGAAACAAAGAAAATCATTCTGAACTGTTACGTAATATCAGTCCTTCTATATGGCAGTGAATACGGGACAATCTCCTCACAGTTTGAGAAGAGACTTGAAGCAAGAGAAATGTGGTTCTACAGAAGAATGCTGAGAATAACTTGGACCGAACATGTGAGTAACTACGAACTTTCAGAGAAAATGGAAGCAAAAAGAACAATTAAACCTTGAATCAGAAAGAGACAACTGAAATTTCTAGGGCACATAATGAGGAGAGAAGGCTTGGAAAATTTAACACCCATAGAATATGCTGAAGGCAAGAGGGACAAAGGAAAATAAGGAATAACCTACCAAGTGAGCTTGCGTAAATGGTTGGCAGAACAGGGACTAGGAGAGATAGCAAAAAGACAAACGTTTCTAAGAGCTACAAGGGACAGGAAGTTGTGGAGAGCCATGATATCGCCCACATTATAAAGGGGCATGGCACATAGAAGAAGGTGAAAATAGTAATAATAAAATGGATTAAAACTAGTAAGAAAAATACTAATAGTAAAAATCCGTCATCTAAAAAGCAACAATAACATATACCTTTTTAGAATCTGGACGATCACTGGATTGAAAATCTGCCCTTCATTTGGTGCTTGAAAATCTAGCATTGTGATTTGTGTCTGGATGAGGAGAGATCAGTTAAAAATTAAAATTCTTTCTTTTTTTTTCTCTCTATCGTCTTTCTTCCTTTCATATTTTTATCTATCTCTTTTCGAAACAAATAGACGGCAAGTTCTGTCTGTTCTTCCCTGTGTCTGACCACCCCCCTCTCTAACCCGGGCTACTTTTGCTCTACATAGACATATTATACCTTTTTACAATCAGGATGATCCCCGGATTGAAAATCTGCTCTTTATTTGGTGCTTGAATATTCAGCATTAGGATTTGTGTCCGGATGAGGAGGGGACAGTTAAAAATTTAAATTTTAAAATAAATTAAAAAAAATTTGTGATTTTAAAAGTTTTTAATATATATTAGAGTTTAAAGTGGCACAAAAACTTTGTAAATTAAAAAAAAAATTTAGTTTAAAATATATCCAAAACTTTGTGCATTAAGGAAATCAATTTTGTTTCTTTAAAATGCCAAGGAATTGTTAAATTTTGTGACGTGAGGTTTTGAAGTTCTACAGAGTTCTTGATTTGAAAAACACCATTTTTGCCCTGAATTGGAATTTCAGCCCAAATCAGTTTCGGCCGAAATTGAACTTATAACCCGAATCAGAGTTAAAGTGAGGTTTTGAAGTTCTACAGAGTTCTTGATTTGGAAAACACCATTTTTGGCCTGAATTGGAATTTCAGCCCAAATCAAAGTTTCGGCCGGAATTGAACTTATAACCCGAATCAGAATTAAAGTGAGGTCTTGAAGTTCCATGGAGCGAATTGAGGAATTTAAACTTAAAAATTATTGCTGTTTTCTAAGCTGGAACAGAGGTCCTTTTAAGTTTTAGGCTGGAGGACGAATTAACTCTCCCAGGCGCCAGATTAGACGTCCACACGGATAAAGGATATACATTAATCTCTGAATGCTGGACAATATCCTCACAGATGGCGAAGAGACTTGAAGCAACAGAAATGTGGTTCTACAGAAGGATTCTGAGAATAACATGAACCGAATATGTGAACAACGACGCAGTTTTAGATAAAATGGAAACAAAAGAATACTCATCAGGAAGAGATAGTTGAAATTTATAGGGTACATAATAAGGAGAGAAGGCTTGGAAAATTTGATACTCACAGGAAAAATTGAAAGCGGAGAAGGGGTAAATAACACATAACCTACTTAGCCAGTCTGAATAAATGGATGGCGGATCAAGGAACCAGAAAGAGACAATTAAAATTTCTAAGGTACATAATGAGGAAAGAGGGTTTGGAAAATTTACTGGTCGTCAAAAAAGGGATTAAGGTTGATATCAAAATGACAAAAACAACTATTTATATAATTCTCTGCGATTGTCTCTCTGCTTTCCAGTGCCCCTCTTGCCTTAAAAATGCCTTGTGAGTATTAAATTTTCCAAGCCCTCTTTCCTCATTAAGTGGCTTAGAAATTTCAAGTGTTTGTCTTTTTGTTATTTCTCTTAACCCCCCCAACTTTTTTAAAAATAAGAGCTAGAAAAGACAGACAGTTATGGAGAGCTATGATCGCCCACCTCCCGAAGGGACACGGCACAAAGAAGAAGAAGAAGAAGAAGAAGAAGAAGAAGAAGAAATGAATGTTTCGTCGAGCAGTTCCTGATTCTTTCAGCAAGGAAAAAAGAATTAGTTTCACACTGTGGTTTGTCACGGATCATTTTAATGAAAATGTACATAACATAAATGTAACTATTTGTTACATTTGAACGTGTTTTTGAGTCTAATATTACTTTGCGAACAAGCTAATATGTCTATAAATAAACAAATAGAATGAAAAAGAAAAAAAGAAAATAGAAAAGAAAAGGAAAAAAGAAAAAAGACAGAAAGAAAGAAAAAAAAGAATGTAAGAAAAAGAGGTGACAGAGAGCAAATGGGTTTATTTGAAAACCGAATCGAGTGAAACGAATATGAAACGACAAGAGATTTTAATTTGATAGCGATATGTATGTCAGTAGAGCGAACGAATAGCTGTAAATAAGAAATTGAATGGAAAGAAGTGGGTGACTTCGAAAAGTAGGGCAGGAGACGATGAAACGAATACTACTATTACCACTAGTAAAGTTCTCAATATGTATTGATCCATATTTTCAATAAGATCGTAAATGAAATTGAATCGATATCTCTCTCTCCCCCCCTCTCTCTCTCTTTCATCTTAGTGTGCAAGTTTCTATTTCGTTCTGTGTATTCACTTCAATCTGTTCTTCTCACTATCCTTCTTACCCTGCATCTATCTATCTATCTATCTATCTATCTATCTATCTATCTATCTATCTATCTATCTCTATCTATCTATCTATCTATCTATCTATCTATCTATCTATCTATCTATCTATCTATCTGAGTTAATTCAAATCTATCAATCTGAGTCTATTCAGATCTATCTATCTATCTATCTATCTATCTATCTATCTATCTGTTTATTCAGATCTATCTATCTATCTATCTATCTATCTATCTATCTGAGTCTATTCAGATCTACCTATCTGAGTCTATTCAGATCTACCTATCTGAGTCTATTCAGATCTATCTATCTATCTATCTATCTATCTATCTATCTATCTATCTATCTATCTATCTGAGTTAATTCAAATCTATCAATCTGAGTCTATTCAGATCTATCTATCTATCTATCTATCTATCTATCTATCTATCTATCTATCTATCTATCTATCTATCTATCTGAGTCTATTCAGATCTATCTATCTATCTATCTATCTATCTATCTATCTATCTATCTATCTATCTATCTATCTATCTATCACATTGTAAATCATGAATTCAGTCAAATAAATAATCATCATCCCCAGCCACTTATCACGTACACCGACATATATCTTCTTCACCCACCGACTTAATTGCCTTCACCATCAACTTCCACACAAGCCTCGGCCTCACGACCCAATTATTCCTTCCCTGTCACGCGAATATCTGCCATGTATAGCATGCACATCATGAAGAGAGAGAATTGTAAACGCGTTTCACACTGTGCAAGTGCATTTGTGTTGTTCATATGAATTCTACATCAAATTGCATTTCACAGTCGAATATTTTATGATTGGCGAGTTTGGCCAAGGAAAGTTGAAAACGAACAAAACAATCGCAAAAGTAGCCATCATTTAGCCGGATAACTCCTAGAAAACTCACCCTTCTTCAAGTATCATTCTGTCTCTGTCTGTCTGTCTCTCTCTCTGTATATATATATATATATATATATATATATATATATCAACTTAACAATAACAATAATATACCTTTCCTTGATGTATTGATAGGCACCAATAACAATATATTTATTTCTTCCCAAATAAAAAAACAACTAGAATAAACACGTGCACACTAAAATATAAAATTAAATGACTTATTGCAAAATATTTATTATACAAAATTAAATAAACCGTGAAAGTTGACTCTTTCACGAAAAGAATTTCTACACCGAATTAAAAAAAAAATTAAACAAACTCTCATTAATGACTTTCCTAATTACATTGTTGGTGAAGAAATCAGACGAACTGCAGTCAGATAATAAGTGCGACATTACTGTAATTATTGAACAATATAGTCCATGCCACTTTGACGGAAAATTTACCAGTAAAAAAGAATTCTCTTATCACTACATTTGTACATAAACGCACAACCTTAACCTTAAAATTTAAATTCAAACTCAGCGTTGCGACTGCACGTTCCAAAACAATAACACACATTTCTCATAGCATTTTTCGGATTACAACCTTGTTTTCGTTTGTCCACTTATTACTGAAAGTATAAACAAGAACACAATCTATTTCATACCTGAGGATGTCTGTAGGAACAGACGAAAGCTTGTAAAATAAAAAGATCTAATGCAACGGAAATGTATAAAACAGGATCTTTTCATTCATAAACAAATTTGGGGTTTTTGTATATTATTTGAATTGTTCGCGAAGATGGATTTCTCGCCATTTAATCATTAACCTTTGTATTTGTTTTATGTATGAATAATTCATGAATATATCTATCTATCTATCTATCTATCTATCTATCTATCTATATATATATATATATATATATATATATATATATATGTAAATATATTGAAAATAGGAAAGAACTCACTCTAACCCTGCGCTCTGATGATTCGTAATCCGTATGGGTAATCCCATTTTTCGTTTCATTTCGTTGTTGGAAGTGCTATCTGATGATCCGCGGTCCTTTTAATAGGACTCTGGTGAAATAAATTATTATAATGGTACCTTAAAGTGGTCTGTTTTTATTTTAAATATATATATATATATATATATATATATATATAACACAAGGGTATTATAATATATATAGGTATTATATATATATATATGTAGGTATTATATATATATATATATATATAGGTATTATAAATATATATATATATATATATATATATATATATATGCAAATATGTAGAAAATAGGTAAGAACTCGTTAGGTAAATAATCCGAAGTTCTTTAGTATTTTTGTTTTTATTTTTTAAAAACAGTGCTCGATACAAAATTAGAGCCTAAATATATATATATGTTTTTTTTATCCACAGATTTTTCTTACTGCCACACCAAGACAAGATAACTTTAAGGAAAAGGATCATATTTTTTTATTATTAAAATAGATACAAAAGTATATCGTTTAAGAAAAAGATTTTAGGCGCCTCTTGGCCGACATATCCTCAGAAACTTAATCGTCGGCAATCTAAAACAGAGATGCTGATAAGAAAAATTATTATCAACAACTGGTACTAAAAAATATAAATTACCCAATAGTCATATAAGGGGAGAAAAAAATTTACTAAATATGTTCCCAGTCAGGCACTAGTTTCCTCGAATATGGCCAACCTATATTTCATCTGCCGTTGTCTACGAAGGGCAGGACGTTGCATATTAATAATAATAGACCCCAAGATGCCTAATTGAACCCTATGTATGACCTGTGTATGACCGAAATATATATATATATATATATATATATATATATATATATATATATATATATATATATATATGCAATTTATTATATATATATTATTTACGTATTATATAAGCGCGCTACTTATTGGAAAACGCCCAGTATCAGTGATAGAGCTAGCATATTTAGTTGTATTGATATGAGTTTGTGATCCTGGGTTTCACGCTGTTTGCGATTGTCAGACAAAGCCAAAAGATCGCAAAAGCGTGAAACGTAGGGTCACAAATTCCCATCAATCCAACTATATATATATATATATATATATATATATATATATATATATATATATATGTATATATACAAACATGTTTCATTGAATAATATAGACATATTATGTCTATTTATTTTTATAATAATCATTTCCAGTTTTCTAATCAATTTCCTGATGCTAAGATGAAATTCATCAAAGAAGGTGTAGTAGTTTTTTTCCTGCCCAAGTACTTTCGATCTAATCAAAGACCATCCTCAGGGGTTAATTACAAAGACAAACTTATTGTAACTATGGTCATCGTGACAGTGATTTTTAAAAACGCGCGTACACGCTGTGTCATAATTATTTTGAAATTATAAATTTATCCGTTGTAGAGATGGCATTTTTGCAAGACAAGCGTCCTAATATAAGGGAGCTAACCAGAAATTGGCAGAAATGCAAAGTATTGAAGTGCATTTAACAAATATTTAATGTCATTTTGCGTTTCTAAAAAATGGATTGGTTCTGGGACAGAAAACACAAGATACTGGCCTAAATTATTGCAAATCTGTAATCAGGAAAATGGCATACTAAGTTGCCTGCATTCAGCTGCTTAAATATACAGGTCAAAGTTAGCTTTGGAATACTAAATTTTCTCTTACCTCCCCCCACCAAAAAAAAACAACGTATATTTCCGCGTATAAGGCAACCTTTAGCTAAGACAAGGTAAAAAAATATGTCAAATTTTCATGAATTTATCCTATACCTCGTACAAGACGACTGCTTATTGATTATATAAAGATGATGTTATTGGAGATGTTGTTATTTACTGTATCCTTAGAAATTCCAAATAAATTAAATAATAAAACTGATTCTATATCAAGTTTTTCCTCCACACGTTCCCTAAAAAGGGAAAACATTGTTTTATTTTCGTTTCACCATGTGATCTCTTGCGAATACTGATTCTTCTTCTTGGTATTCCCCTTCTTTTTCTATATCTAAACAGTTACAAACAGCCTGGTGTACTAATGGCCATTTACTTATACTTAATCGACAATCAAAAATACAGCTGATAATGTCCGATAATAGTACATTCCGTTGATGTGAATGCAATCATAACTCAATTTTAACATTTTCTCAGATGAGCCTTCATGGATACAAGTTGATTTCATTGATATGGAATTATTCTTCGAATAGGCAATTTATTAGGACGTTATGTTAGTAATATATAAGGTAGAAATGGTTTTATTACTTTTATTATTAGTTTATTTGATAATGTGAATCTTTTCATGTACGTTATTGTACCAAGGCCGAAGTTAGCCTACCAACAAACATCACTCAGAATTTAAGGGTTTTTTTATTTTTTTTTTTTTTATTTTTTTTTTTTAGTATAAGATGGTCCCCAATTTTTGGGATTGAAAGATCGTCTTATACGCGGAAATATACGGTATATATTTTTTAACTTAATAATTCTTATGAATCACTTTTATTCAGCTATTCAAATAAAACTGATTCATTAAACCCATCTAAAAAAGGAAACTAAATTTATTTTTTTTAATTTTATAAAGAAACCAAAAAATTATTCTTCTGCTCAAAAAGTTGATCATTAAAAAAAAAAAAAAACAAATAAATAAAGCAAGAAAAAATCAAATTTTAAATCTATTTTTTCTTTTTTTTTTTTACATTCTCCGAAAACTTCTGTTGTTATTAGGTTGGTGCAAAAATAATGACGTAATAATGTCGTTTTTTGACGTATTTTTTAACGTCAAAAAACGACATTATGACGTCATTATTTTTGCACCAACCTAATAGTTTCGTCTATTAAAAAAAAAGATTACATAGAAATTTATATATATCCATGAGTTTTTAAGTAAAATTTATTCAAGTAAACAATTTCTTGATGAAAATTCATGGATCGATTATACACTTGACGAACTTTTACATTTGTCGTCTTGTAAAATATGCTACACTTGGGGCGACTTATAGACTAGGCATTTCCTTAATTAATGTTTTCCTGACCAAAGTCCAAGGGTCGGTCGCAGCACGATTTATACACGAATCTATCGGCTGTTGGCTGGGGATCGATATGATCGTGAGAGATTTTAATATGTATGTCTCAGATTAGTTTGTGCTCCAGGGCGATTATAATCAAGAAACCTCTCCTGTAGAAAATGTGATCCGAATCCAGAATCTCCGAGTTGCATTTAGAACGCGTTCAGATGACTGCTTCCGGCTCTGACTGGCCAACTCGGTGAACGCTTGGACGGACGGACGGACGGAGGCCGGAGGGATTTACAATAATTTAGACCAGTATCTTGTGTGTTCTCGCTCCCAGAACGAATCCATTTTTTTTTATAAATAGAACGAACGCACGAGATTGATTGTTAATTTTCAGTTTTTAAATTTTTTTTTCCTTATTTTTCACCCTTAAAAAAAAATACTTGAATTTATTTCTACTCGTTAGATTCTGTTGTTACGACATCTTATATGGCATAAAACCCGTAAAACATAACTGCAGTATTTACGTATGGATATAAAATAATACTTTACCAATTATGTCAGGTAACTGGTAGAAATCGTCCAAAATGTGTCCATATAACACGAGCTTTCATTATTAGTTCTATGACCAAACATGTTTTTTTATATATATGTATAAACCTAAAGAGCCAGACAAACCAACCACGGTTTCATCTAAGCGGATCGTCAGGGAAAGCTTTCCCTGACGATCTGCTTAGGTGAAACCTTGGTAGGTTTGTCTGGCTCTTTAGGTTTAACTAGTTCTGCTCTACTTACCCTAATGAGCACTTTATTTACTTAGTTATTTTGCTTACTCGTATCGGTTTTTTTTTCTTTGGACTTTGGACTTGCATGCTAGACGATTATTTTCGGCTAACGTACATGTTCTTTGTTCTTTCTTTTTTTATACCTTTTTTTCCCTCTGGTATTGGTTTGATTATTTGCAAATCTAGACACCGAAGGTTTTCCGGACGAGTATAATTTCTTACACTTATAAGATTATTACTAGTATATATATATATATATATATATATATATATATATATATATATATATATATATATATATATATATATATCTGGTGTCGTATCAAGTGATGGTGTTGAATGTAGAATAAAGACTTTTAAAAGGTTCAAATCAATCAAACACCTCTCGCTAGGGTAAACGCTGGGATGACCAATCAAAATACAAGTATATGAGAATTCAAAAACTTGACAACGAACATTGGTTATAATAATTATTTAATGCTTTAATGTTAGGGCTATAGTTGCTCTTCTCTGTTTTGAGCACTCTTTTAAGAATAGTATTTTTTGGTTATAGGAATTTATTCCGTACACACCAATCCTATACTTGGGTATATATATTTATATATATATATATATATATATATATATATATATATATATATATATATATATATATATACACCCCTGTGCAAAATAATTGAAACAAAACGGATAATTCCGTTATTATTAACTCTTTTTTTTCATATTTTTCTAATGAAACATGACCCAGTGCTTATGTTAGTACTCTGTATGTCCATTCCACGAAGTTATTCCTTGCAGATTGACCACAGATTCTCGATTGGATTTAAATCAGGAAAGTTTCCCGGCCAATCTATAGTACTTTGATTTGCTCACTGGTAAAGCTTGCCAGTGTATTCGTGCAGAGTTACAATTTTCGTACGCTCTCTTGGAGTAACGTCCATCGCAGACAATGGCCGTAGGACAACTAATCGACAATCGAGACAATAGTGTATGGGCGTGATAAAAATCTGATGCAATAACAGATGACGCAATATTTTTCAAGACCAAACAAATTTCATCATACACCCCGAAAACAGATTCATATTAATGCACACCACTGGAAATCACCTAATCTGAGGAAAAAATATCGACCCCCCTTTTTTTGGATATTTCAGTTTTAGTTAATTCCCTTTAATAACTCAACTCCCCAAGGACTGCTGTGGTCAGTTATTGAACCGATACCTCTTTGGGTCAAGTCACTTTTTGCATTATTCAACCAACGCTTTTATTCATTAGCTCATGAGTTCTTGGAGACATCTTCTTTTATATACAGTGTCCCTTCAAGACATAGGTGATCATGGCCCTCTACATTTTCCTGGCCTTGTAGCTCTTAATAAGATTTGTTTTGTTTTTTGTTATTTCTCCCAAAACCTGTTCTATCATCCATTTACTCAAAGTAAATTTTGGGGACTTATAAACCTAATCTCTTAGTAAGCATTTCTTTTACCACAGTTCATACTACAATTTTTTGTTATTGTTGTTTTTTTCTTCAAAAGGCATCGCACGTAGAATTAAAACAATCTACCCCCATCGACTAAATAAAGGTTAGAAATTCCAAAGTATATAACGTGAAGAAGGCCGGAGCGTACAACGGCCGAAACGTCGTGAAAATGGCAATAAAGACGCGGACAACAGTCCGAACGATGTAAAGAGTGTAAATAATTCTGACAAGTACTTTTACAATTAAATAAACTCTCTCTGACATAAAACAGTACTTTACTGGGCTATAAAATTTAACCAATAAACATCATTTAAATTTAATCCAATAACTGTATTCTTTGTTATCGTTAGAAATACCTCTGACATTAAACAATGTCTTAACAGTTTAAGTATATCAGCTAACTGGCAGATATCCTTAAAATTTTGTTATATAATTAAGGCCCTTGTTATCTATTGGTTGTCTGGTTTAGAGTTGTTAGAACCATAGCGTTTGGATTTTCGCTTTTATAATACAACATGTCGTCTGCTTTTTTTAAAACTAGAATTTTTCTGCGTCACGCTGACGCGTGATGAAATCCTTACAGCATTTAGTGTTGTTGAAGCTATAGCTAACATTTTCTGTCGAGATTTACAAACTGCGTTTCGTTCAATTTCGCAAACCAATCGATGAGAATTGAATAAACTGATTTGTTTGGGAAAATACTTTGACAAAACACTACTTCGAAGTTTAATAATTTCATTAATTTAATTTCATAGGACTTCATGGTAAAACAATATTTTTAAAGAAAATTTTTCTCCGTTTTCTTTTTAACAGCGAAGAATAAATTCTTAACATTTCTTACTCTTGAGCATGCAATATACAACTGGCCATGTGTTAATATTTCTTTCTGGAGCCAAATTCCAACATTTTGAAGCGTTTGCGAACCGGAAGCTGGATTCTTGTATAAACAAAAACATAAAAATGCAATATATTTTTGTATATCTTTTCTTAAGATATACAAAAATATATTGCATTTTTATTAGATAAGTATTTGTTATTTTGGGAGTGGAGTAATGGCGGCTCGGATTGAGAAATCAGAGAGCCGAATTCGAATTCCAGTCGAATTCATAACATTCACTTACGTACTTATAGCCTTGGGAAAGGTATGAATTCTTCTTCCCCCAGCTATGGGTAAATAGCAGCACAGACCGGGTTCTATAGCCTTTGATGGCAACCGCAGAAAAAATGGCAAACTGCTACCATGGGTATTATGGGTAAAAAATCTGTCTCGTCAGTCATGTATTGAAATGATCGTCTAAACGTGTATCACGCGTGGCATATAACTGACTGATTTGTTATTTTAATCATTAAAATAGTGGGAACATTTTTTGTTAAATAATAAAACTTTTAAAAACTAAAAAAAAAAAAAATATTGTACTAAGCTACGCACCCAAGTAAAACTAACTGTACTTTGTACACAAAATTTGGTTTTGATCGGTCAATCTATGGCTATTTTAGAGGGTGTGACGGACGGACAGACGGACGGACAGACGGACGGACGGACGGACGAACAGAAGTCACAGATTTATATGTAGATTTTGTCTTCTTTTTCCCCATCGCGTTCCTGTCGTGAGGTGACAGTTAACAAGCTCATCTCACCCATTATTTAATTCATGAAGGAGTTTCTGCTTCTTTGGATATAGCTCCCACCACACCACTAAGGTATTCTTGTACCGGATTTAAGATATGTAAATAATAATTGTACTATTTGCATTCTTCAGGATTTTCATTTTTATAATTCTCGTTTTTTTTTTCATTTCCACCGCTTGACATTTTCTTAATTTCAGGTCTTTCTTTCTCTGATTTCAAGTACTTATTTTAAAATTTTTCTTTGTTTCGTTCTTTCTAGCTCGTTCTTCAAGTCTTTCCCCTTTTCTTTCTTTCTTTCTTTCTTTCTTTGTCATTCAAATATTCTTCTCAAGTTTTTTCTTTCTTTCTTGCTCGTACTATAAGCTTTTTTTCCTGAATTTCTTTCTTTTTTTGTTCTTCAAGATCTTTCTTTCTATCTTTCTTTTTCTTCAAGACTTTTTCTCAATTCTTTCTTTCTTTCTTTCTCGTTCTTCATGTCTTTCTCAATTTTCTTTCATAATTTCTTTCTATCTTTCTTAATTTTTCTTTCTTTCTTTCTTTCTTTCTTTCTTGTTCTTCAAGTCGTTCATTCTCAAGTCTTTCTTTCTTTCTTTCTTGTTCAAGATTTTCCTTTCTTTTTCTTCAAGTCCTTCTTTCTCAAATTTCCTATTATTCTTTCTTTCTTTCTTTCTTAATTTCTATCTCAATTTTTCTTTCATGATTTTTGTTTCTTTCTTTCTTTGTTCTTCAAGATCTTTCTTTCTTTCTTTCTTTCTTCAAGTCTTTCTTTCTTTCTTTCTTTCTTCAAGTCTTTCTTTGTCATTTTTTTCTTTGTTGATTTCTTTTTCTTTCTTTCGCAATTTTTCATTTTTTCCATATTGTTTTTCAAGTCTATCTTTCTCAATTTTTTTCTGGCTAGCTTGATTTCTCACTTTGTGCTTCAAGATCTTTGTTTGTTTCTTTGTTTCTTTGTTTGTTTGTTTCTTTCTTCAGGTCTCTTTTTCTCAACTTTCTTTCATAATTTTTCATTCATTCATTCATCTTTCTTTCTTTCTTTCTTTCTTTCTCGTTTTTCAACTTCTTTTTCTCAAATTTACTTTCTTTCTCGTTCTTCAAGGCCTTCTTTCTCAAATTTTCATTCTTTCTCATTCTTAAAGTATTTCCATCGCAATTTTTCTTTCGTACTTTCTTTTATTTCTCGTTCTTCAAATCTTTATTTCTCATTTTTTCTCTCTTGGTTTATTTTTTCTTTCTCTCTTAATTTTTCTTTCTTTCTTTTATTCTGTCTCGTTCTTACAGCCATGTTTCTCAAATTTTCTCTCTTTCTTTTTTCTTTCTTCTTCTTCAAGTCTTTCTTTCTCATTTTTTTCTTTCTTTTTACTTTCTTGCTCAATTTTTCATTCTTTCTTTCTTTCTCGTTATTAAAGTCATTCATTCTGAATTTTTCTTTTCCCTTGTTTTCTTTCTTTTTCTTTCTTCTTCAAGACCTTAATTCTTCTTCTTTTTCCCTTCCTCTTCCTTGTTATGTAATTCTATTTCATTTTTGTATTCATTCAGATTTCTTTGTTTATTCTTCAACCTTTTCCTTCTCATTGATTTCCATCCTTCATGTATGATCATTCTTTTCCTTTTTCGCAATTAATTCCATTTTTCTGTTTCACTTATCTCTCGATATATAATATAGCATATTCCTCACCATGTATCTACACTCCATACATCGATACATACATACATACATACATACATAGATACGTACATATATATATATATATATATATATATATATATATATATATATATATATATATATATATATATATATATATATATAGATGAAAATGGAAATAAAAGACTTTTTAATAAAAATGACCCATGAGAAAACGAACACGTAACATCAAAGTGTTTCAACGTTCATCTGAGTTTCAGATTTTCTCTATTCGTAACTTAATCAGAATAGAATATAAAAAAAAAGAAAGTATTTCATATGAATATGAGTCATGGAAATTCTTACAGACATTAAGAACTTCTATTCTCTCCTTGTAGGTAAAAAATCATCACAGACGACAAGAACCTGACATTCCATTTCGTTCTAGTTTAAAAAGTAACAAAATACGTATTTCATATTTGAACAAAGGCCACTGAGTCAATTACAGACAAAATGTTTTATCTAAATCTTCAATGTATAACATTCGGTATACAGGTTGCGATGTATCTGTCTATATTTCTGAGATGAGGTATTATGTACACTTTTTACATTATTCGGACTATTGTCCTCAGCTTTGTCGCCATATTTATTACAACGTTTCGGCCTTCTTCAGGTGGTTGGAATGTCGAACTGAACCCTTTATTTCACAGGGGTAGACTGTTCTAGTTCCACGTGCCATGTCTAATAGATGTCAGTTATCAGTTATCTCCTGTTAATTCCCCTCTCCAAGTTCTCCACCGTCTTATTGAACTAACACTCTTTGGGTCCTGTCACTGGATCTCACCAACGTATTTATCCACTGTGCCATGTGTACTTGAGGACATCTGGGTATAAATTTCTGGGTATTATAAACCTAATGTCTTCCTCCAGTTTTTACCAGTGCTCATATTGCAATTTTTGCTGTTATCATTGCATATTTTTACCAGAGCTCATATTGCAATTTTTGTTGTTATTATCGCTTTTCTCTGGCACTCCTTATTACTGGTTCCCATATTATATTCATTTCTATGCTTGGTCGGCTCAGGACATTTTTGTAGCCTAGCATGGGTTGCGATGGATAAATTATCTAAATTACGTAAAAATGAAAATAACACTGACATCTCATTTTAACAGATATATTTACCAAAATTACACAAAAATATCTTGAAATACTAAAGATTAATTTATTTAATGAAATCGCCATTGGCTTCAACCACAACCTACAGACGACTTCGGAATCTCCTGCAACTTTTCTGGACGGTCATCTTGTTTAAGTTGGTGAATGCTACTATAATCCTTGCCTTTAATTCATCATTGGCGTTACAAGGAGTTTTGTTGGTTGTCTCGTTTAAACTGCGCCAGAGACAGGGTTTTCCGACAGCCACAATCTTGTCCCAGGGCAGCACTATCTCCTCAAGGCACTGTGGGGAGCTGAATGAAGGCATGGAGACGCCATCACTAGTGACCACTCTAAACACCGTGATCTTGACGATATACATCGTCCAACTCTTCCCGAATCCTTTGCACTGTCCTCAGATTGACACGGAAACACTATATAAGGTGCGACGGATAAATTGTCGTCTAAATTACGTAAAATTAAAAAAAGAACACTGACATCTCATTTTAACATATATTTACCAAAATTACACTGAAATCATTTATTCAATAAAATCGCTATTGGCTTCAAGCATAGCTTCCAGACGACTTCTGGGCGGTCTCCTTGTTTAAGTTGGTGAATGCTGTCATAATCCTTGCCTTTAGTTCATCCTTGGTGTTACAAGGAGATTTGTTTGTCTCTCGTTCAAATGCGCGCCACACATAATAATTGTTGCAGTTTGGTGAGTTAGGTGGCCAGATATAAGGGGTGTTCTGGTTGCAGAAATTGTCTATCAGTCATGACTGGACACTCCTGCTTGAGTGGTATGGCGCAGCAGGATCTTTCAGCAGCCATCCTCTTGACCCAGAGCACCAATACCTCATCAGGGCAAACCAACAAATTCGGTAGTTCCTTGCTTATCAGAACGATCAGAGTGAGTTTTCCGAGCTGACATACCTTCGTATTCATCATTAGACGCATCCAACTCTTTCTGATCCCCTCACTCTCCTCAGATTGACACTGAAACACTCTGAAATGTTCGTAATGGAACTTCCGGCACGAATGCCAAGCAGTACAGAATGCTGTTTACAAATTTCTGTCAGAGTGAATTGCATGATGGTGCTCCTTTTTTTTTTACAGACGGTGACCAACTGACCCTACTATACGGTGCAGTCGTCAATATCAAAATACAAATAAAACACCGGCGCGAAATAAAAAAAATAAAAATGGTGACAATTCACCCATCGCACATGTGGTGGCTAGAGAAGTGTTGGATTAAGTGCATTAAAAAGGAAAGAGATTATGCTGAAAATATTGTCGGTTTATTGAATATTTTTTATATTCCTGACATACGTCAAATATACGTTTTCATCATTAAGATTCAGAAAACACACACACATATGAGAAGAAGAGGATTCACACCTTTCCCAAGGGTATTAGCACGTAAGTGAATGTAATGGATTCGAACTCGGCGCACCGATTCTTACTCCACAGTAATATATATATATATATATATATATATATATATATATATATATATATATATATATATCTCTTCAAGCGAAATTTTTTGGGAATCCAAAAAAATTTCGCTTGAAGATGGAACAGAGCCTACTTTAACTCAAGTTAATTCAAATATTATTTTAAAGTTTTCGGCTCTTGTTTTGAAACATGAGACCTCTTATGTAGCGTGTTGGAATCATATTTTTAAATAAATAATTATATTTATGCTCTACTTTCGTATCGAGCACTATTTTTTTAAAATAATTACAAAAATACTAAGGAACTTTGGATTATTTACCAAACCAGTTTCTTTCCTATTTTCTACAATATTTTCACACACACACACATATATATATATATATATATATATATATATATATATATATATATATATATATATATATATATGGTGGGGAGGCAAATTTTGCGCTAAAAGTGTTACTTATTTCTCTCATGAAGCAGTTCAATTAATCTTATTAAACCGGGTGCATTTTATTATTATAACCTTGCATAATAATTACCGACATTATTTTTTTTTTAGATATTTGTATAAACGATGAGGGTTGACGAAAGCAAACGTCAAAGGGTCATATGATGGTATTTAGATGGTATTTATCAATCCACCCACGAGGATCGAATGTGGCACAAGGCCTTTTTAATGTGGGTATCTCTGAGCCTGTAGGCCCAGCCAAAAATAAATAAACATCCAAACCCGCCGAGGCGGGCCAGTTCCGTCAACCTCCCCCAACGAAACCCTACCCTTCGGCGGAGCTTCGTCCGGGTTCAAAGGGTCATATGATAAACGCACAGTCTCATCCACAGAAGATTTCATGCATAGTTGGATTATCCCTACGGACAGTTTGTGTGTGTGTGTGTGTGTGTGTGTGTGAAGAAGAGAATGACTATGAGGGAAGCTATTTAGAGAATCTACAAAAATCGTAACAATGATTTCATCAACACTCTCAAATCCCAAATCTCAAAAATCCAATATAAGCAGCTATACTCGTCCAGCAAAACCTTAGGTGTTTTAGTTTGTAAATGAACAAACCAATACCCAAGGGGAAAAAAGGTGAAATAGAGAAAGAACTAAGAACATGTACTTCCGGTGAAAATAATCGTCTAGAATCTAAGTTCAGAGTTCAAAGAAAAAAACCTCCGACACGAGTAAAGTAAAAATAATTAAGCAAAGTGCTTAATACGCTAAGTAGAGCAGACTAAGTGAACCTAAAGAGCCAGACAAATCTATTTAGGTTTCAACTAGGCGGATCGTCAGGGCGGACTGGCTAAAGAGGTGCTATAAGAACAGAAAATATATAGCCTACAACACAAAAACATGACCATGTGACCCCACCCAAAACCAACAAAACAAAAACCATAAACATAAAGGTAAAAACACCTTTCAAAACCACATGCTACCTGGGTTTCGATCAGGTATTTCTGGTTTATGGCATTATCTTAACATAGCAACTTATATTTCAAAATCTTCTCAAAATTATTAAGTAATGGAGAAATAATTTTGGGGCAGAGTGCGGTCATATCCAATAATTGTTAGTGTGTGTGCGTGCGTGTGCGTGTGTGTGTGAATAGAAAGACAAGAGAAAAAAATATTCTTCTGCGACACGTTACGTTCTCTGAGGGACTATATATATAGGGCATCCCCCACCAAATTTATAAAAATTTGGAAGATAAATCCTTCATACACAACTGTAAAAAACGTTAAACAAACGTCGGGTTCACACTCCTCCTCGTTATTTTGAATAGGAATCGATTTTTATCCCTTGTTCCTTGTATTGGGTTTTCGTTTCTTTCTAAAGTCTGATTCAGCTCTATACCCCTACGCTAATATAAGTCCACACAATAACTCATTACTTTGGGCCTTGTATTGGGTGAATATAATTAAAAAAACTGATTGTGTATCGGCTAGATGTATTAGGTTGGTGCAAAAACAATGTCGTTTTCTCACATAGTAACATATGTGAGAAAACGACATTATTTTTGCAACAAACTAATATTTTGGCATGCACAAAGCGCAAACAAAACTCGAAAAGAATCGCTAAATTTGATTGGCTGTGCCATATTTCACGATGTTCTTTCACTGATTCTTAGTGGCTCACTAAATGGTTGGCAGTGTAGTTTACCATCTCTACTCGATGGCATTTGGGTAAATGACTCTATCAAAATTTGAACTTGGCTCACTGATTTCATTTCCAGCGTCGATTAACTGTTACAGCATCCCCCCCACATTTTCCCTGTTTAAAAAGTTAAATACGTTTCTGATACTACTTATGTCGTATAACCAGTTTTTTTAGGACGTAGGCGGTCATGGCTCTCCACAGATTCCTTTTATTTATTTATCTGTGAGTTGCTATGAATTCTTCGAAACCATAGTGGAACAACTTCTTGTTGCCTTCTCCAATGTTTTGCATTCGGAGTATTTCTTCTCCTAGAGTGGCTCCCACCCAAGACGATAGACCCCAGTATACTCTGCTATTTAACCCATAACTGGGGACAGAAGAGATGGATTCATGTATGTCCCAAATACATAATGTAAAGGCCGTTATTTAAATTCGTTTCGCCGACCTCACTTCAAGACCTACTTGCCGAGCTCACTTTACGACCCCTTTTTACACTGTGATGTAGGAATCAGGATTTTCTTTTTTTTAAATTTGAAATGCTCACAAATAAAACCAGGTGAGGCTTTATTAGTGTACGCCATAAATATACAGCTGAGTTCATCTATTAGTAGAAATCTGTAGAATTAAAAAAAGAAAAAAAGTCGTGAAGCAAATTCTTTAGAAAGAAACTTCAGATCTAATGAGTTCATTGCTTCTGCTTTGAAGCGAAGTTGTCCACTTGCATTCTCCCTATTAGTGACAAAGCATCACTTTGTTGTTGTAATTCATTATCTAATGAAGGAATCGTGTTGCTCTATACTTTTTGTTGTCTTAGGAATTCTATTAGGATTTGTCCTGCCTTGACAGGGCACAAAGAAGAATAAGAAAAATTATGATGATGATCGTGCTGGTAATAACAAAAATCATGAAGATGATGATGATCAAGAAGAAGAAAATAAGTCGAAAAGAAGGTTGATTACGATGATGATGATGTTGAAAATAATAAAAAAAGGATGATGATGATGAATATAATGAAGAGAAAAAATGATGATCATGATGGTTATGATGAGAATAATGAAAAACAAGATGACGATGATGAAAATAATGAAGATGATGATGATGATGAACAAGAAGAAAAATAAGAAAAATAAGATGATGATGAATATAATGATTTTGGTTGGTTGGTTGTTTTGTTTTATGTCATATCAAAAACATCAGTGGGTCATTTAATGCCAACAAAATTTTTGAAAAAGATTCATAGCGATAGTTTGGTAAATAAAATGTGTGTATGTATACATATATATATTTGAACCATTGTTCAATAACTCATATTTTTGAGTACAATCCAACTTCTTTTAGGAAATTTACAATTTTGGATGGATTTATTTTCATAAAAAGTTTTTTTTTTTTTTTTTTACTCACTTGGTAATATTTTATTCACACCAGATCAAAATCTACAAACTCTAACAGTATAGAATAATAAAGAACAAGATGATGATGATGAACATAATGAAGAAAATGATGATGATGAAGATGGACAAGATGAAAATAAGATGATGATGATAATAGAAATAATGTAGATGATGATGATGATGATAAAAAAGACAGACAAGAAGAACAAGAAGTAAAGTAAGATGATGATGATGATGATGAAAATAATGAATATGATGATGATGATAAAAAGATGGACAAGAAGAACAAGAAGTAAAATAAGATGATGATGATGATGGAAACAATGAATATGACGATAAAGAAGATGGACAAGGAGAAAAAGAGGATGATATCGAAAATGATGAAGAACAAGAAGAAATGATAATGATGATGATAGGAATAATACTGATGATGATGATGATGATGATGATGAATATGAAGAAAAATGATGATGATGATGAATATGAAGAAGAAAAATGATGATGATGATGAAGAAGAAGAAAAATGATGATGATGATGATGAAGAAAAATGATGATGATGATGATGATGATGATGATGATGATGATGATGATGATGAAAATAGGATGATGATGATGAAGAAGAAGAAGAAAAATGATGATGATGATGATGATGATGATGATGATGATGATGATGATGAAAATAGGATGATGACGATTAAGAAGATGGACAAGAAGAAAAAGATGAAAAGATGATGATAATGATGACGGTGATGATGATAAAATAATGATGAAAAGAGATATGAATTCATATAGCAAAATCATTTGCAATGCATTCCTCTAGTAAAACCACTGGGATTGCATTGTTATAGTAAAATCATATACAATGCATTCCTTAAGTAAAATCATTTTCAGTGCATTCCTATAAACAGGACAATGACCGAGCAATATTTACTACAGAGGTACACTGGACAAAGAGAACTCAATTCCATATTAACTGCTAGAAATTTAATATTACCAAATAAATTCCCGGCGAACAGTATTTTTTATTTATTTATTCATTAACTAGCTTAAAAGCTTCCCTTTTTGGTGGCATTTAAGCTAGTTCCTGCAGAGGGCTCTTGATTGGGCCTTCAGCACAATAAGAGTAGATGCGAATGGCAACAATAAACTTGAAAAGAACTAAAAATCGATCGCTGCACTTTTAAATGTAAGCTTAAATATTAATGCAATATTATTGTTCTGCTGCTACGTAATTTAAAGACAATTTGATGTACGTAGGTCCTTACTTTCCGTACAAGCAATTATTTTTAATTACATGAGTGACTTTCGCTGGATTTCGCAATTAATCACAGTTATTCTCAAATTTATTTCCAAATTATAAAAATTGTTGTCGTACAAAAAAGTTCGTCGCAAAAAATCATATAAAAAATTTCCGAAAACAATCGCAGTAATGAAAACTTGGGAATCCAAAATTTCCGGCCTGGAATGTTTTTAATTTTGTCACCTAGTCTGGTACGATATGTTGGGCTACGGCCTCAAGGGGTAAAGGTGAAAAAATGTGACACACTGATATTCGCATTTATTTATATAGATTATTTGTTGATCTTTATTATTAGTATTAAATTTACTTGTTATGCGTGAATTCGCACAGTTTGCTAATTTGTTTACTATTTATTGATTTTCCTTTTACTGGTGTGCTTATCTAATTTGTTTAGTATAAAGTATTGGCTTTGTCTAAAGGGTGTTACATTATCTGCATTGCATATAGTGCATATATTTCCATCTCTCTTGGTGATGTTTTACAAACTATTTGATTTTAGGTTTTGATTTTTAAACAACTTAGTCAAAAAATTTTTTAATGCCTGTATTTTGAGATAAGTCTTGGTCTTTCATTTAGTAATTTGTGTTGGTCTGGGAAGGTGATTATAGCTACTTTCCTCCAGAAAACATTTTTAGAGGTTATTGTTGCAGGCTGGTGCTGTTAACTTATTTTCATTATATTTTTTAGTGTCTTACAAACTATTTGATTTTAGGTTTTGATTTTTAAGCAACTTAGTCAAAATTTGTTTTAGCGCCTGTATTTTGAGATAAGTCCTGGCCATTCATTTAGTAAGTTGTGTTGGTCTGGGGACGTGATTATAGCTACTTTCCTCCAGACAAAGTTTTTGGGGGTTATTGTTGTAGGCTGGTGCTGTTTTACTTATTTTTCATTATATATTTTTTAATGTATTTTGGTTTTGGAGCTGAATGTTTCAGCGACTTTCGTAAATGTTCAACAAGTGTCGAGGAATGTTACGGGGTGGGGGACAAACTTTTTCTGTCTGAAGTATTTCTGTGACAAATATTTGCTAACGTGACAGACGGCATTTTACCAGAGTGACAGTCAATTGATATTTGAAACAAGACAAAAAACAAAAATAATATGGATTATTGGTTGGAATGGCCAGCAAAATCCATCTTTGGCGGCGTGGGGGCCGATATAATGAAATAGAAGTCATGACTTTCGGAGCTACCCTCGCATAATATAAATGCATTGCTTATGAGTACACGCACGTACACACCCTTGTAAACATGCGTGAATACCTAACTTAATATAAATACACATGTACTCACTATACACGAAAGAAGATACACACATGCACACGCACACGCACGTACACGCGCGGCCTCGCGTGTATACGTAATATACTGAAACATTTACAGATATATGAACTGATAAAAGGCGCATACATAACTATCTTCACGTGCACACGCGCTCATGAAAACGCACATACATACAATATCATAAAACACACACGCAATATGCTGAAATGTCTACAGATATATGAACTGATAGGAGGCACGTACATAACCACCCACACATGCACACGCACATATCTACACTCTCAAAATACACACATACACACACGCGCGCGCAGGCTCCCTTATACATACAGATACGCTCCTCTTGTTCTCTTTATCAAGCGAGCAAAGATATTTAAAGCAGGAAATTTTCATTATTCAAAATCCCCGAGAAGAAAATTCGGTTTGTTCCGCCTGAAAAACGACATTTGTTATTAGAAAACGCTCAGGCAGAAGATGAGATCTTTACGCTGAAGTCGTCTTCCTCCTACTCCTCCTCTGCCATCGCGTTTCATCTTTGGATGCGGATTACCAAGGAAAATTAAAGGGAGATAACTCGGTAAATAGACAAGTGAAACAAAAAAAAAATAATTATAATCCTGGTGAAACGAAGACATAGATAAATGAAAAAGAGTGTGGAGAGACAAATCTATTAGGTTGGTGCAAAAATAATTTCGTTTTCTCACATAGTAACATATGTTAGAAAACGAAATAATTTTTGCACCAACCTAATACATAAAGAAAAGTAATTCTGAGTGTTAAGCTTTCATTAATTCCTTTGTTGACACTTGGAAATCCTTTTCTTCCTGATTTCCAATGCACTTTTAGAGTAAACCTATTAGCAATGCGTTTTCATTGATAGCCCTATCCTATCAATGCTTGCATTAATTCCCGACAGTTGATAATAGTTTTTTCTTGATTTTCAGTGCATTTTTATAGTTCAATCATTAGAAACACATTTACATTATACATATAATAGCCGTTTGCAATGTATGTATTAATTCCTGACCACTGACAATCCCTTTCTTCGTGATTTTCAATGCATTCCTATAGTAAAATCATTAGCAATGCATTTACATTATAATATAATAGCCCTATTCTATCAGTAATGCTATCTATAATCTGTCAGTAATTCTATCAGTAATTATATCAGTATTTCTATCAGTAATACTCAGTAATCCTAATAATTCCTGACCACTGACAATCCCTTTCTTCTTGATTTCCAATGCATTCCTATGGTAAAATCATTAGCAATGCATTTACATTATACATATAATAGCTCTATATAATCAGTAATGCTTGTATTAATTCCTGACCACTGACAATCCCTTACTTCCTGATTTTTCAATGCATATAGTAAAATCATTAGCAATACATTTCCATTATACAGTGTAACCCGGATATAAGAGAGTTGTCGGGACCGGAGAAGAAGTTTCTTATATCCGAGTTTCTCTCTCTTATATCCGAGTTTCTCATATCCGGGGTTATCTTATATCCGGGTTTCTTATATCCGGGTTACACTGTACATATAATATTCCTTTTCTGTCAGTAATGCTTCCATTAATTACTGAACATTGACAATTCACATTTTCCTGATTTCCAAGGTAGTTTTACTGTAAAAACATAAGCAATGCATTTATATAATGCGGGGGTCGCTCCGAAAGTAATGACGCCAAAGATGGATTTTGTTGGCATGACAACATGTTGACCATTTCAGTCAATAATCCATATTGTTTATTTTTTTGTATTCTTTTAAATATCATTTGACTGTCACTCTGGAAATATTCTGTCAGTCATGTTAACAGATATGCGTTACTGAAATGGTTTACACGGAAAAATTGTACCAACCTACCAACCCAATGACATTAATCAATACACATTGAAGATTTCTGTTTAAATTTCTGGGACGAGGAGTTATCATTATTTACACTATTTACATTCGGACTATTATCCTCATCTTTGTTGTTATTATCCACTCATCGCCTTCTGACTGAATTTCTGGGATGAGGAGTTATCATTATTTACACTATTTACATTCGGACTATTATCCTCATCTTTGTTGTTATTATCCCCTGATTGCCTTCTGACAGAATTTCTTGTATGAGGAGTTATCATTATTTACACTATTTACATTCGGACTATTGTCCTCATCTTTGTTGTTATTATGCCCTGATTGCCTTCTGACTGAATTTCTGGGATGAGGAGTTATCATTATTTACACTATTTACATTCGGACTATTATCCTCATCTTTGTTGTTATTATCCCCACATCGCCTTCTGACTGAATTTCTGGGATGAGGAGTTATCATTATTTACACTATTTGCATTCGGACTATTATCCTCATCTTTGTTGTTATTATCCCCTGATTGCCTTCTGACTGAATTTCTGGGATGAGGAGTTATCATTATTTACACTATTTACATTCGGACTATTATCCTCATCTTTGTTGTTATTATCCCCTCATCGCCTTCTGTCTGAATTTCTGGGATGAGGAGTTATCATTATTTACACTATTTACATTTGGACTATAATCCTCATCTTTGTTGTTATTGTCCCCTCATCGCCTTCTGAGTGTATTTCTGGGATGAGGAGTTATCATTATTTACACTATTTACATTCGGACTATTGTCCTCATCTTTGTTATTATCCCCACATCGCCTTCTGACTGAATTTCTGGGATGAGGAGTTATCATTATTTACACTATTTGCATTCGGACTATTATCCTCATCTTTGTTGTTATTATCCCCTGATTGCCTTCTGACTGAATTTCTGGGATGAGGAGTTATCATTATTTACACTATTTACATTCGGACTATTATCCTCATCTTTGTTGTTATTATCCCCTGATTGCCTTCTGACAGAATTTCTTGGATGAGGAGTTATCATTATTTACACTATTTACATTCGGACTATTGTCCTCATCTTTGTTGTTATTATGCCCTGATTGCCTTCTGACTGAATTTCTGGGATGAGGAGTTATCATTATTTACACTATTTACATTTGGACTATTATCCTCATCTTTGTTGTTATTGTCCCCTCATCGCCTTCTGAGTGAATTTCTTGTATGAGGAGTTATCATTATTTACACTATTTACATTTGGACTATTATCCTCATCTTTGTTGTTATTGTTCCCTCATCGCCTTCTGAGTGAATTTCTGGGTTGAGGAGTTATCATTATTTACACTATTTACATTTGTACTATTATCCTCATCTTTGTTGTTATTGTCCCCTCATCGCCTTCTGACTGAATTTCTGGGATGAGGAGTTATCATTATTTACACTATTTACATTCGGACTATTATCCTCATCTTTGTTGTTATTATCCCCTGATTGCCTTCTGACTGAATTTCTGGGATGAGGAGTTATCATTATTTACACTATTTACATTCGGACTATTATCCTCATCTTTGTTGTTATTATCCCCTGATTGCCTTCTGACAGAATTTCTTGGATGAGGAGTTATCATTATTTACACTATTTACATTCGGACTATTGTCCTCATCTTTGTTGTTATTATGCCCTGATTGCCTTCTGACTGAATTTCTGGGATGAGGAGTTATCATTATTTACACTATTTACATTTGGACTATTATCCTCATCTTTGTTGTTATTGTCCCCTCATCGCCTTCTGAGTGAATTTCTTGTATGAGGAGTTATCATTATTTACACTATTCACATTTGGACTATTATCCTCATCTTTGTTGTTATTGTTCCCTCATCGCATTCTGAGTGAATTTCTGGGTTGAGGAGTTATCATTATTTACACTATTTACATTTGTACTATTATCCTCATCTTTGTTGTTATTGTCCCCTCATCGCCTTCTGACTGAATTTCTGGGATGAGGAGTTATCATTATTTACACTATTTACATTCGGACTATTATCCTCATCTTTGTGGTTATTATCTCATGATTGCCTTCTGACTGAATTTCTGGGATGAGGAGTTATCATTATTTACACTATTTATATTCGGACTATTATCCTCATCTTTGTTGTTATTATCCCCTGATTGCCTTCTGACAGAATTTCTTGGATGAGGAGTTATCATTATTTACACTATTTACATTCGGACTATTATCCTCATCTTTGTTGTTATTGTTCCCTCATCGCCTTCTGAGTGAATTTCTGGGATGAGGAGTTATCATTATTTACACTATTTACATTCGGACTATTATCCTCATCTTTGTTGTTATTATCCCCTGATTGCCTTCTGACAGAATTTCTTGGATGAGGAGTTATCATTATTTACACTATTTACATTCGGACTATTGTCCTCATCTTTGTTGTTATTATGCCCTGATTGCCTTCTGACTGAATTTCTGGGATGAGGAGTTATCATTATTTACACTATTTACATTTGGACTATTATCCTCATCTTTGTTGTTATTGTCCCCTCATCGCCTTCTCAGTGAATTTCTTGTATGAGGAGTTATCATTATTTACACTATTTACATTTGGACTATTATCCTCATCTTTGTTGTTATTGTTCCCTCATCGCCTTCTGAGTGAATTTCTGGGTTGAGGAGTTATCATTATTTACACTATTTACATTTGTACTATTATCCTCATCTTTGTTGTTATTGTCCCCTCATCGCCTTCTGACTGAATTTCTGGGATGAGGAGTTATCATTATTTACACTATTTACATTCGGACTATTATCCTCATCTTTGTTGTTATTATCCCCTGATTGCCTTCTGACAGAATTTCTTGGATGAGGAGTTATCATTATTTACACTATTTACATTCGGACTATTGTCCTCATCTTTGTTGTTATTATGCCCTGATTGCCTTCTGACTGAATTTCTGGGATGAGCAGTTATCATTATTTACACTATTTACATTTGGACTATTATCCTCATCTTTGTTGTTATTGTCCCCTCATCGCCTTCTGAGTGAATTTCTTGTATGAGGAGTTATCATTATTTACACTATTTACATTTGTACTATTATCCTCATCTTTGTTGTTATTGTCCCCTCATCGCCTTCTGACTGAATTTATGGGATGAGAAGTTATCATTATTTACACTATTTACATTCGGACTATTATCCTCATCTTTGTTGTTATTATCACCTGATCGTCTTCTGTCTGAATTTCTGGGATGAGGAGTTATCATTATTTACACTATTTACATTGGGACAATTATCCTCATCTTTGTTGTTATTGTCCCCTCATCGCCTTCTGAGTGTATTTCTGGGATGAGGAGTTATCATTATTTACACTATTTACATTTGGACTATTATCCTCATCTTTGTTGTTATTGTACCCTCATCGCCTTCTGAGTGAATTTCTGGGATGAGGAGTTATCATTATTTACACTATTTACATTTGTACTATTATCCTCATCTTTGTTGTTATTGTCCCCTCATCGCCTTCTGACTGAATTTCTGGGATGAGGAGTTATCATTATTTACACTATTTACATTTGTACTATTATCCTCATCTTTGTTGTTATTTTCCCCTCATCGCCTTCTGACTGAATTTCTGGGATGAGGAGTTATCATTATTTACACTATTTACATTCGGAGTATTATCCTCATCTATGTTGTTATTATCCCCTCATCGCCTTCTGACTCAATTTCTGGGATGAGTAGTTATCATTATTTACACTATTTACATTCGGACTATTATCCTCATCTTTGTTGTTATCCCCTGATTGCCTTCTGACTGAATTTCTGTGATGAGGAGTTATCATTATTTACACTATTTACATTCGGACTATTATCCTCATCTTTGTTGTTATTATCCCCTGATTGCCTTCTGAGTGAATTTCTGGGATGAGGAGTTATCATTATTTACACTATTTACATTCGGACTATTATCCTCATCTTTGTTGTTATTATGCCCTCATCGCCTTCTGACTGAATTTCTGGGATGAGGAGTTATCATTATTTACACTATTTACATTTGTACTATCCTCATCTTTCTTGTTATTATCACCTGATTGCCTTGTGACTGAATTTCCGGGATGAGGAGTTATCATTATTTACACTATTTAGATTCGGACTATTATCCTCATCTTTGTTGTTATTATCCCCTCTTTGCCTTCTGACTGAATATCTGGGATGAGGAGTTATCATTATTTAAACTATTTACATTCGGACTATTGTCCTCATCTTTGTTGTTATTATCCCCTCATCGCCTTCTGACTGAATTTCTCGGATGAGGAGTTATCATTATTTACACTATTTACATTCGGACTATTATCCTCATCTTTGTTGTTATTATCCCCTCATCGCCTTCTGACTGAATTTCTGGTATGAGGAGTTATCATTATTTACACTATTTACATTCGGACTATTATCCTCATCTATGTTGTTATTATCCCCTCATCGCCTTCTGACTGAATTTCTGGGATGAGTAGTTATCATTATTTACACTATTTACATTCGGACTATTATCCTCATCTTTGTTGTTATCCCCTGATTGCCTTCTGACTGAATTTCTCGGATGAGGAGTTATCATTATTTACACTATTTACATTCGGACTATTATCCTCATCTTTGTTGTTATTATCCCCTGATTGCCTTCTGACAGAATTTCTTGGATGAGCAGTTATCATTATTTACACTATTTACATTCGGACTATTGTCCTCATCTTTGTTGTTATTATGCCCTGATTGCCTTCTGACTGAATTTCTGGGATGAGGAGTTATCATTATTTACACTATTTACATTTGGACTATTATCCTCATCTTTGTTGTTATTGTCCCCTCATCGCCTTCTGAGTGAATTTCTTGTATGAGGAGTTATCATTATTTACACTATTTACATTTGGACTAATATCCTCATCTTTGTTGTTATTGTTCCCTCATCGCCTTCTGAGTGAATTTCTGGGTTGAGGAGTTATCATTATTTACACTATTTACATTTGTACTATTATCCTCATCTTTGTTGTTATTGTCCCCTCATCGCCTTCTGACTGAATTTCTGGGATGAGGAGTTATCATTATTTACACTATTTACATTCGGACTATTATCCTCATCTTTGTTGTTATTATCCCCTGATTGCCTTCTGACTGAATTTCTGGGATGAGGCGTTATCATTATTTACACTATTTACATTTGGACAATTATCCTCATCTTTGTTGTTATTGTCCCCTCATCTCCTTCTGAGTGTATTTCTGGGATGAGGAGTTATCATTATTTACACTATTTACATTTGGACTATTATCCTCATCTTTGTTGTTATTGTACCCTCATCGCCTTCTGAGTGAATTTCTGGGATGAGGAGTTATCATTATTTACACTATTTACATTTGGACTATTATCATCATCTTTGTTGTTATTGTCCCCTCATCGCCTTCTGAGTGAATTTCTGGGATGAGGAGTTATCATTATTTACACTATTTACATTCGGACTATTATCCTCATCTTTGTTGTTATTATCACCTGATCGTCTTCTGTCTGAATTTCTGGGATGAGGAGTTATCATTATTTACACTATTTACATTGGGACAATTATCCTCATCTTTGTTGTTATTGTCCCCTCATCGCCTTCTGAGTGTATTTCTGGGATGAGGAGTTATCATTATTTACACTATTTACATTTGGACTATTATCCTCATCTTTGTTGTTATTGTACCCTCATCGCCTTCTGAGTGAATTTCTGGGATGAGGAGTTATCATTATTTACACTATTTACATTTGTACTATTATCCTCATCTTTGTTGTTATTGTCCCCTCATCGCCTTCTGACTGAATTTCTGGGATGAGGAGTTATTAATATTTACACTATTTACATTTGTACTATTATCCTCATCTTTGTTGTTATTGTCCCCTCATCGCCTTCTGACTGAATTTCTGGGATGAGGAGTTATCATTATTTACACTATTTACATTTGTACTATTATCCTCATCTTTGTTGTTATTGTCCCCTCATCGCCTTCTGACTGAATTTCTGGGATGAGGAGTTATCATTATTTACACTATTTACATTCGGAGTATTATCCTCATCTATGTTGTTATTATCCCCTCATCGCCTTCTGACTCAATTTCTGGGATGAGTAGTTATCATTATTTACACTATTTACATTCGGACTATTATCCTCATCTTTGTTGTTATCCCCTGATTGCCTTCTGACTGAATTTCTGTGATGAGGAGTTATCATTATTTACACTATTTACATTCGGACTATTATCCTCATCTTTGTTGTTATTATCCCCTGATTGCCTTCTGAGTGAATTTCTGGGATGAGGAGTTATCATTATTTACACTATTTACATTCGGACTATTATCCTCATCTTTGTTGTTATTATGCCCTCATCGCCTTCTGACTGAATTTCTGGGATGAGGAGTTATCATTATTTACACTCTTTACATTTGTACTATCCTCATCTTTCTTGTTATTATCACCTGATTGCCTTGTGACTGAATTTCCGGGATGAGGAGTTATCATTATTTACACTATTTAGATTCGGACTATTATCCTCATCTTTGTTGTTATTATCCCCTCTTTGCCTTCTGACTGAATATCTGGGATGAGGAGTTATCATTATTTAAACTATTTACATTCGGACTATTGTCCTCATCTTTGTTGTTATTATCCCCTCATCGCCTTCTGACTGAATTTCTCGGATGTGGAGTTATCATTATTTACACTATTTACATTCGGACTATTATCCTCATCTTTGTTGTTATTATCCCCTCATCGCCTTCTGACTGAATTTCTGGTATGAGGAGTTATCATTATTTACACTATTTACATTCGGACTATTATCCTCATCTTTGTTATTATTGTCCCCTCATCGCCTTCTGAGTGAATTTCTGGGATGAGGAGTTATCATTATTTACACTATTTACATTCGGACTATTATCCTCATCTTTGTTGTTATTATCCCCTGATTGCCTTCTGACAGAATTTCTTGGATGAGGAGTTATCATTATTTACACTATTTACATTCGGACTATTGTCCTCATCTTTGTTGTTATTATGCCCTGATTGTCTTCTGACTGAATTTCTGGGATGAGGAGTTATCATTATTTACACTATTTACATTCGGACTATTATCCTCATCTTTGTTGTTATTATCCCCAGATTGCCTTCTGACTGAATTTCTGGGATGAGGAGTTATCATTATTTACACTATTTACATTCGGACTATTATCCTCATCTATGTTGTTATTATCCCCTCATCGCCTTCTGACTGAATTTCTGGGTTGAGGAGTTATCATTATTTATACTATTTACATTCGGACTATTATCCTCATCTTTGTTGTTATTATCACCTGATCGCCTTCTGTCTGAATTTCTGGGATGAGGATATATTATTATTTACACTATTTACATTCAGACTACTGTCATTTTTCTTGGTATCACAACGTTTCAGATGTTGTACCCTCCGGCCTTCATCAGGTGTATATCGATCCGAGTAACCTAACTGAACCCTTTATTTAATCTACGGGTGTAGACTGTTCTTGTTCTCCTGTCCATGTCTAAGTATATCTTGTTTTTGTGATGTCAGTGAACACTCGTTGCCACTTTTGTAATGTCAACGAATACCCATTGTCACTTTCGTAATGTTCGTTGTGGTAGAGACTTGTAATCACAGTAACGCCATTGAACAATACTGGTGTTAGACGCCTTCGAATAAGAGACACACTAATAGTACTTGCTCGATAATACTTGCTGGAAAACTAACCACTGAATAGTGATCCGAATAGTAATCCGTATAGTGGTCAGTATAGAGAAATAGTATAGTGAATAGTATAGGGAATAGTGATCCGTATAGTAAAAGAGGATAAAATAGAAATAGTGATCAGGATAGTAATAGAGGATAGAGTAGAAATAGTGATCAATCAGACGCCACGCTAATTCCCATATATTCGTTTCTTCTATGGTCACGTGTTCTACTCAATAATGGGATCGCCTGTGTTTGCTCTCTGGCGATCTGTGTTCAAACTCAAGTGTCGGCAGCGACACTTTATTCCTATATAGATCTTGTCTAGCTTTTAGTTTTATTGCCTGTTCTGTTTTCATTGAGTTCAGGTATACACTGCCCGGCTCAGCGATTGAACTCACAATTACCACGTCAGCAAATTCGTGAGCCAACGCTTTAATTTATTAGGCTATTGTTTCATGGGGCGTCGATCGAAGTGATTGGCCAGGATAGATTTTTTTCTCTCACTATTAACGCGAGAAAGTCAACTCACTATTACTATGCTGAATATATGCGGTGACCATTTTGACATTCGATACCATCAAAACCAAAATCGTAATGTTTCATCAACACCGAACAAATGCTGGATTATCTCCTGATATGATGGACGGTTAGATTCTCAATGAGGCATCATTCTTCATTCCCCAAGACAGTTATGTGGAACGAAAGGGTATGCGGAAAGAAAAGCTTAAAAACCCTTGAGGTAAGACAGTCTATATCCCAGGATTAATGATCTTTCGAAAACAGGTGCTACATAGACTTTCTGATCCAGGTCAATGGGGTAAAATCTTGCTTTTAACATTACATACCTCCAAAGCCAACCACATCAATTACATACCTCCAAAATATTCCATATCTCCAAAAGCAAACTCGTAATGTTTTATCATTTTTTTAGAATCAAAGTTGTCTTATTTCGCTATGAATTAATGCATGAAAAATTTCCTATCACGAAATCGTTAATCTAGCTCCATAAAAAGATTAAAAATTCTTCATTTCTTATGCTGATATTAATCGTTTCCTTAAAGGGAAACATTTGACTTTCATTGACCGAGCAGCCAGTACTGTTTTCGGTTGATATTTATAAAATTTTTCTCTTAAAACACATTTCCAGAAAAACAGGTTTATCAAGTCCAGTAGGCTTTATAGCTCTTTCCAGTTTTGATGGGGGTTTCCTTCCGAACCTTCTGTTTGAATTGCTGTGGAATGTTTGTTAGTTTGTTCCGTGTAATTGGTTTTCAGCAGCAGTAAAGATTACCACGGCTCGCCGAGAATTCAGGTGTGAATCTTAACGAGCCATGGCCTCAGAACTACCGCGGGATGAAGTCGCCGTAAAATATGATTATTCCAAGTAAGACTAGATCTTCTCTAGTCTCTCCAGTTGCCTCCAGGACAATGGGACAAACATTTATGATCTTCTAAATAATTCTTAGGAAGAATTCTTGATATGTGTATACAAAATACTATCAGTGCGAAATGTTCGTTTCGTTAACAACATTGAGGCTCGGTGTTCGCTTTGACTAAATTCTAACACGAGCCATGAACAAAATGTCCTATGAATATCTTATCAGAAATAAATGTCAGGGTAGCGCAAACATTTTCATGTAAACACGATGAATGCTACCATTAACGAACACACAGAAACAAGCCCGAATAAACAAGAATACAGTACGAGGATTAAAGTCTCTTATTTCACTATGAATTACTGCTAGAAAACGTTTCTGCCGCAAAATCGTTAATCAAGCTACATAGATTAATAATTCTTCCTTTCTTATGGTAATATATAAAAGGTTTCTCAAGTGCAGTTGCTTTTATCGCTCTTTCCAGGACTACTTCAATCTGAAGTGTTTTTGTTTTAATAATGCAAGGCCTACGGGCCACTCAAATTAGAGGTTTAATGTGTGGGATTCTATTATAGTAAAAAAAGAGGCAAGGTAACAAAACAGATAAACAGCTAATTCTAAACTTGAAAAAGACAAGATTTAAATAGCGAAAACTATTTCAGAGTTCAAGTGGAAACGGAGTATAGAGTTGAAGTAGAATTTAAAAGGGCCCGGAAACCCAGCCTTAAAAAGGAAACGAAGGATGAACCTCTACGCCTATTCAGACCATGGAGGAGTGTGAACCGGACGATAGGCAAACCTATCTAGTTCTATTTGGAGAAGAAAAAAATTACTGAATAAAATTTCACATTTCAGGCGGAAACGCCAGAAGTACAAAGAATAAACCTATCAACCCCCCCCCCCAAAAAAACAAAAAAACAAAGAATAAACCTATCCAAAAAATCGGGGAGGAGAATGAACCGGATGATAGGCGAGCCTATCTACTTCTATATTTAAAGATTTTAGGTGAAAGGGAAGCAAGAAATCTGAAGGTAGGAAAGCCACGTCGAGATGCCAGGTTAGGATCGATTATATCACAGACGCTTCTTTGAACAATCCCGAGATATATATTAGGAGCATCAAGCCAAATATGGCAGCGGTATTCAATGCACGGTAGATTTATAAATGTGCAAAATAGATTCTGACAAGAAAAATTGTCTGGCTGGTGATATATTCAATATAATCACTCCACCCCATAAAACGTAAGTCAAAGAAAGCACAATTTGTTTTCCTGGAGGTTAGCAACAGCCATTCTGATGGTAAACAGAAAAGGTTCTCTTTGGTGATTAAATAAAAGTAGTTTCTTTTTGGAGGCATTACAATTTACAAACCATTCCTTGCACTTATAAACCCCTGATTGAAGGTTCTTTTCGAGAGTAGATTACATTTTGACTTTGTCGGATCTGTTGGACTTGCTACTAATAAAGATTTTACTGTTGAACTAACTAAATGCAACCATCATTTCTACTCTGACTGTTTCTTTTCTCGCACTTTCCCCTTGAAGATTGTAGTTATCAGGGAAGCAGGAAATCGGAAAGGATTTCCACAGAGAAGAAAAGAACTTTTTAGAATAGAAAAGACGGCCTGCATGAAGCTAGTCCAACAGCAAAACGATAACAACTAGCTACCAATCTCTTAGTATGCTTAAATTCATGCAGTCATGACACCGAAAAGGAAAGTTCATCAGAATAAATGCCATGAAAATATTTGAAGACAGAAGAAAGCCATGTCGAGATGCCAGGTTAGCATTGGTTGTATCACGGACGTTTCTTTGAATTTAGTCAACAATGCCGAGACATATAGCAGGAGCATCAAGCCAAATATGGCAGCGGTATTCAATGCACGGGCGAATGGTAGATTTATAAATGTGCAGAATGGTTTCTAACGGAATTTTTTTTCTATTTTCTTTAACGTCTATGACAAACTTTCTTCCCAGTTGCCCCGACTATATGAATTTAAGTGTGCGACTAGATTGGAATCTAGGTCCCATCTTTCTAATGTTGAACGAGCTAGATGCAACCACTACTTCTACCCCAACAGTTTCTTTTCTCGCACTTCCCACCTGTAGAACACCCCCTTCCGATTTCTTGCTTCCCTGACAACTACAATCTTCAAAAATGTAAATCCAAAGTCAATCGCTATTTTCTGTCTTCTTGAACCCTGTTCCTTTTTTGTCTTTTCCTCCATCATCCCCACTGTTTTTTTTTCTTTCTCTGGTGTCCCGACTACATGAATTTAAGCGTGTTACTAGATTGGCATTTAGGTCCCATCATTCTACTGCTGAACGAGCTAAATGCAACCGCCACTTCAACTCCAACAGTTTCATTTCTCGCGCTTTCCATCTGTGCAACCCACTTCCGTTTACTTGCTTCCCTGATAACTACAATCTTCAAAAATGTAAATGCGAGCATCAGGCCAAATATGGCAGCCGTATTCAGTGCGCAGACGAATGATAGATTTATAAATGTGTAAAATGGTTTCTAACGAGGATTTTTTTTCATGCATGACATAGTGAACCATTTTCCTAGTAGTAAACAGATCAATTTATTCGATGAACCACATCATGTCAGTGCAAAACATAATTGCAACAAATAAAACATACTTATATAGGTAATATGCGTGGGATCGAATCCTATTCAGAGCATTATTTAACATCCTGTATCACTAATTCCTGTTTAATACTTCTACCGCAGAAAAACTGGATTCAAGACTGAGATTAGCAAGCGGTTGAAATGATTCCCAAACAACACGACGCGCCTTATAGATGCTGCGGAAGAGGATAGCCGGTAACATTTTGGCATTTTTGTATTATATCAAGTATTAAGAATATAGTAGCTAGGGTCTGCAAATTGGAGGAGAGAGTTATCAATGATAATGTTCTGACTTCGAATCCACAGTTATGTCCTTTTAACCCTTTATCTAAACCTTCTTTACTGCAGGGCTGCTTGCATGACCTGCACATTCCGCTGACTTCAATTCCTTTAGATTTTTTATCTTTGGGGTCACCCAAAACAATTGGTTTATGCAGCAGACATTAATAATGCAGAGACGTTTCATCAACATGTCATGGTGGCCTGTGAAGCCATTCAACACCACGACGAAGTATTTAAAAGAGTCCAACAGTCAATGATCTGATAGGTACATGCATTTGTAGAAGCAAGCGAAATACATTTTGAACCTTTGTTATAAGTTGCTGTGTTGAGTTACAACGATGACCTTTTGGACATATATTTCTATGGACATTTTATGCAAAAATAAATATGATTTCAATAATTAAAATATTATTATGGATTACTTATAATTGCATGCATGAGTCTCAGTATTAAATAGTTATAAATAATTATTGACCAATTTTATCGTTGTGATATTTTTGCATTCTATCAAGTATTAAGAATATAGTAACTTGGCTCTGCAAATTGGAGGGGGAGATAAATGTTCTGACTTCAAATCCATACTTATTTCCATTTAACCCTCTCTCTGGACCTTTTTGCCGTAGGGCTACTTGCACCTTTTTATTGGGACTTCCTTTTGGTGAGATGTGAGCAAAATTTCATTTAAAAAATGTGGCCCAGAGGAAAAAAGTTTGGAAACCACCGATTTAATCTATGTATGTGGATCATTCTTGTTTTGGTGTTGGTGTCTAAGGGAGATAACTCATCTTGTTCTTTCTTAGTATGGCTCAGTTTTGGCTCGCTGTTTTCCACAGAATCTAATAAAACCTAGCAAAAGGATTGAATACATAATTATTACATTCCACAAATTCATAGGTGCAGGGGAATAGGATAGCAATTGAGGCAGAACGATTGAAAAACAATCAAAGATTTAGAAACAGTTTTCAAAAATTCAGATGCCACATATAAATATGATTTCAAAATTTCAAATTTTATTATGGATTACTTGTAATTGCATGCATGAATCTCAGTATAAATAGTTATAAATAATTATTGAGCGAGTTTATCATTGTGATATTTTTGTATTATATCAAGTATTAAGAATATATTAACGCGGGTCTGCAAATTGGAGGAGAGAGTTATCAATGATAATGTTCTGACTTCGAATCTGTGGTTATCTCTCTTTAAACCTCCTTCTCTTTGTTTGGGAACCACTGGCAGAGAAAAACGAAAAAAAGTCAAAATGAAACAATTGCGTTTCTGAAATAATAAAAAAAAGATATAAACGAAATATAAACAGGGTTATTTTTAAGATTTTTAAAAACCAAAACAAAACAAAAAAACAAAAAACAAACAAACCAAAAAACAAAAAAAATTCAAAATTTAAAAATATTATTATGGATTACTGCTAATTGCATGCACAAGTTTCAGTATAAATAGTTATAAATAATTATTGACAGATTTTAGCATTCTGATATTTTTGCATTATATCAAGTATTAAGAAATTAGTAACGAGGGTCTGTAAATCGGAGGAGAGAGTTATCAATGATAATGTTCTGATTTTGAATCCGCGGTTATCTCCATTTAACATTCTATCGGTTTTCTTATTTTTAAAAATTTTTAAATGAACTTTTTATCACATAAAGTTTGGTGAGGCGCAAAGAAATTTTTATTCGGAAAATGTCCAAAAAAAAAAAAAAAAAAAACGTTTTGGAATGACTGAAGACCGTTAAAATGAAATCTTACGATTTATTACTTTTCGCGGATTCATTTTGCACTCCTGAAGAGGAGGCTTGAAGCAACAGAAATGGGGTTCTACAGAAGGAAGCTGGGGTTACCGAGGACCAAACATGTGTAGAAATTAGAAACAAAAAAGAAAACTAATACTTAACATCAAGAAGAGACATTTGGGGTTTTTGGAGCATATAAAGAGGAAGGAGGCTCGGAAAATCTGATACTCATAGGACAGATTGATGGCAAGAGGGACAGAGGAAAACAGTGAATAACATAATTCATGAGCTTGAGTAAATGGATGGCGGAAAAGTGATTAGGAGAGATAATAAAATGACAAAATTTATTAAGAGCTACAAAGGACAGGAAATTGTGGAGAGTCATGATCGCCTACATCCCGAAGAGACACGGCACATAGAAGAAGAGGAATAACCTTGAGTAAATGGATAGTGGAACAAGGTTCAGGAAAAATAACAAAAAGACAAAAATTATTAAGAGCTACAAGGGATGGGAAATTGTGGAGAGCCATGATAGCCTAAAACCTGAAGAGACATGACGCATAGAAGAGGAGGAATAACCTTGAGTAAATGGATAGTGGAACAAGGTTCAGGAGAAATAACAAAAAGACAAAATTTATTAAGACCTACAAGGGATGGGAAATTGTGGAGAGCCATGATCGCCGTCATCCTGAAGGGGCATGAAACATAGAAGAAGAGGAATGAGCTTGAGTAAATGGATGGTGGAACAAGGTTTAGGAGAAATAACAAAAAGACAAAATTTATTATGGGCTAAAAAGGACAGGAAATTGTGGAGAGCTATGATCGCTGGCGTCCTGAAGGGACACGGCACATAGAAGAATAGGAATGAGTTTGAGTAAATGGATGGCGGAACAAGTTTTAGGAGAAATAGCAAAAAGACAAAATTTATTAAGAGCTACAAGAGATAGGAAATTGTGGAGAGCCATACGCATTGAGGTGACATGGCACATAGTCTTCTATAGCATAACTACATATAAGGCTGCACCTGTAGTGGCAAAGAAGTCAAGGTGCTCAATTTGAAATCTAATGTCTTATTCCCTCACAGGTTCGAATACAGTTTACCTCATTTAACATTTCTTGTGATTTTTTGTTCACCAATTCTGCCGCAGAATTATGCAAAGATGTTAGTGTTATCGTCAGCATTGATGGCCGAGAGTTTATTCCATCACAGGTTCAGGTAATCTTTACGGCATCATTATACACTCCTCATCAATAATTTCTCTTCACCACATCTATGGCGGAAATAAACAAAAATGAGTACAATTATGATATCCAAGAGTTTAAGGCGTGAGATTGGTTTATTTCATTTAACAGCATATCAACCCGAATAGGTTATTTAATGCTGACAAGATTTTTAGGATAGGTTTGTATGAATAGAATATGTATTCTTTGTAAGAAATCAGTTTGTAGATCAGGTTTCATTGACGTAATTTTGTAAAGACAGTTTTCGTCGATAGCTTGTTTTTATTGATGTATTCTTTTCAGATTGGTTTAGTTTATTTTGTTTTACGGCATATCAACACCTCAATCGGTTATTTAATGCTGACATGATTTTTAGGATAGGTACTTATGAATAGAATATGTATAATTAGTAAGAAATTAGTTTGTACATCAGGTTTTATTGACGTATTTTTGTAAAGACAGTTTTCGTCGAGAGCTTGGTTTCATTGATATATTCTTTTCAGATTGGTTTGGTTTATTTTGTTTCATGGCATATCAATCTAAATGGGTTATTTAATACCGACAAGGTCAGGGTGGACCTGGGAGCAGCTGCAAATATGAGGTTGCTCAACACTCCTCAAAACCTCCTGATCAAAGGTCTTGCTGCCTGATGTAGTTTATCATCATACCCTGCACTGAAGGCGTTAGACTTGAACTGCAAATGGAATATTCCCTCACAGATGTTAATATCTTTCGATTTCATGACGTGCGATATCGCCCAGTAAGGTATCAATAATTTAGTAATTCCCAATTAACCTGGAAGGGTGTCAAGAGCCTTATTCGACATTATTCCTTATGCTGTCTCAATAAAAACGTCCAGCCTCCTGTGCTGTGAACATGTTAATAGGTGTAGATAGGTTCACCTATTGCCCGGCTTTCACTCCTTTTATATTTATTGAACAGGATTAGAGGTTTATCCCGTGTTTCCTGTTTAGGATATTATTTACCGGTTCGGTCTTCCGTCATCGCCCTAATGATTTAACTTATCTTGTTGATGATCTGACTGATCAGTGGCACGACTTTTCATTATGAGTGTTCCGGGTTGGTAGTTCTCTGGTTGCTGCATCCGGCTGGTAGTAGAGAACCCGAACCCTTTGATAGCGCGTAGGTAGGCTACTCTGATGAACAATTGCATAATACCGGGGTATATGTAGTGCCATGCCGCCAATGGATAGGGGTCATGCATGTATTTCCGGTGGCAACCCTGAGGCCACATTATGCTATTGTTTTAGCCAGCTTTTGGAGAGTTTGTGTTGCTATTAATGAGAGATTGTGATAATTATTTTGGCATTTGCCTTTTTAACAAAACCTTCTGCTGAAGGATACATTGAAAAGAAATTCAAGTAAAGCAGTAAGAAAATAATCATCTATTCCTCCTCAACCATACTTTCTTCAATATTCGTGGGATACGTTCCAATTTCTCTAGCATAGAATCTTTTCTCTTGGGTTAGATGTAACTGTAAGTTCTATGGTAACAGTTTTTTTTATCGCACTTCTCGCTTGTAGAATTCTCTTCCAATTTCTTGCTTTCCAGTCAAAGTTGATCTTCAAAAACTTAAACCCATCTGTTGATCGTTATCTTCTGTCTTCTTAATTATTGTTCTACTATTGTCCAGTCTCCTTAATAGTAGCTCTTATATTCTTTAACACTCAGTAACATTTTGTGTCTTAGTGGCTTTATTGCCAAACTTGAGATGAAACGATTATATATATATATATATATAATTATTTATTTAAAAATATGATTCCATCGCTACATAAGAGTTCTCATGTTTCAAAACAAGAGCTGAAAACTTCAATATAATTATTTGAATTAAAGTACCAAGCTCTGTTCCATCTTAAATAAAAATACTAAAGAACTTTGGATTATTTACCTAACAAGTTCTTTCCTATTTTCTATATATTTACACACACACACACACACACACACACACACATATATATATTTATATATATATTGTCATCCACAGACAGACTGTTTCGCTGTATCACAGCTCTTCAGTGTGACTAGATGTCCGTTTGCCTCTTCCTAGGATCGAAACCCGGCTGAATTGACATCATTCAGAGATTCTACCACTAAGTTGTCAGTGCATAGCAGGGATGAAGGTGAATTTTAAGCGTATTTATTTTTAGATAAATACACAGTGACCGAGAGGACTCGATTCACTTTACCGAAGAGTCTTGCATTATCAGCCGTAATAGTGACTATTTACAAACCCACACTTCCTCCCCCAGAGAGCTCAACTGAAATAAATTTTTCCAAGAGCCTATATATTGTCATCCACAGAGAGACTGCTTTGCTGTATCACAGCTCTTCAGTGTGGCTGAATAAATAACTATATATATATATATATATATATATTTAGTGATTTTCCAAGCGTAGCTCAGATGTGGCACAAGGCCGAAAGTATGGGGTACCGAGTGAGGATCGAACTCACTACTCAGTCGTAATAGATCTGAGCTAGACAAACTTGCTAGCCATTACACCACCTAGAGGTACCCATATATATATATATATATATATATATATATATATATATATATATATATATATATATATATATATATATATAGTGCATTATGCAAATTTGTTGATAAATCTTAATTTACAATTTTTTATTGAAATTATTTTTAGGTTTTCTATTTGTTTTATTTGTTACGGTAGATATGTAAAAACTTCGACATTGATATTTAAAAATTTAAAAGAGATTTTCAATCATTATCTTTCACCTTCTTAATTCTTGTTCTTTTAATGGCTTCCCTCATTAAAAGTATTTTTCTCATAATCTTGAACAAACCTTGCATATTGGTCAGGGTGAATTGATTCATAATTGTGTCAAACATGTCAAGCAGTTCAAATCATGTTGCCAGCATTTATTTATTTAAGATTAGTTATCACTAATTTTTATTCCACACTTCTACTGCAGTTTGAATTGATTTTGCAACAATTTTTACATTCTGAGTCACATTGGATTTTCAAACCTTTATTGATTTCATAATATGAGAAGGCATCAACAAAACTCGGGTTTTTAAACTTCAATTGCATGGTCTTGAAATATAATTTGTTTGTATTAGTAGAAGCAATATTATCTGGAATTTTGATTAGATGAAGCATTGTCAAGCATTATACATTTGAGACTAGGATTTCTTTCATCTTCATTTCAACTGCTTTATTTCCACTAGTAGTATTAGTAGTAGTAATATTACCTGCAATTTTGATTAGATGAAGAATTGTCAAGCATTATTCATTTTAGACTAGGATTTCTTTCATCTTCATTTCAATTGCTTTATTTACACTAGTAGTATTAGTAGTAGTAATATTATCTGCAATTTTGATTAGATGAAGCATCGTCAAGCATTATACATTTGAGACTAGGATTTCTTTCATCTTCATTTCAACTGCTTTATTTCCACTAGTAGTATTAGTAGTAGTAATATTACCTGCAATTTTGATTAGATGAAGAATTGACAAGCATTATTCATTTTAGACTAGGATTTCTTTCATCTTGATTTCAATTGCTTTATTTCCACTAGTAGTATTAGTAGTAGTAATATTATCTGCAATTTTGATTAGATGAAGCATTGTCAAGCATTATACATTTGAGACTAGGATTTCTTTCATCTTCATTTCAACTGCTTTATTTCCACTAGTAGTATTAGTAGTAGTAATATTACCTGCAATTTTGATTAGATGAAGAATTGTCAAGCATTATTCATTTTGGACTAGGATTTCTTTCATCGTCATTTCAATTGCTTTATTTCCACTAGTAGTATTAGTAGTAGTAATATTATCTGCAATTTTGATTAGATGAAGCATTGTCAAGCATTATACATTTGAGACTAGGATTTCTTTCATCTTCATTTCAACTGCTTTATTTCCACTAGTAGTATTAGTAGTAGTAATATTACCTGCAATTTTGATTAGATGAAGAATTGTCAAGCATTATTCATTTTAGACTAGGATTTCTTTCATCTTCATTTCAATTGCTTTATTTCCACTAGTAATATTAGTAGTAGTAATATTATCTGCAATTTTGATTAGATGAAGCATTGTCAAGCATTATACATTTGAGACTAGGATTTCTTTCATCTTCATTTCAACTGCTTTATTTCCACTAGTAGTATTAGTAGTAGTAATATTACCTGCAATTTTGATTAGATGAAGAATTGTCAAGCATTATTCATTTTGGACTAGGATTTCTTTCATCTTCATTTCAATTGCTTTATTTCCACTAGTAGTATTAGTAGTAGTAATATTATCTGCTATTTTGATTAGATGAAGGATTGTCAAGCATTATTCATTTTTGACTAGGATTTCTTTCATCTTCATTTCAATTGCTTTATTTCCACTAGTAGTATTAGTAGTAGTAATATTACCTGCAATTTTGATTAGATGAAGAATTGTCAAGCATTATTCATTTTTGACTAGGATTTCTTTCATCTTCATTTCAATTGCTTTATTTCCACTAGTAATATTAGTAGTAGTAATATTATCTGCAATTTTGATTAGATGAAGCATTGTCAAGCATTATACATTTGAGACTAGGATTTCTTTCATCTTCATTTCAACTGCTTTATTTCCACTAGTAGTATTAGTAGTAGTAATATTACCTGCAATTTTGATTAGATGAAGAATTGTCAAGCATTATTCATTTTGGACTAGGATTTCTTTCATCTTCATTTCAATTGCTTTATTTCCACTAGTAATATTAGTAGTAGTAATATTATCTGCAATTTTGATTAGATGAAGCATTGTCAAGGATTATACATTTGAGACTAGGATTTCTTTCATCTTCATTTCAACTGCTTTATTTCCACTAGTAGTATTAGTAGTAGTAATATTACCTGCAATTTTGATTACATGAAGAATTGTCAAGCATTATTCATTTTTGACTAGGATTTCTTTCATCTTCATTTCAATTGCTTTATTTCCACTAGTAGTATTAGTAGTAGTAATATTATCTGCAATTTTGATTAGATGAAGCATTGTCAAGCATTATACATTTGAGACTAGGATTTCTTTCATCTTCATTTCAACTGCTTTATTTCCACTAGTAGTATTAGTAGTAGTAATATTACCTGCAATTTTGATTAGATGAAGCATTGTCAAGCATTATTCATTTTTGACTAGGATTTCTTTCATCTTCATTTCAATTGCTTTATTTCCACTAGTAGTATAAGTAGTAACCATATTATCTGGAATTTTGATTAGATGAAGAATTGTCAAGCAATATTCATTTTTGACTAGAATTTCTTTCATCTTTATTTCAAGTGCTTTATTTCCACTAGTAGTATTAGTCGTAGTAATATTATCTGCAATTTTGATTAGATGAAGAATTGTCAAGCATTATTCATTTTAGACTAGGATTTCTTTCATCTTCATTTCAATTGCTTTATTTCCACTAGTAATATTAGTAGTAGTAATATTATCTGCAATTTTGATTAGATGAAGCATTGTCAAGCATTATACATTTGAGACTAGGATTTCTTTCATCTTCATTTCAACTGCTTTATTTCCACTAGTAGTATTAGTAGTAGTAATATTACCTGCAATTTTGATTAGATGAAGAATTGTCAAGCATTATTCATTTTGGACTAGGATTTCTTTCATCTTCATTTCAATTGCTTTATTTCCACTAGTAATATTAGTAGTAGTAATATTATCCGCAATTTTGATTAGATGAAGCATTGTCAAGCATTATACATTTGAGACTAGGATTTCTTTCATCTTCATTTCAACTGCTTTATTTCCACTAGTAGTATTAGTAGTAGTAATATTACCTGCAATTTTGATTAGATGAAGCATTGTCAAGCATTATTCATTTTTGACTAGGATTTCTTTCATCTTCATTTCAATTGCTTTATTTCCACTAGTAGTATTAGTAGTAGTAATATTATCTGCAATTTTGATTAGATGAAGCATTGTCAAGCATTATACATTTGAGACTAGGATTTCTTTCATCTTCATTTCAACTGCTTTATTTCCACTAGTAGTATTAGTAGTAGTAATATTACCTGCAATTTTGATTAGATGAAGCATTGTCAAGCATTATTCATTTTTGACTAGGATTTCTTTCATCTTCATTTCAATTGCTTTATTTCCACTAGTAGTATAAGTAGTAACCATATTATCTGGAATTTTGATTAGATGAAGAATTGTCAAGCAATATTCATTTTTGACTAGAATTTCTTTCATCTTTATTTCAAGTGCTTTATTTCCACTAGTAGTATTAGTCGTAGTAATATTATCTGCAATTTTGATTAGATGAAGAATTGTCAAGCATTATTCATTTTAGACTAGGATTTCTTTCATCTTCATTTCAATTGCTTTATTTCCACTAGTAATATTAGTAGTAGTAATATTATCTGCAATTTTGATTAGATGAAGCATTGTCAAGCATTATACATTTGAGACTAGGATTTCTTTCATCTTCATTTCAACTGCTTTATTTCCACTAGTAGTATTAGTAGTAGTAATATTACCTGCAATTTTGATTAGATGAAGAATTGTCAAGCATTATTCATTTTGGACTAGGATTTCTTTCATCTTCATTTCAATTGCTTTATTTCCACTAGTAATATTAGTAGTAGTAATATTATCTGCAATTTTGATTAGATGAAGCATTGTCAAGCATTATACATTTGAGACTAGGATTTCTTTCATCTTCATTTCAACTGCTTTATTTCCACTAGTAGTATTAGTAGTAGTAATATTACCTGCAATTTTGATTAGATGAAGCATTGTCAAGCATTATTCATTTTTGACTAGGATTTCTTTCATCTTCATTTCAATTGCTTTATTTCCACTAGTAGTATAAGTAGTAACCATATTATCTGGAATTTTGATTAGATGAAGAATTGTCAAGCAATATTCATTTTTGACTAGAATTTCTTTCATCTGTATTTCAAGTGCTTTATTTCCACTAGTAGTATTAGTCGTAGTAATATTATCTGCAATTTTGATTAGATGAAGAATTGTCAAGCATTATTCATTTTGGACTAGGATTTCTTTCATTGTTATTTCAATTGCTTTATTTCCACTAGTAGTATTAGTAGTAGCAATATTATCTGGAATTTTCATTAGATGAAGCATTGTCAAGCATTATTCATTTTGGACTAGGATTTCTTTCATCTTTATTTCAATTGCTTTATTTCCAATTGTAGTATCAGTAGTAGCAATATTATCTGGAATTTTGATTAGATGAAGAATTGTTAAGCATTATTCATTTTAGACTAGGATTTCTTTCATCTTCATTTCAATTGCTTTATTTCCACAAGTAGTATTAGTAGTAGTAATATTACCTGCAATTTTGATTAGATGAAGCATTGTCAAGCATTATTCATTTTGGACTAGGATTTCTTTCATCTTCATTTCAATTGCTTTATTTCCACTAGTAGTATTAGTAGTAGTAATATTATCTGCAATTTTGATTAGATGAAGCATTGTCAAGCATTATTCATTTTGGACTAGGATTTCTTTCATCTTCATTTCAATTGCTTTATTTCCACTAGTAGTATTAGTAGTAGTAATATTATCTGCAATTTTGATTAGATGAAGCATTGTCAAGCATTATTCATTTTGGACTAGGATTTCTTTCATCTTCATTTCAATTGCTTTATTTCCCCTAGTAGTATTATTAGTAGTAATATTATCTGCAATTTTGATTAGATGAAGCATTGTCAAGCATTATTCATTTTGGACTAGGATTTCTTTCATCTTCATTTCAATTGCTTTATTTCCACTAGTAGTATTAGTAGTAGTAATATTACCTGCAATTTTGATTAGATGAAGCATTGTCAAGCATTATTCATTTTGGACTAGGATTTCTTTCATCTTCATTTCAATTGCTTTATTTCCACTAGTAGTATTAGTAGTAGTAATATTATCTGCAATTTTGATTAGATGAAGCATTGTCAAGCATTATTCATTTTGGACTAGGATTTCTTTCATCTTCATTTCAATTGCTTTATTTCCACTAGTAGTATTAGTAGTAGTAATATTATCTGCAATTTTGATTAGATGAAGCATTGTCAAGCATTATTCATTTTGGACTAGGATTTCTTTCATCTTCATTTCAATTGCTTTATTTCCCCTAGTAGTATTATTAGTAGTAATATTATCTGCAATTTTGATTAGATGAAGCATTGTCAAGCATTATTCATTTTGGACTAGGATTTCTTTCATCTTCATTTCAACTGCTTTATTTCCACTAGTAGTATTAGTAGTAGTAATATTACCTGCAATTTTGATTAGATGAAGCATTGTCAAGCATTATTCATTTTGGACTACGATTTCTTTCATCTTCATTTCAATTGCTTTATTTCCACTAGTAGTATTATTAGTAGTAATATTATCTGCAATTTTGATTAGATGAAACATTGTCAAGCATTATTCATTTTGGACTAGGATTTCATTCATCTTCATTTCAATTGCTTTATTTCCCCTAGTAGTATTATTAGTAGTAATATTATCTGCAATTTTGATTAGATGAAGCATTGTCAAGCATTATTCATTTTGGACTAGGATTTCTTTCATCTTCATTTCAATTGCTTTATTTCCACTAGTAGTATTATTAGTAGTAATATTATCTGCAATTTTGATTAGATGAAGCATTGTCAAGCATTATTCATTTTGGACTAGGATTTCTTTCATCTTCATTTCAATTGCTTTATTTCCACTAGTAGTATTAGTAGTAGTAATATTATCTGCAATTTTGATTAGATGAAGCATTGTCAAGCATTATTCATTTTGGACTAGGATTTCTTTCATCTTCATTTCAATTGCTTTATTTCCACTAGTAGTCTTAGTAGTAGTAATATTATCTGCAATTTTGATTAGATGAAGCATTGTCAAGCATTATTCATTTTGGACTAGGATTTCTTTCATCTTCATTTCAATTGCTTTATTTCCACTAGTAGTATTAGTAGTAGTAATATTATCTGCAATTTTGATTAGATGAAGCATTGTCAAGCATTATTCATTTTAGACTAGGATTTCTTTCATCTTCATTTCAATTGCTTTATTTCCACTAGTAGTATTAGTAGTAGTAATATTATCTGTAATTTTGATTAGATGAAGCATTGTCAAGCATTATTCATTTTGGACTTGGATTTCTTTCATCTTCATTTCAATTGCTTTATTTCCCCTAGTAGTATTATTAGTAGTAATATTATCTGCAATTTTGATTAGATGAAGCATTGTCAAGCATTATTCATTTTGGACTAGGATTTCTTTCATCTTCATTTCAATTGCTTTATTTCCACTAGTAGTATTATTAGTAGTAATATTATCTGCAATTTTGATTAGATGAAGCATTGTCAAGCATTATTCATTTTGGACTAGGATTTCTTTCATCTTCATTTCAATTGCTTTATTTCCACTAGTAGTATTAGTAGTAGTAATATTATCTGCAATTTTGATTAGATGAAGCATTGTCAAGCATTATTCATTTTGGACTAGGATTTCTTTCATCTTCATTTCAATTGCTTTATTTCCACTAGTAGTATTAGTAGTAGTAATATTATCTGCAATTTTGATTAGATGAAGCATTGTCAAGCATTATTCATTTTGGACTAGGATTTCTTTCATCTTCATTTCAATTGCTTTATTTCCACTAGTAGTATTAGTAGTAGTAATATTATCTGCAATTTTGATTAGATGAAGCATTGTCAAGCATTATTCATTTTGGACTAGGATTTCTTTCATCTTCATTTCAATTGCTTTATTTCCCCTAGTAGTATTATTAGTAGTAATATTATCTGCAATTTTGATTAGATGAAGCATTGTCAAGCATTATTCATTTTGGACTAGGATTTCTTTCATCTTCATTTCAATTGCTTTATTTCCACTAGTAGTATTATTAGTAGTAATATTATCTGCAATTTTGATTAGATGAAGCATTGTCAAGCATTATTCATTTTGGACTAGGATTTCTTTCATCTTCATTTCAATTGCTTTATTTCCACTAGTAGTATTAGTAGTAGTAATATTA
>OZ010603.1:29318771-29381271 GCA_963932145.1 Acanthosepion lycidas
TCTTTCTTTCTTTTTTCTTTCTTTCTTCCTTTTCTCTATACACTTCTTTTTCTCTTATTTTCACTTATGACAGAATGTATTTCTTCTTTTTCTTCATTGTTTTTTTTATTTTTTGTCTTTGCACATTTACTAAATTTTCAGTGACAACATTTTCTGAACATTTTTCTGTTTACTTTCTTTCTTTCTTTCTTTCTTTCTTTCTTTCTTTCTTTCTTTCTTTCTTTCTTTTTGACTTGTTTGTTTGTTTGTTTCTTTTTTTCTTTCTCCTGTACTTTTCTTCTATTTCATTTTCACTCATGACAACAGGTAATTCTTTTTTCTTCTGCTTTGTTTTTTGTTTCTTTTTTGCACTAGCTTTGCACTTATTAAACTTTCCCTGTGAACATGTACTGCCTTCTTTCTTTCTTTCTTTCTTTCTTTCTTTCTTTCTTTCTTCTATGTCAATTTTTGGGCTATGACGACATGCATTTCTTCTTCTTCTTGCTTTCTTTGCACTTACACTGCACTTATTAAAATTTCCCTGAATTTTCTTAAAAAGCCTTTTTCTCTACCTTTTCTTTGTTGCTTTCATCTCAACTCAAAGATGTTTTTCCCAATTGAACATCTTCGATGGAACTAACTTTTCCCCTCTGTGAATTACAGTAAATTTCTATGTAGATATATGAAAAGAAAAAAAATGATCTTAAAAAGCAATTAATAATTTCAGGAAATAATATTATGTAAGAACAGTGTAAATCACGATGAATGACTATGTTATAGTGTCACCATAGCACAGTGGTTAGTAATACATACATACATACATATATATATATATATATATATATATATATATATATATATATATATATATATTACATATATTTATGTATTACATGGAACCTTACATATATTTATTTATTACATGGAACCTTAACGTGGTCTGTTTTTATTAAAAATATATATATATATATATATATATATATATATATATATATATATATATATATATATATATATATATAAGATAATATTATTTGGCAATTCGTATGGATAATTCCAAAGAGTATATATATATTCAGAGAGAGCTCAATGTAAGAACGGAGCAAATGATAATTATGAGAGCAGAGAATTTTATTATGAATAATCAAGAATGATCTCCCCTTATTTTGTTACTCTCCTCTTTGAGAGAGCTATTTCTGTTTGCTTGGACTATAAAAAGACATCTATATGTCTATATGTGAACCTTGTATTTTCAGTTGAATAAAGCTGTCTTAAAGCCTACAACTGCATACTTTTGTATGAAAAGTAAGTTACCATGGACATGGGTATATGCTCATATATTTCAAATGTGGTTATCCAATATATATATATATATATATATATATATATATATATATATATATATATATATATATATATATATATATATATATATATATATATATATATATATATATATATATATATATATATATATATATATATATATATATATATATATATATATATATATATATATATATATATATATATATATATAATGTTAAAATTTCACTTCTTCTCTACTGTGTGATGGTAGGTTAGGGGTAGATTCTCTGACTAATACCAAATCAGTTGGGTTTCAATCCTAGCTTGAGACAATGGGACGTCTAGCCACACTGAATACCTGTAATACAGTCTCTCTTTGGATGACAGTATGAGAGGCAGAACAGATGAAGTAAATTACTGCTGTTCATAGCATTTGTGTTTAAAAAAGTGCTTATTACAAAGTAGAGGAATATTTTTTATAGGATGTTAGAAAAAAAAAATTTTGGAATTGCTACACAATACCTTTCGTGTTTCAGCACCTCGTTGTGCCGAAACACGAAAGTTATTGCGTAACGATTTCAACATGTTTTTGTTCTAAAATCTTATAATAAAATAATATATATATATATATATGTGTGTGTGTGTGATACCATATATACTTGTGTATAGGCTGACTTCGTTTATAGAGTTGGTATGAATTTTACCTCACACCCCCGAAAAAATTACGTGTGTAAAGTGCAGCCAGTCAAGTACGTGATTTTTAACCTTTTCAAAAAATTACCTGTCTATAGTGCGATTCCCTATTTTTTGCATTTTTGTAAAAAATGATCATAAAATCTCATTCTATACTCAAGTATATACGGTATATATATATATACATATATATATATATATGTATATAAATATATATGTATATATATATGTATATATATATATATATATACATATATATATATATATATGTGTGTGTATATATATATATATATATATATATATATATATCTATGTATATGGATATATATATGTATATATATATCTATGTATATGTATATATATGTATATATATATCTATGTATATGTATATATGTATATGTATATATATATATATATATATATATATATATATATATATATATATATGTATATATATGTATATATATATATGTATGTATGTATGTATATATTATATATATATATTTACTCAGATGTTTACTATAGAATTGCATTAAAAGTCAAGAAGATAGGTATTGTCAGGGGTCAGGAATTGATACAAGCATTATTGACAGTACAAAGTTTTTTACGTTTAATGCAGATACATTAATAATGATTGTAACATAGAAATGCATTAAAAATCCGGAAGGAAGGCATTGTCATCAGTTCAGAAATGAAAGAAAGCTCTTCTTCTATGGTAATTCAGGAAATAGGTGATTGTGACTCACCACGGCATTCTCGTGTAGCGATTAACTGTTTGTTTCCTTTTGCCAAGGCCCTCGAACCTCGTTCAACCATACCTAGCTCTCTTGCCCTCACTATGCCCCGTGAAGGTTAAGTTTTTCAAGCCCTCTTTCCTCATTATGTGTCCAAAGAATTTCAGCTGTCATTTTTTGATTTTGAGTCTAAGCGTTCTTCTTGTTGCCATTTTCTTCAAGACTTCGTTTTTTAATTACTGGCTCCGTCCGTGGAATTTTCAGTATCCTTCTGGAGAACCACATTTCTGCTGCCTTTACTTTTTACCTCATCCGTGGGTAGAATGCCTAGAATTCACCGTCATATAAGAGAATGGATACCATGTTTATCTCGCAATTCTGATAATATCATCATTTTGGTGCATTCTTGATTATTATTATTATTATTATTATTATTATTATTATTATTTGTGTATGTTATGTTTCCTGCTTTGTATCCTGTAGAGCCGGGTCCAAACTATGGTCCTTGGCCCCTATAGGAGAATTGTCATTTCATTGATAGGCCTTTTCTTAGTATATGGGATGTTCCTAATAGGGCGATCTTCTGCTGAACTTGTATATTGATGTTACCTAGGATACTCTTAGTAAAACTGTCCATTCCTTTTCTCAGGAGGCCCAGTTCTCCGATTACTATTGGTACAGTCTCAGTCTTCATTCCCAACATCCTGTTAATCTCGATCTCCAGGTCCTTGTATTTGGACAGTTTCTCGATAATTTTCATGGAGGTGTTTTTCTCACAATTATTATTATTATTATTATTATTATTATTATTATTATTATTATTGTCCCACCCTTATTCCCTTAGTTAAAACATACGTACATTACACTCTGCCAATACTTCATAAATAATCACTGAGAAAGATGGGAAAGGCACATAAGAGAGGCTACTTGGTTTCAGTGAGAAAATGAAAGAAAGAAAGAAGGGAAGATAGAAGTGTTTAACGTCTTCTGCTAATACCTCATAAATAATGGACTATTGCGTTTTGATAGCTCTTAAAAGCGGGAAAGAGACTACGTAGTTTCAGTGAGAAAAAGAAAGAAAGAAAGAAAGAAAGAAGATAGTTTAACGTCTGCTTCAGTGAAATGGAAAAAGTTATCAATTTCAAATCTTTTCATTTGTAACCCCTTACTTCTTAAAATAACGACCGACATTCATATTTATGATTGCTATTGCAATATTTTGTTGTTAAGCCAAAATATTTAACGATACTTTAGCGGAATTTCTATGGATATTTTATTATCGTAGAACTCACAATCAGCTTACTCAATCATTAACCTAAGAATTAAAATTCATCGGAAAATTCAAATTGGAAATGCGTGAAATTTCAACGGGGCTTTCTGGTTATTATTATTATTATTATTATTATTATTATTATTATTATTATTATTATTATTATTTATCGATGAGGGACAAATTACATGCACACACAGGTACCCATATGCACACACTCACCTGTACACACAGGCGCAGAGAGACGGGCACACGCAGTGTGTTGTTAAAGAAAGAAGCGGGAAAATTGATAGTTAAGCGCCTGCGCACTCAGCAGCCTTTCATCAAAGACCAGAGGCGGCTTTATCACACAGCTCATGTAAAAGAACGACACACAAAGGAACACTCCGACGAACGGCAAACATCAAAGTAAGATATATTAATGTGATTGACAGGCGAGCAAGCACAAGTAAGAGTGAAGTAGAGTACAATTGGAGTCGGTGAGTGGCTGGTTACGGGGTTTCATGTAAAATGAAGAGCCATTGCCACTCGGGATCAGTTACGAATAGTCATAATTCTTTTTAGAGAGTTATCTATCTATCTATCTATCTATCTATCTATCTATCTATCTATCTATCTATCTATCTGTCTGTTCCGGTCTGGTTCTTTCTTTCTTTCTTTCTTTCTTTCTTTCTTTCTTTCTTTCTTTCTTCGTAGTCTATTCATCTCTCTCTCTCTCTCTCTCTCTCTCTCTCTCTATATATATATATATATATATATATATATATATATATATATATATATATTTGATCCAAGCCCCCAAAGATCATGACGTCCATGAAAGAGAAAAATTTAAAAAAAGACAGTTAAATATATATCGTTTCAAAACATATAATAGATAATTGAAAGGCTGAAATATAAAATATTTGAATGAAAGCTTATTCTGTAATATACTTTGATCATTTTAAACATGAAATAATAATGCAAAATGAAATTTAAGCTCATCACAAAATGACTGTTAGTGAGATCCTTATGCGCCATGTCTGCTACAGATAGATTTTATATTAGGCACCAATTTAGTCAGCTTAAGCCTCAAGTCTCCTTGTTTAGTGATATCCAGTTGATTTCTTTTCTTCAATATCAAATAATTTACAGCACTAAAACCACATTCAGCTAAATATGAAAATGGAATGGTAATTTCTTGCAACTGTGATTGAATTTGCGTATTTAATTACTGTCTTATCACAAACCCATGTCATCACTCCTTTTATATTGAATAAAGTTTTAACAGACTCATTATTTTGCATCTCTGGGAGTTCTTCTTGGTATTGCATTTAAATATCAGAAATATCAACTAGCATTAGAGAATCAATTTGTTTTAGTTCATAAAATCTCTTTTTCAATATGCCAATATTTTCAGATGATCCACAATGACCAGTACAACAGCATCGGTCACCTTACATTTTTTTAGCCAATGAAACTGGTCAAATCTTTTGTCAGAAATATTTTTTGCCATACCTCAATAAATGCAACGAGGCCAAATATCTTTGTCGTTTCACCCAGAAGAGTTTTATTTGATCCTTGAAGTTGTTTATTCAACATATTCATTTTTTCAAAAATATCTGTTAAATAACTAAAAAAGCTTTACCATCAACGGTGGGCAGTTGCTTCATTTCAGGTTTGTCGCTTACAAGTCACTTAGAACATCAAATATAGGATGTTCCAATAACTTGGACCAATTTTAAATGTGAATTACGTAAGTTTAAGCATCTAATGTTTTTTTCTTTTTCTTTCAGATTTAACAACTTATGTCTTTGGCAATTTCAAACATGGAAAGATTAACAATCAAACAATATGTTAAAGTTATCGAAGCCTATTATAAAATGGACGTTCAAATTTATAAATATACGACCAAAAGATTCCGCCAGCAAAAATGCACACCAAACAGTGACCTTTTGTGGATGCAGTAGATTTTCAACAATCTTCCTTGGATTTTCATCAGCCTAAATGCAACAATTCTGCTTATTAACGAATCCAGCAAGATGAAAATGGGCTTCATCACTAAAGCGTATTTTTTGCAAAAATCTTCATCGGCTCGTCTTTGTTCGTGCAAACAATTGACGAATGTACGGCGCTCCAAATGGTCATCAAGTTTCAGTTCTTGTGTCAATTGAAGTTTGTAAGCGTGTAGAGACAAATCTTTTGTCAAAATTCGATGTAACGTTGTTGTAGAGAGGTTCAATTCCTGCGCACGATGACGAATAGAAGATCTGGATTTTCAGCCACATTCTCCTGCACTGCAGCAATGTTTTCAGCTGAACGGCGTAAACGAGCACGCAATGGTGTTTTCACATCTGCCACCGACCCAGTTTGTTGGAATTTACGAACAATTTTTCTAATTGCACTCTCGGTTGGTCGATGTTGACCCAAAAAATCGCGACATGCACGAAATACATTTCCGTTTGAACATCCATTTTCGTAATAGGCTTCGATAACTTTAACACGTTGTTTGATCGTTAATCTTTCCATGGTTGAAAGTGACAAATTGTTAAATCTGAAAGAAAAAGAAAGAAAATCATTAAACGCTTAAACTTAATCACATTTAAAATCAGTCCAAGTTATTGGAACACCCTTTGTTGAAGTTTAGAAAGAGAGAAAAAAAAAGAGACAAAGGTCTTAAAGGAAGGCGCGAATGCCTTATTTTAATTGGGTCAACATTTTTTATGACGTCTCTGTATAGTTGCTCCTCAATCTCACCAATATGCCTTATAATCTCATCCTTCAGCTATTGAATTGTTGTTGGCTTGTTGGCATAGACCTTACTTTTGAGATGACCCCCAAAGGAAGAAATTTAAAGGCGTCAAGTTGCACGATCGTGTTGGCCAATTCACTTTGCTGTTTCGAGAGATGATGTGACCTGGGAACTTTTCATTCAAATTCTGTTTGAACGTCCATTTTCGTAATAGGCTTTGATAACTTTAACAGGTTGTTTGATTGTTAATCTTTCCATCGTTGAAATTGCCAAAGACTTTCAGATGTTAAATCTAAAAGAAAAAGAAAAAAAATCATTAGACGCTTAAACTGAATTCACATTTAACATCGGTCCAAGTCCATTAGTTCCATGAGTTTTTTTTCAAGTAATTCCTCTTTGAGAGCCACTTAAACTCAGTGTAGTGGACTCTCCCGTCGTATTCGACGTATGAGGGTCAAGCGGATTAGCTCCTAGAAACCGACAGCCTAGACACAGTGGAGTATTGGATAGCGGCTCGGATTGAGGAATCGGAGAGCCGAGTTCGGAATTCCAGTCGAATCCATTATATTCACTTACTTGATAATACCCTTGGGAAAGGTTTTAACCCTCTTCTTTTCCCTCCAGCTATGGATAAATAGTAGGAAGGATTGGGTTCTATAGCCTTGGATGGCAACTGGTCTAAGAGAAGGACAACTCTGAATTCAAAACCTGCGGAGGGTCGTTTGGGGACCTTGTAGCACATAGTGCACCAGGTCTCTGTGTAACCTCAGTGTGGAGTAAAAGTTTCATATCGTCTGCATTTTCATTCTCACAAAATTGCTTGAAGAGACGCTCACATTTTGCATTAGTTTTGATAGCATTGATACAATTTATAATTAAATTTAGGACTTCATTCAGAACAGGAGAAATATTTTTGGATATTAAGTTCTCTTGGCCGACAAAACATGGGCTCTTCGAGCGACATGCATCACGCCCTCTTCTTTGTTGATCGAGCCATGCGCGCGTAGGGAGATTGGAAATACCCTGTATTCCGATTACACATAAACGTACATACAAATAAAATATTTTTATGCATCTATACTGTATATGCATCATATGTCTTAACAGTCATTAACATTAACACTCTCACTCAGACTCACTAGAAAACAATTCACTGTTAATAACTCATTCACGAATTGACCCCTTATTCTGTTGGTACTGTAAAACGAAGAGTGCCTATCCTACGCACGCCTTACGAAAATATTACCATATTGGGAATCATTGGAGTCTGATGAGGCAGATTTTTCTCTCAGTAGGTTGCCATTTCTTTCTGCGATAGAAAAGTTGCCATCCAGGGCTATAGAACCCGGTCTGTATTAGCACGTAAGGTAATGAATTCGACTAGAATCCGAACTCTGTCTCCAATTCCGAACGGCTATCCATTACCCCACCGTGAAGGGCGCAAATTTGGTATATTTGAATGAAAGCTTATTCTATAATATACTTTGATCATTTTAATCATGAAATAATAACGCAAAATAAAATTTGAGCTCGCTAGAAAACAATTAATTTTACGTTAATAACTCATTCTCATATTGCTTCCTTATTCTGTTGATATAATAAGCCGAAGGGTGCATATCCTACACATGCCCATTTGCCCCACCAAAATAAACCATGCCCCACCGGTGGGGCATGCGACGCACGTTGGGAATCATTGTAGAGATTTAAATCTTTGGTTAGTGAATTTTGGAACATAATAATTGTGAATTCAGATAGTACGAATATACTCACACTTAGTGGACTAATAATGATTTATTAGTCCACTAAGTGTGAGTAATAATTAATCAAGTCAATATATTCCTAGACATAGTAACGATAATATTAGCCGTTTTTTTTAATAAGGAAGACTTCAACATTTATTGACCGAGCAGCCAATGTCATAGTCAGCTGAAATTTATAAGTCTTTCTCTTACAACGAATTTTCAGAAAAATAGGTTTCTTAAGTCCAGTAACTGTTATCTCTCTTTCGTAAAGTTTTTTTTAGTGGGGAACGTAACATCTTGAATTTATTATTTTCTCTTTGACTTACATGTGCTATACATTTTGGTAATGTGGCTTCTGTTATTTGGTACAGTTATTTATGATTATGTAGCGCCAGTACACGAGGTTCGAAGAAGAATGATCCTTGCTAAAACATACATGTTTCATTTGCTCGAAGACATTTTTAATCATTAATCTGAGAAAGTGATTCTATACAGCTGACAGTTTAGATATTTCTGAACAAGTTTGGCGCCATGCATCGCATCCATATGAAAGTCTTCATCTAACGAGGCTATTTAAGAATATGACAACAGTTTTTAGCTTAATGTTTTAGTTTTGTAGTAACTTGTGGTGTTGTGTAAAACTACACCTAGCGCAGCGTATTCTACGTTCAACTTTTTTTTATATTGAATATGTTCTGATCCATACATGGAGATATTTGAAGTGTTTTTATTGTTTTATTCGGTCGAGCAAACACGGGCCATCATGTCTTCATCACACCAACCATCACAGTTCAGTATCAAGGTCAGAAGCTTTTTAGGGTGGAATTCTGTGTCCTAATGTAGGCTGTTGCTAGGCGGCCAACTCGTCTTTCGCTATGGCTAGGTGTCCAGACCAGTAGATCCCTCGCGAGTTTTGTTTTAGTCGCCAGCAATGTCCTTCAAAGCGTAAGAAAGTAGAAATATCAGAGAGGGGTTCATAGAGCTGTGATCTAATTGGATGTTGTCTCCGAGAGATGTTACTTATAGCTCTCAGCATCCGAGTGTAGGTTCCATCAAGAATAGACTCTAGGGTTTTAGTTGCATTAGCAACTCCTCTACGGTGGCTTGAAAGAATGTCCGTTTGAGGTTGTCTGTTAATATCAGATTTCGAGATTACATCCATTTTATTCAAGGCAGCCAAGGATTTAGCTATTCCAATTTTCATATCCTTTTCAGTACCCTCACTGTTTGAAGCTTTATTTGAGGAAGAGTGCCTCATTTAAAGTTTAATTAATCTGATTTGAAACAAATATTAATTATTTTAAGTTTAAAATGTCACATATTTTATTCCACCGATTCGAGCATTTTACAGGTTAGAAGGTTAGACTCTATGGTAATCTACAAGCCATGATACCAGACATTAACATCCTCTCTAGAGTAGCTCAAAAGATTCTTCGTTGGAGGTTATCTGATATGATAGATCAGATTTATATCCTTTTTATTCAATGCGGCCCAGGCTTTAGCTATACGCTCTCGGCAAACATCATAATCTATGTTTTAGTTTATGAAATGTTTCGTGTTTACTAATTCAACATTTTGAATTTTCTGAATGGATTAATTTACACATTGTCGAAGCAAAAATTTCATAATGGTTAGACGAATCAACAAATATCTGGCTGAGGCCATGACGGCACAAAATGGACGAAAGGTTTTGATAATAACTGAGGATACTAGTCCGTGTGTAAATAATGTAAATAACAAATGCGCGTCCTAGAAATTCAAACGGAAATAACCTTTCCTCTTTTTGCAAAAAGGTCAGCACTTGTTAAGATTGATGAATTAAAACATTTCTCGTGAGTGCATCCACATCTTTTCTACTCCCTCGAAATGTAATCGAAATTAATATTTTGTTGGTTTCGTTTATTATGCTTTATGGGATATAAACACCTGAATGGGTTATTTAATGCCGAATAAAGATTTTTAGGATAGGTTCGTATGAATAGAATATATATTCTTTGTAAGAAATCAGTTTGTATTGTTGGTAATATTTTTTTTCAAAAATGTATTGTTGGTAATAATTTTTTTAAAAAAATGTATTGCTGGTAATAATTTTTTTTCAAAAATGTATTGTTGAAAATATTTTTTCAAAAATTTATTGTTAGTAACATATTTAAAAAAAAAATGTATTGCTGTTAATATTTTTTTTCAAATATATATTGTTGGTAATAAATTTCTTTTCAAAAATTTATTGCTGGTAATAATTTTTTGTTCAAAAATGTATTACTTGGCTGGTAATATTTTTTCAAAAATGTATTGCTGGTAATAATTTTTTAAAATGTATTGCTGGTAATAATTTTTTTTTTTCAAAAATGTATTGCTTGTAATAATTTAAAATATGTATTGCTGGTATTTTCACTATAAAAACCTACTTTTACACTTTCATAATGTTTTGATCACAGTTTGGGGGTTAACCATTAGCTAAACCGTAACCATAGCTGGGACCCTAACAGGTGCTCCCACTCCTGGTTAGGGCGGACCTGGGAACAGCGATTAAGAGGTTGTTCCACACTCCTCAAAACCTCATGATCAAAAGCCTTGCTGCCGGATCTAGTTTATCGTTATACCCAGGACGCCACATTGGTGGAGGGAGTCTTACCCCTTTGCAGAGGTGCAGTCGGCGTATTCTGAGGCTCCAGTCGACATCGTGTTAATATTTTGTAAATGTTTTCTATTAGATCATAAATACGCGTTAAAATTTGTATAATTTATGCTTTCTATGCTGTTCACGCATTTATTGAACTATTTCCATATTGGTAATTCTATATTTCCTTTTGGTATTTCCCTGTGATGTTATATAATTAGGTGGAAATAGCTGTACGACACTTCAAATAAACCTTGAAAATGTCAAATATTTGTCAAAGTATATAACCCAATTTATGTCATACGAGCCAAATCCCCGTCTCACGAACATTTCTCTTAATAATAATTTTAAAATAATTCAGCAGACAATATTATTTTATTTATGGTAACTTGATTTTTGGCGATTGACTTACCCGTTTTCCATCGTTCGATGTTGTGCGTCTAAGAAAATGACGCTTTTATCGCGTTCGTCTTCGTTCTCGGCCTTTTGGCTAGGATGGGTCAGGTTTATATTTTCCCATGCCCGTATAATTTTCTATCCTTTTCCCACTCCCGTAGTGAGAGAGCTTCTTGATTTTGTCCAATGGACAGAATACAGCAGCCTCTCCTCTTATTGAGGGTTGGACGGGCCCTACTAACATCAGTTAGGTTTAGTTTACTTTGTGTTGATTTTTAGTTTTATTATTGGGTTCATCTCCCTCCCCTCTCATTCTTCATTATTAGAATTTTATATATAATAATTTATTATCATTAAATTTTTAAGGCTTGGGGTGCGTTTTGTAGGTTCCCCTTGAGAGGATACGGTATTATGGTGGATACTGATTAAAAGAATCTATCTATATCTCTGAGATAAGGTACATTACTTATGGATTAGTCTAGTTTGGATTGGTTTGTTTTATTTTACGGTTTTATCAACCTCAATGGATTATTTAATGCCGACAAGATTTTTATTGCTTCTAATATTTTTTCTCTTCCCCTTCATTATTAATGTTTCTGTTCCTAATTTTTTCTCAGACAGTAACCCCTTGTCTCTTAGTGGCTTTACTGCCTTGCATGGGGTGATACTGATTAAAAAGAATCTATCTATATCTCTGAGATAAGGTACATTACTTATGGATTAGTCTAGTTTGGATTGATTTGTTTTATTTTACGGCATATCAACCTCAATAGGTTATTTAATGCCGACAAGATTTTTATTTCTGCTAATATTTTTTTTCCAAAAAGTACTCCTGGTAATTTTTTTCCTCAAAAATGTATTGCTGGTAATAAGCTTTTACAAAAATGTATTACTGGTATTAAAACCTATTTTTACACTTTCATAGTGTTTTGATCCAATTTTGGGAGTTAACTATTTGACCATAATAGGGACCTTAACAGGTGCTATTACCCCGGGTCAAGGTGGACCTGGGAACACCAGCAATTAAGAGGTGGTTCCACGCTCCTCAAAACCTCCTGATCAGGGGCATTGCTGTTGGACGTAGTTTATCGTCATATCTAGGACGGCGTGTTCGAATTCCTGTCGAGTTGGTTAGATTCACTTACGAACGATTTACTTGACTCCCAAGTAGAGTAAATACTAAGCTTGATGGAATCTACAGTCGGATGTTGAGAGATATACTTATCATCTCTTGGAGACACCATCCAATTAATTCACGGCTCTATGAACCCATCCATGATATTTCTACAATCTTACGCGAACATTGGCGAGAAAAACAAGAACTCACGATTGATTTACTGCTCTGTATACATAGCCATCTATTAAGTTGGTGCAAAAATAATGTCGTTTTCTCACATATGTGAGAAAACGACATTATTTTTGCACCAACCTAATACATTAACCCGCTATGTGATGACACAGAATACCACCCTAATGACCTCCCGATTTTGATGCAGGGCCGTGATGTTTAACGTGATGGAATTATGAATATGCCCGTGCTAGCTCCACCGAATAAAAATAAAATAAAATTATTTTGTTGTCAATTCTGAAGAACAAAGAAAATATACAAATTCATTTGTAATTTGCAGTTTAAGACCCGCGCTCAGTTTCTAATAAAAACTTGCCGAATACTTACATTTATGTGTAAATGTACATGCTTCATTCGAAAATATCAAAGAAATATTGATAAAATCTATCATTTTGGAGTTATCGACACCAAAAGTTCGCGTCGCGGCTGCAGCACGGCAGCAATTACTGGCGTTGTTTGCATACATTTGCTGCGGATAGACCATGCGTGGAGGCTTTACTTGTTTTGATTATTGCGCACGCAATGTCATCAGATGAGCACAGTAATGAGACAATTATGATCAGTAAAAAGGCCGTTAACTACGTAAGCTTCTGCGCATGGTTTTTCCGCAGCAAACAACGCCAGTAAATGGCTGCCGTGTTGTAGCCGCGAATGAGTCCGAACTTTTAGTGTCGATAAACTGCAAAATAATCTAAATTCAATTTTGTATGTTTAGGTTTTATTCCTATTCTGATAATCGCTTTTCAAAACAATAAACACGACCGAAGAGTGAAAATAGTTAAAAAAAAAAAAAAGCCATGTCGGGGAAAAATCGCTCTTTTTCACACTCCATATAGAGGGCATGTAGTTACAAATTTGTCTTAATATGATATACTAGCAGCATGGCCCGGTGTTGCCCGTGCTTGATTCAAAAATCGTACGACTCATACAGCAATCGCTATCACTTGACTTAAACTTTTTTTGCCTTTCCTTGCCCTTTGCCTTGCTGATGTTGCTACATGCCTTACTTCTTGTCTATCTCACACTGTGAATTTTTTCTAAGCTCTATACTAAATATTAAATCTCTTACGAAAAAAGAACTAAACAAAATGAACACAAAACGATCAGCTTTAAAAAAGGACTCGTAACTGGAAAAACCGAATGAAAAGAGAATGTTAACAACAAATACTTTTTCACACCCAACCCAGTTCTGCGGAATCAGAATCAACGTTGAGTTTAAGCAAGCGAATGAACCAATTGGAGTAAAGTGACATGCAGATTTAAATTTTTCCCCACTTGTGGCGAATGCAGCTATCGATTTTTTTTGCATGCTAGCATGCTAGTTAACATTCGTGTCAGTCAGCTGTTGGCTCTCACGCTGGCCAATAGAATCTCCCTGCCTATTCGTGGCAGCCAGCTATAGGCTCTCACTCTGGCCAGTAGAAAAAGGCCGCAAACTACATGAAAACTGCCGTAGAAGCATGAAAAAATCGATTATTTCCACTATCGATGGGAGGTGGGAAATGCAAAGTCAGTCTTGGCCTTCCCGCTAACTTGGAGCATGTGCATGAAAAATTTGGTGCAAATTCGTCGAAAATTGCGGCCGTGCATTCGTTACACACACACACACACACACACACACACACACACACACACACATCCTGCTTTTTATAGATAGAGATTATTCATATGAATATAAGTTATTCTGTAAATTTTATCAACCTTCGTTGGTAAAGACCAATGTTACTATGAAAACTTTGACTTATATAATAAAGTCTGTAGTAATCATTGCAATACAGACAAGTTTTTTTTATCTTCTGGCATAACTGTACTGTCATCGCCATACGTTTCTCAAGCGACTCAGACCTTTGTCTATTTTTACTACAGATAGTCATACATTATAAAAACCTTTTACATTTTGCCTTTCAGTTTTTAATTATCTTTTTTTTTTAATCATATTTCAAATATGTATACGTTTTTTCTTCTTTTTTTTACTTGCTTCTTTCTGTACGATCTTTGAGATTAAGCAAAGCTTCTGCGCATGCTTCATCGGCTTTCTGTGCATGCGTAATAATAATAATAAAAATAAATAAAAAATCCCCCACTCTTCAAAAGAAACTAAAGTCTTTTAAGTGAAATCGAAAAAATCATACTCAGCTGCTCGTTTGATTTGAAAGAATAAAACTTTTATGTTTTCTCGCTTTTACTCGTTTGGTAGAACTGTTTAAACTAAAGAATATTTTTTTTTTACATTTTCGCCCGTAAAATCATCATCTTATAAGAACCAATGCTGGTGTCAGAGTATTCAGCACCCCAGGCGATCCTTACGATGTTCACGACCCTTTCTCCACGACCAATAAGCTTTTGATAAGTTAATTATCTAAGATTACACTAGATTAGTCGGACGGCCGTAACATGCCAGTTGGCACGTAGCAAAAAGTTTCTTTTATAAGGATTTTAGTGTCCTCAGTCTAAAATAGAGAAAAGGAAAAACAGACGGAGATAAGTTTGGTGAATTGAGTGCGCATGGGCAGATATGTATGTATTTGGAAGTGTTTAACAAAAAAAAAAAAAAAAAAAAAGAAAAAAGAGAGTAAGAAAAATGCACACACACGCACATACGTATATATATATATATATATATATATATATTAGGTTGGTGCAAAAATAATGTCGTTTTCCCACATATGTTACTATGTGAGAAAACGACATTATTTTTGCACCAACCTAATATATATATATATATATATATATATATATATATATATATATATATATATGTATATATATGTAAATTGTTTTCAGATATAGTGTATCTGTAGTGGAACAAAATTAATAAAAAGAAATGACTTACCCCATCTAACAACATCGAAATAGTTACAATTACTTCCAAAATCATTATGGATATGAAATAAAAACACCGATAACAATAATAATTCAGAAGCGGGCATATATAAAATAAATTGCCAAAACTGTTCCTCACAATACATTGGGGGAAAACATGCAGAAATTTAAGAAAAGGGATCTTATACAAAACAATTTAACACATGCACTGGTCATACATACAAATAAATTCGCCCCAAATTTTGATCTAAAAAAATGCCACACTCATTAAAAGAGAAAGTAATTTACTCAGAAGGAAAATTCTCGAGAGGTGCCCCCATCGAAACTTTTCAAAATATTAATCTACGCCTCGGTTTTTTTTCCAATCTCGCCTTTCCTAAAAAAAATTACTATTTTCCCAAGTCAACATAAACAACCAGAAATATGATGAAAAATCAAAAGAAAACGATTAAATCCATCATTTCATGTTTTTGAAGCTGCACATCACAAATGGCCATCACATTCAATAACAATCTAACCACAATTTAAACAATATTCCGAAGAAATATTCCTAAAAAATGCTTGAATATTAATCGTTTATTTTTTGCCAGACTTTGAATAATGACACTACGTGTCCTCCATTTCTTTTGGCTGAACCTGATGAATATTCATCCCAAATTTATAAGCCTTGATATATCAATGATATACCCGCTTTTGTATAAAAAAATGTTCAACAAATTAAGTTTTCCATTTGCCTTGATAGAGTCCTTCCGAGATCGAAACTCGTCGGCTAATAATAGTTTTTCCTCTTGTCTCTTTTTATTCATATATATATATATATATATATATATATATATATATGAAAAATTTCTCAGAGTTAATCTGTAGAAAAAGTCTATTTATAAAGGTAAAAGACAATAGGAAAACTGTAATATTAGCCGACGCGTTTGGTCCATGTGGACTTTTTCTAGGCAAAAACGAAATCTTGAGAAAAAGTCCACATTGGACGAAACGCATCGGCTTATATTACAGATTTCCAATTGTCTTTTATCTTTATATCTTTATATATATATATATATATATATATATATATATATATATATATATATATATATATATATATGTATGTAGGTATGTATATAAAGGGTGTTCCAATAACTTGGACCGATTTTAAATGTAAATTAGGTTTAAGCGTCCAATGATTTTTTCTTTTTCTTTCAGATTTGACAAACATTTGTGCGATATTATTTTTCACACATAATTGTCATGACTTAAATAACATGATCCAATAGAGAAATAAATAAATTTCCACCAATAATACTGATTTATTTACTGCTAACTCTTTGGGCCGTCTTAATGAAACACTCTTATATATAATCCGTCTTAATGAAACACCTTTTATATATATGTGTGGTGTCCTTATATATATATATATATATATATATATATATATATGTGTGTGTGTGTGTGTCTTTACAGTAAGATTCACCCTGTACAAGTCTCGGGGCCACTCCAGGTAGAGGGTTACATTAGTAGACAATTTATACGGATAGAAGCAGAAAGATACGTCTTAATGAAAACCCTTTATATCTTTATGTGGTGTCCTTTTAAAGACATTTTTATGTTTTACATTCTTTTTATAGATACAAGTATTTAAGTAAATACTCTGTTTATAATAAACAGTATTCAATAACATTTACCGGCCTGAATGTCCGAGAAATTTTCATAGAAAATATTCGTCCTTCGACAGGATTCGAACCTGTATCCTATACGGAACCGTCATATAGCATATGTTCCAAAGGGCATGGCTTCGCGAGAAGAAGCTGTTTGTGTGAATCTTATTATCACCAATGGAATACGCAGGGAATGTCAATAGTTTGCTACTATGTAAGTGCGTCCTTACCGTTAAGGTTTGATTTGGCGGGAAAGGGATATGTAGTTTGTCCGAGCACTTTTCATGGTAGTAGGGATAGAGTAGCGAGAGAGTCGCCACATCACGCCTGTAGGGGAGACGTTCAGAGTAGAGATTAATTCTTCACTCACAAGGACTCGAAGACGCTTTTGGACTATCAAGACTGGAGAGCGATCTCTCAGCAGCTCCCATCCTAATATGACGTGCCTTACCTCTAGGCCACAAAGGATTGTTCGGTTGGCAAGGTCGAATTTAATGCTTATAAACTTCAATTTTCCATGAATCTCTCACGTACATTCATATCTGCTCATGGCGTATGAAATGTAAACAAATAACGTCACACATTATGAAATGGACAAAGTCCGACAATTATTTAAAGACATTTTTATCTTTATACATTCTTTTTATAGATACAAGTATTTAAGTAAATGCTCTGTTTATAATAAACAGTATTAAATAACATTACCGGCCTGAATGTCCGAGAAATTTTCATAGAAAATATTCGTCCTTCGATATTTCATGCTAAACACAATCGTCAGGCCTGACGATTGCGCTTAGCATGAAACAGATTGTCCTCTCTAAGTGTTGACTTCAATGTTCACTTTTATATTTACACACGCTCTATCTCCGATATTGACCACTTATCCCATAAATATAGCACACCTTAAACTATATTTCTTCATATATATATATATATGTATATATATATATATATATATATATATATATATATATATATATATATATATATATGTGTGTGTGTGTGTGTGTGTGTGTGTGCGTGTGTGTGTTTACAGTAAGATTTGCCCTGTACAAGTCCCGGAGCCACTCCAGATAGAGGGTTACGTTAGTAGGCAGTTCATACGGATAGAAAGGGAAGATAACAATTAGCTATAGATTCGAACTGGTTAAGATTGTAGATATCGGGGAAACATCCTCTTGGGAGTCTGTTCCAAAGGGCATGGCTTCGCGAGAAGAAGCTGTTTGTGTGAATCTTATTATCACCAATGGAATACGCAGGGAATGTCAATAGTTTGCTACTATGTAAGTGCGTCCTTGCCGTTAAGGTTTGATTTGGCGGGAATGGGATATGTAGTTTGTCCGAGCACTTTTCATGGTAGTAGGGATAGAGTAGCGAGAGAGTCGCCACATCATGCCTGTAGGGGAGACGTTCAGAGTAGAGATTAATTCTTCACTCACAAGGACTCGGAGACGCTTTTGGACTATCAAGACTGGAGAGCGATCTCTCAGCAGCTCCCATCCTAATATGACAACAGCTTAGATAGATAGATTGCGAATAAGAGATATTTGGTGTTTTCCCAATCTTGTGACTTTCATGAAAGATAAAACAGGTCTTCAACTGTTTCTTCAGCTATAAAATTTCCAAGAGTTGGTCATCATTAACTTTTGCACATCTCTTTGTATACAGAATCGACTCTTCATCGTTCTTTTAGCATTCCTTTGATAGGAAGGGAATGTATATATATATATATATATATATATATATATATATGTATATAATTATTTATTCGAAAATTATAGCATAAATATGTTATAAAATTGCTACAAAAAAGTCATTTTGTTTCAACACTTCTGTTGTCTTCTCAAGTGATGGTTCTACATTCAACACCATCACTTGATGAGACACCAGAAGTGTTGAAACAAAATGGCTATTTTTGTTGTGATTTTATAACATTTTTATGTTATAATTTTCGAATAAATAATTATATTTGCTCTACTTTGTATTGAGCACTCTTTTAAGAATAGTATTTGTTGGTTATTGGAATTTATTCCGTTTACACCAATCCTATACTATATATATATATATATATATATATATATATATATATATGTGCGTGTGCATGCAGAGAGAGAGAGACATGGAGGAAAGGCGTGAAAGAGAAAGAGATAACGAGGAAGGATGAAAGACAGTGGGAAGAAAGAGAGAGATACAAGAGAAAAAGAGAGAGGAGGTTATAGAGAATGCATGAGAGAGAAGGAAAGATAAGAGATGAAAGTAGGTAGGCAAAAGTGACAGCGGCAAGAAAGATAACCGAGGAGTGAGGAACATGGAGAAGGAAATGTTGAGAGAGAGAGAGAGAGAGAGAGAGAGATAGAGATAGAGAGAGAGAGAGAGAGAGAGAGCGGATAGGATAAGAGAGGCAAATATGTAGGGAAATAGAAAGAGGGACAGAAATAAGAGGGCGATAGGCAGAGATGATTACAGAGATATAGGAAGGTCAAGTGAGAGAGAAGGAAGAATAAGAGAGGGAGTTGAAGCGGAAGTGAGAGAGAGAGAGAAGCATAAATAGAAAGAGAGATGTGTAGATAGAGAGGAGAGAAAAAGGAACGAAGAAAGAGAGGGAAAGAGAAGGTGTATCAGCAGGGTAAGTAAGATCACTGGAGAGAGCTGAGGTAAAGAAGGTGAAGGTAAGAGTGAGAAGGGAAGAGAGAAGGAAAGAGGAAGAAGGAAAGAAGGGAAAGGAAAAGAAGAAGGAAAGAAGTAGTTAGGATAAGAGAGGAATGTAGGTGGAGGAAATAGAAGAGAAGGAGAGAGGAGTAGTAGCTGGGTAACAGAGATGACAAGAGATATATATATATATATAGAGAAGTAACGATAGAGAGGAAGACATAGAGAGAAATCAGAGAGAAGGAAGAACGAAGATTTACAGGGAAAGAGAAGGCGGAACAGAAGGGAGAGCAAAATGACTGGAGAGAGCAGAGCTAAAGAATGAGAAGGTAAGAGTGAGAAGAGAAGAGAGAAAGAAAGAAGAAGAAGAAAAGAGAGAGAATGAGAGGGAGAAGGGAAGAGGTAGGATAAGAGAGGAATGTAGGTAGAGAAACAGAAGAGAAGGAGAGTGGAGGAGTGGCAGGGTAACGGAGAGAAAGAGAGAGAGAGAGAAAGAGAGAGAGAGAGAGGGTGGGGATAACGAGGAAGAGCAAGACAGAGACGAAGAGGAGGTGCGGGAAAGAAAGAGACTTGGTGCAAACCTATTTACTTATAAGCGGAAAAAGTTTGGTGTCACAAACGAATACACCTTCTAATTTCATTAACACCATGCCTGTACCCCGGATAATTGACCCGACAGAAATATTTTAGGTCACTTGGTGCAGTTTTAATTCAGACGAATTATTAGAAGCGATTAATCTAATTACAAGAATAATTATGCCAATAAATTTAGGTAACGGCACATAGGTTCAATTACAACAGAAAACTTGTATTCTTTATCATTGATTATTGCCAGTTATCATTTTCATAGTATTGTTCACAAGGCGCAAGAATCCTACAAGGTAGAGGGTTACTGATGATATTGTAAGATAATTTTTTATGCCTCTTGATTCCTTGGGGAACATAGGGTCGCAAAATCCACCTCTCCAATGAACACGGTTCCGTGCGATCCTCTTCAGCTCGGCCCATGTCGTGTCGGCTGCCTTCACCTCTGTGTCAACACTTCTACGCCAATTCTGTTTTAGTCGACCCACTTTTCACTTCCCTTGTGGATTCCAGTCAAGGTCCTGCCTGGTGACACTAGAAGCAGGCTTGCAGAGTGTGTGGCTGATCCATCCCCTTTTCTGTTTCTTGATGTCAATCTTGATTGGGGCTTGTCTGGTCCTGTCCCACAGTTGGTCATTGGTGATTACTTCTCTTGTGGATTCTAATCAAGGGCCTGCCTGGTGACACTAGAAGCAGGCTTGCGGAGTCTGTAGCCAATACATCCCCATTTCCATTTCTTGATGTCAATCTCAATTGGGGCTTGTCTGGTCCTGTCCCACGGTTAGTCATTGGAGATGACTTCCATTGTGGATTCCAGTCAAGGGCCTGCCTGGTGACACTAGAAGCAGGCTTGCGGATTGTGTGGCTGATACATCCCAATTTCCATTTCCTCTTGTCAATCTCGATTGGGGCTTGTCTGGTCCTGTCCCACAGTTGGTCGTTGGAGATGTCTTCCTGAGACATGGTTTATAAATGTCTGAAGTCTGTGGCTGTTGGTCTTGGTTACTCACTAGGTTTCTTAACCGTAAAATAGGACCGATTTGTCGTTGGTGTTGGAGATCCGCATCTTGTTGTAAAGTGAGAGGGTTGCTGATCTCCAGATTGGCGGCAGAGTGTAGAAAGCGTGTCGGGTTTTGTTGATCCGGCACTTGATGTCTTCATCTGTCCTGCCATCTTTACTGACGATGCTTTGATTGATTGATTTGTTTTATTTTGCGGTTTATCAACCCTTTGTATGTTATTTAAAGCCGAAATATATTTTGGATTGTAAAAATAATTCTCCAGCAATATTTAACCTTTGTGCCAGCACCCACCTCAAAACGCGCGTCAAAAGGACGGCTATTCCCCTGACACCCGCTTTTGCTATATACACTTTTGACCAATGTTTATTTACAAGGTTTTAAAAATATGAGAACCAAGTACAATGTTTTATTTATTATTTACTATTTTATAAATAACTATAAAAACATAAAAGATTAACTCATATATATATATATATATATATATATATATATATATATATATATATATATATATATATATATATATATATATGAATAGGAAGACAGATACATATATTTATATGAACAGATATAGAGGGATAGATATGAACAGACAGGGATAGATAGATAGATAGATAGATATGAACAGACTGAGATAGATAGATAGATAGATATGAATAGAAATGGAAAGATAGATAGAAAGATAGAAAGATATGAGCAGACTGAGATAGATAGATAGATAGATATATACAAAGAGACTGAGACAGACAGGCAGATAGACAGATAGATAGATTGCATTTGCATCTATCTATCTCTATCTCTATCTATTTTGTTTGCATCTGCCTATCTATCTATCTATCTATCTATCTATCTATCTATCTATCGATCTATCTATCACAGTATGTTCGCATCTATCAGCCTTCATCTGGTTTATGTCGATCCGCGTAACCTACAAGCAGTTCCGAACTGAAAGATGTTCTTGTTCCACTGCCCATAACTGGCTATTTGATTTATAATCAATCATGGCCAATGTTTCCTTCGATGGTGGCAGTTGCAGGACGTCTAGAACTTGGCTCATCTTCAAGACTCTCCCGTCACCCGCCTTAATTCAACTGCACACTTTTTCACTGTTGGCAAAACTGGGGCATCATCCCCAAATATAGCAATCATGTCATCAGGAATGTCCTTGGGGGCTAAACCCATTTTTGCAGGTACTACGATGCCAAATTTGGTCTATTTTCAATAGAAATCGCGACTTGTTAATTTTGAAGTCTTCTTTGAACACTAACAGTCAGTCAGTTTACCAAGGAATAAAACAATGCAGTTATTAATAAAAAGAGTTGTAATGAGTGCATGAAAGATTTCCCAGCGCTAGCATCACTCCTTAATAGTAAGCCGACAATTTTTTTAGCCCACCCACATACCTTGAAAGAAACAATGCAGTTATTAATAAGAAGAAATTAAATGAATATTAGGTTGGTGCAAAAATAATGACGTAATAATATCGTTTTTTGTCAAAAAACAACATTATTACGTCATTATTTTTGCACCAACCTAATACATGCAATATTTCACAGCTCTAGTATCACTCCTTCATAGTCAGCCGACAAATTTTTCAGCCAAGCCTCGTACCTGGAAAGAAACAATGCAGTTATTAATAAGAAGAGTTGAAATTAATGCATGTAAGATTTCACAGCTCTAGCATCACTTGTTCATAGTCAGCCTATGAACTTTTCAGCCTAGCCTCGTTCCTGGAAAGAAACAATGCAGTTAGTAATAAGAAGAGTTGAAATTAATGCCTAGACGGGTTCAGGCTCTGTCTACCTCCCAAAGTTCGTACGGGTTCCTCTCTGCAAACGCAAAGAGTTCGACAGAAGGCGTCCGCAGTGAAAGACCGCGAGACGCCACTGAGTATTTATCAATCCACCCACGAGGATTAAATGTGGCACAAGGCCGGTTAAATGTGGGTATCTCCGAACCCGTAGGCTCGGCCAAATATATGGCCTTTGAACCCGCCTTGACGGGTTCAAGCCCTGTCTATCTCCCCGGACGAAACCTTGCCCTTCGGCAAAGTCTCGTACGGGTTCCTCTCTGCAAACGCAAAGAGTTCGACAGAAGGCGTCCGCAGTGAAAGATCGTGAGACGCCACTGAGTATTTATCAATCCACCCACGAGGATTAAATGTGGCACAAGGCCTGTTTAATGTGGGTATCTCCGAGCCCGTAGGCTCGGTCAAAAATATGGCCTTTGAACCCGCCTAGACGGGTTCAGGCTCTGTCTACCTCCCCGGACGAAACCTTGCCTTTGGGCAAGGCCTCGTCTGTGTTACTCTCTGCTAACGCCGAGAGTTGGACAGAAGGCATCCGCAGTGAAAGACGGCGAGACGCCACTGAGTATTTATTAGTTCACCCACGAGGACCAAATGTGGCATATGGCTGGTTTTATGTGGGTATCTCCGAGCCCGTAGGTTTGGCCAAAAATATGGCCTTTGAACCTGCCTAGACGGGTTCTGGCTCTGTCTACTTCCCCGGACGAAACCTTGCCCTTCGGCAAAGCCTCGTCCGGGTTCCTCTCTGCTAACGCAGAGTGTTGGACAGAAGGCGTCCGCAGTCAAAGACCGCGAGACGGCACTGAGTATTTATTAATCCACCCACGAGCATCAAATGTGACACAAGGCCGGTTTAATGTGGTTATCCCCGAGCCCGTAGGCTCGGCCAAAAATATGGCCTTTGAACCCGCCTTGACGGGTTCAGGCTCTTTCTACCTCCCTGGACGAAACCTTGCCCTTTGGCAAAGCCTCATCCGGGTTCCTCTCTGCTAACGCAGAGAGTTAGACAGAAGGCGTCCGCAGTCAAAGACCGCGAGACGCCACTGAGTATTTATCAATCCACCCACGATGATTAAATGTGGCACAAGGCCGGTTTAATGTGGGTTTCTTCGAGCCCGTAGGCTCGGCCAGAAATATGGTCTTTGAACCCGCCTTGACGGGTTCAGGCTCTGTCTACCTCCCTGGACGAAACGTTGCCCTTCGGCAAAGCCTCGTCCGGGTTCCTCTCTGATAACGCAGATAGTTGGACAGAAGGCGTCCGCAGTCAAAGACCGAGGGACAGCACTGAGCCGAACTGGCCACTGCTACTCCTACTATGTGGGAGAGTCTATTACAATAGAATATTTACTATGGCATAACAGTTTTGTAAGCAGTGAATTTATTACCGTCATAATGCATAAGTACTTAAGTGAAATAAGGAAATCATAAGTGGCACATTTAATGCGTGCGGCGTGTGTCATAATATGACATTTTTCTGCATTGGAGTCAGCAACGTCATTAGGTAAAGCCTTGTTAATAGGTGTTTGTTTTATGCCACTTAATTCTTTAACTTATTCACACCGTCAGTCTAAGTAGAGATATTACCTACATTACTTTCCTTAAGTACTTATTATTTATTACGATAATAAATTCACTATACCTACAAACCGCAGACGACAATTTCCATGTGTCGAAAGGTGAATGTCTGATTATAATGATTTTAGAAATTTCGTACTTCTGCTGTAGGCAGTTTTACGAAAGATCATTAACAATTTAAAAGAAAAGACGATCTTAAAAGTTAATAGACATAAAATATCTATACATTTCTATAAAGGATGATTAAATGAACAACTTCTGCATACCCCCTCCAATACTATATATAGCGGGTCACTTGTATTCGAGGATACCCGTCTGCTAGGGCGGCTAGCCAATCCCTATTGCAGACGCTTGCTAAGGCGCATTTATGTTTATTCAACACCCACAGATCCCACCTGTGGTTTATACTGCAACTATGCTGTGCAGACTTTAGTTACAGTTTCTGTGAAAGAGTGTGTTATCGAGCGTGATCAACAATTTGAAAAAGCCCAGCACGCTTAAGCCCTCGGCCACGATGACTATATATATATATACAAATATACAAAAATTAAAAGTGAAAATATTTTTTTAAATAAAACGTATTCTTACCTAAACACCCGGCAAAAATCTTTAAACATACAAATAGAAAAATGCCGTAAGAATTTTTGCCGTTAACAATAAAATTTAAAAAAAATCCAGACGACATGCATTTGAAGGATGTCAGATTTCATTGAAAAATACATCCCTACCCCTACCAAAACGTAACTAATAACTAATACACCAAAATACAGATATAATGAACACGCAGACAACACTTGTTTGGTTGAAGTGGATTTCTCTGTATCCTTAGAAACGTGAATTATGATTTTTGGTGTGTCTTTAAAAAGCAGTAATTTTAAAAGTTACTCCAAAATTCGCTTGAGGATGAAATGAAACTAATGTCTTTAATTACAAAATTAAATTCGGAGCTTTTAGCTTCCATTTTTGAAACGTGGTTAGAACTGTGTAGCGAAAAAAACATATTTTAAATCAATTAATTTATAATATTAATGCTCTGTAAATTTACATTGAGCACTATTTTTAAAAAATAAAAATATCTATAAGAACACCAGATTATATATCTTACTGTTCTTTCTTTATATATATATATATATATAATTTAAATGAAAAACAGGCCACTATAAGGCTCCATTGTAATAAATTATTTCACCAGAGAATTTTATTTTTCTATGGATCTTCAGACTTCACTTTCAAAGGTGAAAAGAAAAATGAATTTAAAATTTACACTTTTGACGGGTAGTATTAAGCTTATATAAGTTGAATTAGAGGGTAATGAGGAATGGTGTGAGAGACATGGTCGCGTTTAGAGAGGGAAGGGAGAGTTTAAAAGTTATCTTGATATTTCTCTTTATTACAATGCTTAATATTGAGGAAGGAGGAGGTAAGCATCAGACATTGACCTGTTTAATCGGGCAACTTAACGGAAATGATATGGGAATGAAACGATCTGACTTAACATTTCATCCTCCTTTGGACTATCCATTCGGATTACCAAGAATTTTGTTACTTATATATATATATATATATATATATATATATATATATATATATACATATTAGGTTGGTGCAAAAATAATATCGTTTTTTGACATTAAAAAATACGTCAGAAAACGACATTATTTTTGCACCAACCTAATATATATCAAACGGGTTTCATTGAATGAATATATACATATGATGTCTATTTTATATACTGATCCTTTCTAGTTCTCTAATCAGTTTCCTTGATGCTAAGAAATTTATCAGGAAGATGTAGTTTTTCCTACTCAAGTACATTCAATCTCCTCCAAGATCATCCTCAGGGTTAAATTACAAAGTCAAATTTATTGTAACTGTGATTTTGTTGTGATGGTATTTTTTTTTAAAATACGCATGAACGCGCTCTGTTATAATTATTTTAACATTTTAAATTTATACGTTGTAGCTACGGAATTTTTTGCAAGAAAAAGCATTTCAATATAAGGGAGCTGACCGAAAATTGTTGGAATGCAAAATGGCATTAATGTTTGATTGAAGATATACTGCATGCATCATATCTATCTATCTATATATCTATATGCAGCATATATATATATATATATATATATATATATATATATATATATATATATATATATGGTATAAAATGACAATTGGAAAAACATCTTAGATTTTGACGACGCGTTTCGTCTTCCGACTTTTTCAAGGCAAAAATGAAATCGAAATGTTCTTGTTGTTATAGTTACATTAAAAAATCTAAATTTAAAAAGTTAGACGCTTCTGTCTAAGCCTTTTTTTATGTTTAATGTAAATTTCCTCTATACTAAGAGATTTTTTTTCCATGTCGAGAATATAGTTAAATTCCCAGATCAATTCTGTGGACAAAACAAATTGGTATAAAATGACAATTGGAAAAAAAATCTTAGATTTTGCCGACTGGGAATATATATATATATATATATATATATATATGGATGTATAGTTGCGCCTAATCTCGAATTGTTCATGTGGGTATGTTTGTGCGTGCACCTCTACGTGTGTGTGTTTCTGTGTGTAAGAGTGTCATCCCAAAACGGACACAGAGGAGGATTTCCCCCTCCCAACATCAAACATAATCAACCACAAACAAGCATAAATAGATTCAATTTTGATGATCGCAAAAGCGTGAAACCCAGGGTCACAAACTCATATTCATACAAATGAATAGTGATTCTCTAAGCGTAGCTTAGATGTGGCACAAGGACGAAATTAGGGTCACCCAATGAGGATCGAACTCACTACTCAGTCATAATTGCTCTAGCGAGCCAAGCTTGCCAACCATTACACCGCCTCGAGGTGCCCATCCATACAGATGAATATGTTAGCTCTATCACTGATATTGAGCACTTTCCAATATGTAACGCGCATATTACAAAAACCGTTTTCTTTTTTTTTTTTTAATTTAATTATATTAATTTATAATATATAAATCTTTTAAGATTCTGCATTAATTTCATCCCGTTAGGTGATATTGTTATTAAGTGAAAAATATTATAATTACTAATCAAAAATTGAATAGACTCAGATATATATATATATATATATATATATATATATATATATATATATATATATATATATATATATATATATATATATATATATATATATATATGTGTGTGTGTGTGTGTATACGAACATTTCATTGAATACGACAGACAAGGTGCTTTTATTTAGTTTTATTTATACAATTTCTCATGCGATCTAATAATATTTTTCTTTTCAGATGATAAAATATTTAATCCTTGAAAATGGCTAAACGTATAGCCGAAAGCGCTCGGATAAAAATAAACATTCGGACAGTTTTTATAGAATTTATCATCCGAAAAAAAAAAAAAACTATTAGATCGCATGAGAAATTGTATAAAAAACTAAATCAAAGTACATTGTCTGTCGTATTCAATGAAATGTGCATGAAAGAAGGATTGCTGCCAAAATACACAATTTTTAAATATATATATATATATATATATACATATATATATATGGGTGTCTATTTGTGTGTGTATTTAACGTCTACATCCTTCTTTGTTTTATCATTTCTTCATATCTATGTTTTAATACTGATTTTCCTTATTTCCCGCTTTTTTTTTATCTCCTCGCGAGACTTATGTCAGGTTGTCAGTTTGAGCATGCACACTCCTATTTCTGATTCCTGCATATGCCCAGACTTCTACGATAACATCTGTTAAAAGGAAACCATTCCTTTCTTTCCTAAGATCTTTCAGTGCTGAGTCTAGGGATCACACGTACTTGATATTTTTTTTTTATTTTTTTTTATTACATCATGTTTTGTGGGTTCCACTTGACTTCTACAGTACAGCGAACATTTTGTTTGTCTCTGGGTGATTCCTGGTTTGAAGTTTTGATGATAGACTTGTGTAGCCAACGTCAGCTTGAGAACTGAGGGAGATAGAAATGCTGACTAGGTGGATGTCGGAGAAAAGTGTAGACACTAGGAAAACGTTTCCTTTTATCTACCGTCTCCATTTCGAACGTTGGCAACTAAGTCTCTCTACAACTTCCTTGGTAAGCAGGCAAGACGACTGAATGGAACATATACAAATCTACTTAGAAAAATCCAGAACATCAGTTGGAGATCCCATGCAACGCTTAACAAAATTTACGGAGAATCTCTCTTAAGCTCAAACAAAAACGATTACAGTTTGCCGGCCGCTACCACCGAGCGGACAGAGAAATCGTCTCATCCTTACTCCTATGGCATCCTTCTGGAAGTGTCTTCCCGCGAATATTGACTTTCACAGATACCATAGCTCGGGACAGAGGGTTGGACATTGGGGATCTGGGGACAGAAATGCAGGACCGAAAAGTGTGGAATGGGGGTGGCAGTTGAGTTACGACCAACCATAGGGAGGTCGAAGGATGATGGTGATGAAACTGGTTAGGTAGGAAAATCGACGTTTCTTACCTTTTGCTCTTCTTGCCTTTAATTTTCACTATGGGTATCAAATTCCCAAGGTGTTCTTTCCTCACTCTCTGTCTCAGAAATTTAAACAGTCTCTAATTGATATTGAAATTAATAGTCATTTTTGTTTACATTCTCCTCGGAAATTCCAACTTGCTAACATGATCTGTCCATGATATTCTCAGTATCCTTCAGTAGAACAAAATCTCTGTTGCCAACAGTTTTCTCTTCATCGCTGAAGAAATTATCCACGATTCAGTAGCATATATGAGGCGTAAATATTATGTAACACTTGAGAATTCTTTGTTTTTAAGGAAATGTTCCAATTTCTTACTGTTTTGCGAGTTCATATCCCGATCTATGTCTAATCTATATACTTATGTACGTCACTAGCAGCATGGCCCGGCGTTGCCCGTGCTTGATTCAAAAATCGTAGGACTCATACAGCAATCGCTATCACTTGACTTAAAATATTTTTGCCCTTCCTTGCTTTTAAAGGAGTGCCCTTTGCCATACTGATGTTGCTACATGCCTTACTTCTTGCCTATATCACACTGCGAATTTTTTCTAAGCTCTATACTAAACATTAAATCTGTTACGAAAAAAAAACTAAACAAAATGAACACAAAACGATCAGCTTTAAAAAAGGACTCGTATCTGGAAAAACCAAATGAAAAAAGAATGTTAACAACAAATACTTTTTCACACCCAACCCAGTTCTGAGGAATCAGAATCAACGTTGAGTTTAACCAAGCGAATGAGCCAATTGGAGTAAAGTGTCATGCAGATTTAAATTTTTTCCCACTTGTGACGAATGGAGCTATCGATTTTTTTGGCATGCTAGCATGCTAGTTAACATTCGTGTCAGTCAGCTGTTGGCTCTCATGCTGGCCAATAGAATCTTCCTGCCTGTTTGTGGCAGCCAGCTATAGGATCTCACTCTGGCCAGTAGAAAATGGCCGCAAACTACATGAAAACTGCCGTAGAAGCATGAAAAAATCGATTATTTCCACTATCGATGTTGAGTTGGGAAATGCAAAGCCGGTATTGGCCTTTCCGCTAACTTGGAGCATGTGCATGTAAATTTTGGTGCAAATCCGTCGAAAATTGCGGCCGTGCATTCGTTACACACACACACACACACACACACACACACACACACACACATCCTGCCTTTTATAGATAGAGATTGCATTTCAGAAAAAAAGAAAACTATATATGATTGGCAGAGGTGGAATAAGAACCAACGCCACGAAGATCATACCCAAATCTCTGTCCTTTCCATATATAACATGCGTTATTGCATTTCAGAAAAATATATATGATGAGTAGAAATCCAACCTACGCCACCGAATAACTTAGACAAGCGCCTTACAACATTCCGCCACTGAAAGAAGTTCACATCACGTTCTTTGCCCTTTCTATTTTATATACACGTGTCACTGCATTTCAGATAAAGATTGATGGATGCGGGATAAGACGCCACGCAACCGAACTGACAACTGCCTTTGACCAGCACTTTACGCCGCTCCGCCACTCTACCAAGTACGTAATCCAAAACCTGCCCTTTCTATTCATATACATCAATGTATTTCAGCAAAATAGATAAACATTGGGAGGGAAGTGATACGAAGCCACGCATCCGAACAGACAGGTGCCTTCAACCAGCACTTTATCCCGCTCGGCCACTCTACGGAATATATAATCCAAAATCTGTCCTTTTCCATTTCAGCAAAATAGAAAACCATACACGACTGGCCGAAGTGGGAAACGAACAAACGCCTCTGAGGATATTAGTGCCTTAAACAGCTCGGCCACGCAAATAAGTCGGTATTTCACAATCTGTCCTTTTCCATTATTTAGATGCGTCAATGCATTTCAGCAAAATAGATAAACATTAGGAGAGTAGTGATACGAAACGACGCATCCGAACAGACAGGTGCCTTAATGCAGCGACTTATCCCGCACTGCTACTCAACCAGACTGTTATACCGCAATCTATACTTTACATTTACTTATATTAGGTTGGTGCAAAAATAATGACGTAATAATGTCGTTTTTTGACTTATTTTTTAACGTCAAAAAACGACATTATTACGTCATTATTTTTGCACCAACCTAATATTAGGTTGGTGCAAAAATAATATCGTTTTTTGACGTACGTCAAAAAACGATATTATTTTAGCACCAGCCTAATATTTCCTTTCGATTACAGCAAAGTATGATTGACTGAGGCGGGATTCGGACCTATTCCTCCACAAAGAATGGTGCTTTAAAGAAGGCCTTTGCTTATTGGGCCACTATACCAACACCGGATTTTTGGACCAGTCCTTTCAATTTACTTATATTAGGTTGGTGCAAAAATAATGTCGTTTTCTCACATATGTTACTATGTGAGAAAACGACATTATTTTTGCACCAACCTAATATAACATATTGCATTTCAGTAAAATGGAGAAATATATACGATTGGCCGAGTGGGATTCGAATCCACGGATCCAAAGAGACAAGAACATAAACCAGCGTGTTCGACCATTCGGCAAATCTACGACGTCGAACTGTAAATATCTGACATTTAATTATAAACGTCATTGCATTCAAGCAAAACAGCACTTTATACACGTAGGATTCGAAAACGGGCCTGCAAAGAGACTGAAGACGCAAGCAAACGACTTCGACCGCTCGGACATTCTACAATTCCGCGATCGCCCTTCCTGTCTTATCGATTTACTTATAGTGATTTTCCAAGCGGAGCTTAGATGTGGCACAAGGCCGTAATTAAGGGGCACCCAGTGATCATCGAACTCACTACTCAGTTGTAATTGTTCTAGCGTGACAAACTTGCTAACCATTACACCGCCTTGGGTCGCCCTCTACCAATTTACTTATATGCCTCATTGCATTTCAGCAAAATGGAAATCTACCGGCCAAGGTGGGATTTGAAACCACGCCTCCGAAAAACAGCTCGAAATTACAAAGAACATTACATTTCCAGTCGCATACCTATCCTTTTATACACCTCACTGCATTTCAGCAATACAGCAAAATACATAAGATAGACAGAGACAGGATTCGAACCCACGTCTTAAAACATCGACTGAGAACGCTCGGGCGTTTTGCCAAATTCACGTTCTCACTAACTGTCCAATCCATTTACATATACGCCTCATTAGATTCCAGGAAAATATGAAAATACATGTAATGGGCAAAGGCGGGATTCGAACACAAGCCCCCGAAAAGACTGACACTTTAAACATAGATAGCTCGACCACTATCCTATACGTTTATTTAAATGCCAGAGTTAATTTCTGTAAAACAGAAAACGAAGTCCGATTGGCAGACATGAAACCAATGCATCGAAGAGAATGGTGAGTTAAGCCAGCGTTTTGACCGATCGGACAGGCACCCTCTTTCGTATACCTAACATCAGTCTTATCGTCTAGCGCATATGCGTCATTGCATTTGTGCAAAACAGAAAACTATTTGAGTGGCGGACGTGGGATTCGAATCCACGACTCCAAAGACAAAGATACCTTAAACCATCAACTTACACGCCTCGGTCACTCAATTTCACACCGATCTCGGTCCTATACATTTAATTAAACACCTCATTGAAATTCTGCAAAACGGAAACCCATATATAATTAGGATAGCGGTTGATTCAAGCACACGACTCTGAAGAAAAAAAAAAAGTACCGTGAACCTTAGACCGCTCGGCCAATCTACCTACTTTCTGATGGCCATACTGTGTCCTTCCATTTACTTAGATGAGTCATTGCATTTCTACAGAACAGAAAACTAAAAATGAAAGAAAAGAATCGACGAGATTCGAAACCACGCCTCCGAAGAAACTGGTGCCGTAAACAAGCGGCTGGGACAGTCTACATCACATAGCCGTTACATCTATGGCCTATCCGTATACCTATATGCTTCATTGCATTTCTGCAAAATAGAAAATCTATATATGATTCCAATGCACGCCACCGGAGAAACTGGAGCCTTAAACCAGCGATTTAGACCGATCGGCAACTATATCAAATGTGAATGCGATATATCCATCATATCATTTTACGTATAGGCCTCATTGAATTTCTGAAAAAATGCGGAAACAATATACGAAATGCAGTGTTGGAACTCGAACGCAAGTCACAGAAGAGACGCTAGGTTACCCTATCTTATATGGAAGCCAAACATTGCCAGATGTGGGATACGAAACTACGTTTACGAAGAAACTAGTAACTTAAACCAGCGACTAAAACCACTCGGCCACTCTACCTCACACACACGCTGCTTCCTTTTACCTATATGCCTCATTGCTTTTCCACAAAACAGAACAATGTACACGATTGGCGGCGGCGGGATCCGAACCCACGCCTCCGAAAAGACTGACGCCTTAAACCATCCAGCCACTCTACCTCTTGCGTACACCGTTTCACTTCCTATCCTTTTACCTATATGCCTCATTGCTTTTCCACAAAACAGAACAATGTACACGATTGGCGGCGGCGGGATCCGAACCCACGCCTCCAAAAAGACTGACGCCTTAAACCATCCAGCCACTCTACCTCTTGCGTACACCGTTTCACTTCCTATCCTTTTACCTATATGCCTCATTGCTTTTCCACAAAACAGAACAATGTACACGATTGGCGGCGGCGGGATCCGAACCCACGCCTCCAAAAAGACTGACGCCTTAAACCATCCAGCCACTCTACCTCTTGCGTACACCGTTTCACTTCCTATCCTTTTACCTATATGCCTCATTGCTTTTCCACAAAACAGAACAATGTACACGATTGGCGGCGGCGGGATCCGAACCCACGCCTCCGAAAAGACTGACGCCTTAAACCATCCAGCCACTCTACCTCTTGCGTACACCGTTTCACTTCCTATCCTTTTACCTATATGCCTCATTGCTTTTCCACAAAACAGAACAATGTACACGATTGGCGGCGGCGGGATCCGAACCCACGCCTCCGAAAAGACTGACGCCTTAAACCAGCCAGCCACTCTACCTCTTGCGTACACCGTTTCACTTCCTATCCTTTTACCTATATGCCTCATTGCTTTTCCACAAAACAGAACAATGTACACGATTGGCGGCGGCGGGATCCGAACCCACGCCTCCGAAAAGACTGACGCCTTAAACCATCCAGCCACTCTACCTCTTGCGTACACCGTTTCACTTCCTATCCTTTTACCTATATGCCTCATTGCTTTTCCACAAAACAGAACAATGTACACGATTGGCGGCGGCGGGATCCGAACCCACGCCTCCGAAAAGACTGACGCCTTAAACCATCCAGCCACTCTACCTCTTGCGTACACCGTTTCACTTCCTATCCTTTTACCTATATGCCTCATTGCTTTTCCACAAAACAGAACAATGTACACGATTGGCGGCGGCGGGATCCGAACCCACGCCTCCAAAAAGACTGACGCCTTAAACCATCCAGCCACTCTACCTCTTGCGTACACCGTTTCACTTCCTATCCTTTTACCTATATGCCTCATTGCTTTTCCACAAAACAGAACAATGTACACGATTGGCGGCGGCGGGATCCGAACCCACGCCTCCGAAAAGACTGGCGCCTTAAACCATCCAGCCACTCTACCTCTTGCGTACACCGTTTCACTTCCTATCCTTTTACCTATATGCCTCATTGCTTTTCCACAAAAGAGAACAATGTACACGATTGGCGGCGGCGGGATCCGAACCCACGCCTCCAAAAAGACTGACGCCTTAAACCATCCAGCCACTCTACCTCTTGCGTACACCGTTTCACTTCCTATCCTTTTACCTATATGCCTCATTGCTTTTCCACAAAACAGAACAATGTACACGATTGGCGGCGGCGGGATCCGAACCCACGCCTCCAAAAAGACTGACGCCTTAAACCATCCAGCCACTCTACCTCTTGCGTACACCGTTTCACTTCCTATCCTTTTACCTATATGCCTCATTGCTTTTCCACAAAACAGAACAATGTACACGATTGGCGGCGGCGGGATCCGAACCCACGCCTCCGAAAAGACTGACGCCTTAAACCATCCAGCCACTCTACCTCTTGCGTACACCGTTTCACTTCCTATCCTTTTACCTATATGCCTCATTGCTTTTCCACAAAACAGAACAATGTACACGATTGGCGGCGGCGGGATCCGAACCCACGCCTCCAAAAAGACTGACGCCTTAAACCATCCAGCCACTCTACCTCTTGCGTACACCGTTTCACTTCCTATCCTTTTACCTATATGCCTCATTGCTTTTCCACAAAACAGAACAATGTACACGATTGGCGGCGGCGGGATCCGAACCCACGCCTCCAAAAAGACTGACGCCTTAAACCATCCAGCCACTCTACCTCTTGCGTACACCGTTTCACTTCCTATCCTTTTACCTATATGCCTCATTGCTTTTCCACAAAACAGAACAATGTACACGATTGGCGGCGGCGGGATCCGAACCCACGCCTCCGAAAAGACTGACGCCTTAAACCATCCAGCCACTCTACCTCTTGCGTACACCGTTTCACTTCCTATCCTTTTACCTATATGCCTCATTGCTTTTCCACAAAACAGAACAATGTACACGATTGGCGGCGGCGGGATCCGAACCCACGCCTCCGAAAAGACTGACGCCTTAAACCATCCAGCCACTCTACCTCTTGCGTACACCGTTTCACTTCCTATCCTTTTACCTATATGCCTCATTGCTTTTCCACAAAACAGAACAATGTACACGATTGGCGGCGGCGGGATCCGAACCCACGCCTCCGAAAAGACTGACGCCTTAAACCATCCAGCCACTCTACCTCTTGCGTACACCGTTTCACTTCCTATCCTTTTACCTATATGCCTCATTGCTTTTCCACAAAACAGAACAATGTACACGATTGGCGGCGGCGGGATCCGAACCCACGCCTCCGAAAAGACTGACGCCTTAAACCATCCAGCCACTCTACCTCTTGCGTACACCGTTTCACTTCCTATCCTTTTACCTATATGCCTCATTGCTTTTCCACAAAACAGAACAATGTACACGATTGGCGGCGGCGGGATCCGAACCCACGCCTCCGAAAAGACTGACGCCTTAAACCATCCAGCCACTCTACCTCTTGCGTACACCGTTTCACTTCCTATCCTTTTACCTATATGCCTCATTGCTTTTCCACAAAACAGAACAATGTACACGATTGGCGGCGGCGGGATCCGAACCCACGCCTCCGAAAAGACTGACGCCTTAAACCATCCAGCCACTCTACCTCTTGCGTACACCGTTTCACTTCCTATCCTTTTACCTATATGCCTCATTGCTTTTCCACAAAACAGAACAATGTACACGATTGGCGGCGGCGGGATCCGAACCCACGCCTCCAAAAAGACTGACGCCTTAAACCATCCAGCCACTCTACCTCTTGCGTACACCGTTTCACTTCCTATCCTTTTACCTATATGCCTCATTGCTTTTCCACAAAACAGAACAATGTACACGATTGGCGGCGGCGGGATCCGAACCCACGCCTCCAAAAAGACTGACGCCTTAAACCATCCAGCCACTCTACCTCTTGCGTACACCGTTTCACTTCCTATCCTTTTACCTATATGCCTCATTGCTTTTCCACAAAACAGAACAATGTACACGATTGGCGGCGGCGGGATCCGAACCCACGCCTCCGAAAAGACTGGCGCCTTAAACCATCCAGCCACTCTACCTCTTGCGTACACCGTTTCACTTCCTATCCTTTTACCTATATGCCTCATTGCTTTTCCACAAAACAGAACAATGTACACGATTGGCGGCGGCGGGATCCGAACCCACGCCTCCGAAAAGACTGACGCCTTAAACCATCCAGCCACTCTACCTCTTGCGTACACCGTTTCACTTCCTATCCTTTTACCTATATGCCTCATTGCTTTTCCACAAAACAGAACAATGTACACGATTGGCGGCGGCGGGATCCGAACCCACGCCTCCGAAAAGACTGACGCCTTAAACCATCCAGCCTCTCTACCTCTTGCGTACACCGTTTCACTTCCTATCCTTTTACCTATATGCCTCATTGCTTTTCCACAAAACAGAACAATGTACACGATTGGCGGCGGCGGGATCCGAACCCACGCCTCCAAAAAGACTGACGCCTTAAACCATCCAGCCACTCTACCTCTTGCGTACACCGTTTCACTTCCTATCCTTTTACCTATATGCCTCATTGCTTTTCCACAAAACAGAACAATGTACACGATTGGCGGCGGCGGGATCCGAACCCACGCCTCCGAAAAGACTGGCGCCTTAAACCATCCAGCCACTCTACCTCTTGCGTACACCGTTTCACTTCCTATCCTTTTACCTATATGCCTCATTGCTTTTCCACAAAAGAGAACAATGTACACGATTGGCGGCGGCGGGATCCGAACCCACGCCTCCAAAAAGACTGACGCCTTAAACCATCCAGCCACTCTACCTCTTGCGTACACCGTTTCACTTCCTATCCTTTTACCTATATGCCTCATTGCTTTTCCACAAAACAGAACAATGTACACGATTGGCGGCGGCGGGATCCGAACCCACGCCTCCAAAAAGACTGACGCCTTAAACCATCCAGCCACTCTACCTCTTGCGTACACCGTTTCACTTCCTATCCTTTTACCTATATGCCTCATTGCTTTTCCACAAAACAGAACAATGTACACGATTGGCGGCGGCGGGATCCGAACCCACGCCTCCGAAAAGACTGACGCCTTAAACCATCCAGCCACTCTACCTCTTGCGTACACCGTTTCACTTCCTATCCTTTTACCTATATGCCTCATTGCTTTTCCACAAAACAGAACAATGTACACGATTGGCGGCGGCGGGATCCGAACCCACGCCTCCAAAAAGACTGACGCCTTAAACCATCCAGCCACTCTACCTCTTGCGTACACCGTTTCACTTCCTATCCTTTTACCTATATGCCTCATTGCTTTTCCACAAAACAGAACAATGTACACGATTGGCGGCGGCGGGATCCGAACCCACGCCTCCAAAAAGACTGACGCCTTAAACCATCCAGCCACTCTACCTCTTGCGTACACCGTTTCACTTCCTATCCTTTTACCTATATGCCTCATTGCTTTTCCACAAAACAGAACAATGTACACGATTGGCGGCGGCGGGATCCGAACCCACGCCTCCGAAAAGACTGACGCCTTAAACCATCCAGCCACTCTACCTCTTGCGTACACCGTTTCACTTCCTATCCTTTTACCTATATGCCTCATTGCTTTTCCACAAAACAGAACAATGTACACGATTGGCGGCGGCGGGATCCGAACCCACGCCTCCGAAAAGACTGACGCCTTAAACCATCCAGCCACTCTACCTCTTGCGTACACCGTTTCACTTCCTATCCTTTTACCTATATGCCTCATTGCTTTTCCACAAAACAGAACAATGTACACGATTGGCGGCGGCGGGATCCGAACCCACGCCTCCGAAAAGACTGACGCCTTAAACCATCCAGCCACTCTACCTCTTGCGTACACCGTTTCACTTCCTATCCTTTTACCTATATGCCTCATTGCTTTTCCACAAAACAGAACAATGTACACGATTGGCGGCGGCGGGATCCGAACCCACGCCTCCGAAAAGACTGACGCCTTAAACCATCCAGCCACTCTACCTCTTGCGTACACCGTTTCACTTCCTATCCTTTTACCTATATGCCTCATTGCTTTTCCACAAAACAGAACAATGTACACGATTGGCGGCGGCGGGATCCGAACCCACGCCTCCGAAAAGACTGACGCCTTAAACCATCCAGCCACTCTACCTCTTGCGTACACCGTTTCACTTCCTATCCTTTTACCTATATGCCTCATTGCTTTTCCACAAAACAGAACAATGTACACGATTGGCGGCGGCGGGATCCGAACCCACGCCTCCGAAAAGACTGACGCCTTAAACCATCCAGCCACTCTACCTCTTGCGTACACCGTTTCACTTCCTATCCTTTTACCTATATGCCTCATTGCTTTTCCACAAAACAGAACAATGTACACGATTGGCGGCGGCGGGATCCGAACCCACGCCTCCGAAAAGACTGACGCCTTAAACCATCCAGCCACTCTACCTCTTGCGTACACCGTTTCACTTCCTATCCTTTTACCTATATGCCTCATTGCTTTTCCACAAAACAGAACAATGTACACGATTGGCGGCGGCGGGATCCGAACCCACGCCTCCGAAAAGACTGACGCCTTAAACCATCCAGCCACTCTACCTCTTGCGTACACCGTTTCACTTCCTATCCTTTTACCTATATGCCTCATTGCTTTTCCACAAAACAGAACAATGTACACGATTGGCGGCGGCGGGATCCGAACCCACGCCTCCAAAAAGACTGACGCCTTAAACCATCCAGCCACTCTACCTCTTGCGTACACCGTTTCACTTCCTATCCTTTTACCTATATGCCTCATTGCTTTTCCACAAAACAGAACAATGTACACGATTGGCGGCGGCGGGATCCGAACCCACGCCTCCGAAAAGACTGGCGCCTTAAACCATCCAGCCACTCTACCTCTTGCGTACACCGTTTCACTTCCTATCCTTTTACCTATATGCCTCATTGCTTTTCCACAAAAGAGAACAATGTACACGATTGGCGGCGGCGGGATCCGAACCCACGCCTCCAAAAAGACTGACGCCTTAAACCATCCAGCCACTCTACCTCTTGCGTACACCGTTTCACTTCCTATCCTTTTACCTATATGCCTCATTGCTTTTCCACAAAACAGAACAATGTACACGATTGGCGGCGGCGGGATCCGAACCCACGCCTCCGAAAAGACTGACGCCTTAAACCATCCAGCCACTCTACCTCTTGCGTACACCGTTTCACTTCCTATCCTTTTACCTATATGCCTCATTGCTTTTCCACAAAACAGAACAATGTACACGATTGGCGGCGGCGGGATCCGAACCCACGCCTCCGAAAAGACTGACGCCTTAAACCAGCCAGCCACTCTACCTCTTGCGTACACCGTTTCACTTCCTATCCTTTTACCTATATGCCTCATTGCTTTTCCACAAAACAGAACAATGTACACGATTGGCGGCGGCGGGATCCGAACCCACGCCTCCGAAAAGACTGACGCCTTAAACCAGCCAGCCACTCTACCTCTTGCGTACACCGTTTCACTTCCTATCCTTTTACCTATATGCCTCATTGCTTTTCCACAAAACAGAACAATGTACACGATTGGTGGCGGCGGGATCCGAACCCACGCCTCCGAAAAGACTGGCGCCTTAAACCAGCCAGCCACTCTACCTCTTGCGTACACCGTTTCACTTCCTATCCTTTTACCTATATGCCTCATTGCTTTTCCACAAAACAGAACAATGTACACGATTGGCGGCGGCGGGATCCGAACCCACGCCTCCGAAAAGACTGACGCCTTAAACCATCCAGCCACTCTACCTCTTGCGTACACCGTTTCACTTCCTATCCTTTTACCTATATGCCTCATTGCTTTTCCACAAAACAGAACAATGTACACGATTGGCGGCGGCGGGATCCGTACCCACGCCTCCGAAAAGACTGGCGCCTTAAACCATCCAGCCACTCTACCTCTTGCGTACACCGTTTCACTTCCTATCCTTTTACCTATATGCCTCATTGCTTTTCCACAAAACAGAACAATGTACACGATTGGCGGCGGCGGGATCCGAACCCACGCCTCCGAAAAGACTGACGCCTTAAACCATCCAGCCACTCTACCTCTTGCGTACACCGTTTCACTTCCTATCCTTTTACCTATATGCCTCATTGCTTTTCCACAAAACAGAACAATGTACACGATTGGCGGGGGCGGGATCCGAACCCACGCCTCCGAAAAGACTGACGCCTTAAACCATCCAGCCACTCTACCTCTTGCGTACACCGTTTCACTTCCTATCCTTTTACCTATATGTCTCATTGCTTTTCCACAAAACTGAACAATGTACACGATTGGCGGCGGCGGGATCCGAACCCACGCCTCCGAAAAGACTGACGCCTTAAACCATCCAGCCACTCTACCTCTGGCGTACACCGTTTCACTTCCTATCCTTTTACCTATCTGTCTCATTGCTTTTCTACAAAACAGAAATCTGTACATGATTGGCAGAGGTGGGATTCGAACCCACGCCTCCGAAGAGACTGCTGCCTTAAACCAGCGCCTTAGACCGCTCGAACACTCTACCACAATTGCGTGTGCCGCACCACTTCTTATCCTTTTACCTATCTGTCTCATTGCTTTTCTACAAAACAGAAATCTGTACATGATTGGCAGAGGTGGGATTCGAACCCACGCCTCCGAAGAGACTGCTGCCTTAAACCAGCGCCTTAGACCGCTCGAACACTCTACCACAATTGCGTGTGCCGCACCACTTCTTATCCTTTTACCTATATGTCTCATTACTTTTCTACAAAATTGAAAGAGGTACATGTTGGCAGAGGTGGGATTCGAACCCACGCCTCCGAAGAGACTGCTGCCTTAAACCAGCGCCTTAGACCGCTCGAACACTCTACCACAATTGCGTGTGCCGCACCACTTCTTATCCTTTTACCTATATGTCTCATTACTTTTCTACAAAATTGAAAGAGGTACATGTTGGCAGAGGTGGGATTCGAACCCACGCCTCCGAAGAGACTGCTGCCTTAAACCAGCGCCTTAGACCGCTCGAACACTCTACCACAATTGCGTGTGCCGCACCACTTCTTATCCTTTTACCTATATGTCTCATTACTTTTCTACAAAATTGAAAGAGGTACATGTTGGCAGAGGTGGGATTCGAACCCACGCCTCCGAAGAGACTGCTGCCTTAAACCAGCGCCTTAGACCGCTCGAACACTCTACCACAATTGCGTGTGCCGCACCACTTCTTATCCTTTTACCTATATGTCTCATTACTTTTCTACAAAATTGAAAGAGGTACATGTTGGCAGAGGTGGGATTCGAACCCACGCCTCCGAAGAGACTGCTGCCTTAAACCAGCGCTGCCACTCTACCACTTGTGTATGCCGCTCCACTGCCTATCCTTTTACCCAAATGGAGAAAGAAGCCCTGGGAATTATTTTCGCAGTCACAAGATTTCATAGATATAACTATGGTAGATTTTTTACTCTACAGACGGATCACAATAGGTTGCTAAGATGGGGTACAATTCTACTGAATTACAATTTCAGATTGGAGTATCTACCAACAAAAAAATCGGGTATGCGGATGGTCTGTCGAGACTTATACCAACGAAAACAGATCCATTGGAAGACTCTGTAATCGCAGGCTTACGACATGAAGAAGATATCAGGACAGTACTATGTTGTACTGTTCGAAACCTCACCGTTACACTAGAAGAGATAAAAAATGAAGCAATAAATGATGAATTCATAAAAGAAACAAAAGCAAAAATAGCATAAAAAAATACGCAAATATCGGACAGCTTTTTCTTTATGCTACTTTATAACAAAAGGGTAGTAATTCCCAAAACATTACAAAAGCGAATTCTAAAGGATTTCCACATGGGCCATCCAGAAAAAATAGCAAGAAATCGCTAATGCGAAGCTATGTATATTGGCAACACATGGACCAGGACATTACATAAATGGTGGAAAAATGCAAGGGTTGTTCCTTAGCAGCCAAAGCACCGCCAATCATCCATAAGCCATGGCCCGTGACAGATCGTCCGTGGTCAAGAATACACGCAGATTATGCAGGTCCAATAGATGGTTTTTACTATTTGATCATAGTGGACAGTTATAGTAAATGACCGGAAGTGTTTCATTGCAAAAATCCTACTTCCGAAACTACCATAAATTGCCTCCACGAACTGTTTGTTCGATTTGGAGTAGTGGATTGTCTAGTCACAGATAATGGAACGCAATTCCCATCAGCGGACTTCCAAGAGTTTTGCAAAATTTTTCAAATCAAACATATCAAATCACCGCCGTATCACCCAAGATAAGATGGGCAAGCGGAGAGATTTGTTGATACACTCAAAAGAGCGTTAAGAAAAGCATATGATGTGCCTACGGAAAAAAAATTACAACAATTTTTACAGGTATATCGAATTACGCCAAATAATGCTACGCCATCGGCATTATCACCCGCAGAAGTGATGTTCGCCAGAAAAATCAGATCAGTATTTGATAAGTTGCTACCAAAGCAAACGAAGCAAATAACACAGTCGTGCGTACTAAAAAGAAAATTCCACCCAGGAGAAAAAGTTTTTTTTAAAGCATATAAAAACAATACATCTTACTGGGAACAAGGTACAATTGAAAAAAGAATCGGGTATATGGTTTACATAGTACTGGGACCCAAATTCTCACATAAAAGACACGTAAACCAAATAAGAAAGATACTTTTAGAGAATTCTAACGGTCCACCTCAGGAAGAAGTGATGGATACGATTTTCGATACATTTGATATACAATGGCCGCAAACAATGCCAGAACCACGAAAATCGTCCAGAAAAAGGAAGTTCACATAACCTTTGGTAATAGATCCAAAGAGAAAAAATATTAAAAACCCTTGCTACGCAAAAGCTACGGGTGGCTGTTATGGGAACTTACCCATAATAATAATAATGGACTATTCCTGACATTATAGATACTGCGCCTCTCAAGAGGTATAAGGGGAGATTGTAAGACAAGGAGAGATAATTGAGAGCATATTGTAAGGACATTGGAATAGTGATACTTGTCGAGACAACATAGTTCACTCTAACCAAATCTGATAGTCATTACTAATACTTCTACTTCTTTGTATTATATTTCTGTTTGTAATATATCTTTGTATTCCATACCTGTGTTCGTGTTATTCTTTCATTGGTTCTAACCTTGGACCATCACCGTCGTACAAGGAACTTGGACCATAACACAAAGTAAAATGTGGCACCTAGACATTATGAATGTAGCCGCAGTGCTAGACTGGCAACAAGGTCTCATCAATGTACATTTGAATCTGATAGATGTAACCGTAAGTTCTATGCTGACAGTTTCTTCTATCGCACTTCTCGCTTGTGGAACTCTCTTCCGGTTCTATGCTTTCCAATCAACTTTAATCTGCAAGAATTTAAAGGCAATGCCAATCGTTATCTGTTGTCTACCTGTTTTACTTTTCTATACTCGCTCCTTAGTAATGTTTCTGTTTTCTCATTCATTTACCCCCAGTAACCCTTTCTGTGTTAGTGGCTTTATTGCCTTGCTTGAAGTGATACTAGTTAAAAGAGAAACCGTCTCAGACATGTTGTAATAATTTTCTTTAATTATTTCACCTTAAGCAAGGCAAATGAAAGAGGTGACTGGGTGTGAGAAAAAATCAATGAATTTCTCTCTCACATACTGTATGGAAATCCCTCCTCTCTCTCTCTCTCTCTCTCTCTCTCTCTATATATATATATATATATATATATATATATATATCAAGGCCCTCCATAACTTCCTGTTTTTTGTAGCCCTTAGTAGATTTAGTCTTCATCAGTCAGTTATGCGCAATGCGTGATACACGCTTAGGCGATCATGTATCTTTTGATACATGACTGCAGAGGCAGATTTTCTTCCGCAGTAAGTTGCTATTTCTTTTTGTGGTAGCCAGTTGCCATCCAAGGCAATAGAACCCGGTCTGTCCTGTTATTTACCCATAGCTGAGGGGCGACGAAGACGATTCATACATTTCCCAAGGGTATTAGAACATAAGTGAATGTAATCGATTCGACTGGAAAGTCAGTCAGTTATGTGTCGTGCGTGATTCATACGTAGACGATCATTTATCTTTCGATACATGACTGAAGAGGCAGATTGTTCTGCCTCGCCAGTAGGTTGCCATTTCTTTCTGCAGTAGACCAGTTGCCATCCAAGCCTATAGAACCCGGTCCGTCTCGTTATTTACCCGTAGCCGAGGGGAGAAGAAGAAGATTCACAACTTTCCCAAGGGTATTAACACGTAAGTGAAGGTAATGGATTCGACTGGGATTCGAAATCGGCTCTTCAATTCATCAATCTAATCCGCTATTACACCACCCGTTTTCTAAACTCTGTTCTACCAATCATTTGCTGATTTTCTCTGTCCCCTTTGCTTTCAATATATCCTGTGAGTGTCTAATTTTCCACGCTGTCTTTCATTATTATGTGACCGATATTTCTGTTGCTTCACGTCTCTTCTTCCTTCGTAAGGAGATTGTCCAGCATTCACTTCCATGTAGGAGGACCGATATTACATTGCAGTACTCTTTTCTTTGATTCCAACTGTTTTCCTGTTTCTTAATACTTTGCCCAACATTTAGAAGGCATCTTTCGCTAGATGGCGGCAGATTTTTGTGCCACATTTTTCTATAGTATTTTAAAATGATTCCTAAAAATTTAAATTTTTGCACTTCTTTAATTTCAGTGACCCAAATTTGTAATTCGCATGTTCTGCTGTTTCATTTACTGACACATATAATGTTGCGTCGTAAATAGGAAAAGTTGATGATGCACATAGAGAATATAAGAAGTAGATTATTCCGGAGAATAATATGCTACAAGGTTGAGAACACAGAATTATGTAATAGTAATCATTAACTCCCGCCTCAGTGAGAGAGAGTACTGTTCAAATAGTCTTAGATCAGTCCGTCTTGTGGTGGTGTTCAGCTACTCCACAACACATATATTCTGTCATCTTAGAGTCCATGCTTAGTCCTTTCCTCTCGCCTTCCCTTATCAAGTTCTGTAGGAGTATCTAGAGTTTACTTTCTGTGTATGTTATTAACAATATGACATTTGCATATTTAATGCTGTCAAGGATATGGCAATAATAGGAAATTTGGCAGGACTTCCAGTTGTCTCAGGATTGCATCACTGTCAAGGTTGAACAAGACCAGTGAGAAGAAAGTTCGTTGTCGCTTCCTATTTTTGTGCGTTAATGAAGTCATTATATGCTAACTCCTTTCAAAGAGGAAGAATCAAATGCGATGGAATTTTAAGAGGGGCGAGTCACTTCGGAGGGGATAATTCGAATCCCACCTCTGCCAATCATGAATAGTTTTCTGATTTACAGAAATGTAATGAGGCATGTAAGAAACCAAATAGGACAGAAGGGCAAATCAAATGAGGTAGAGTGACGGAGAGGTCTAAAGTGTACCCCATCACTGCCAATCATGTTCAGATTTCTGTTTTGTAGAAAAGAAATGAGATATATAGGTAAAAGGATGAGAAGTGGAGCAACAGACACAAGTGGCAGAGTGGCCGAGCGGTTTAAGACGCACAGTATAAAGCACCGGATACTTCGGAGGCTTGTGTTCGAAACCCACCTGTAACAATCATGTACCTAATTCAATTTTGTAGAAAAGCAGTGAGACAGACAGGCAAAAGGATAGGAAGAGTAGAACTAACGCGCAAGTGGTAGAGTGGTCGAGCGGTCTCAGGCGCTGGCTTAAGGCACCAGTCTCACCGGAAGCGCCGGTTCGGATACCAACTCTGCAAATCATGCACCTATTTCAGTTATATAGAAAGGCAATGAGACATATAGGGAAAAGAATAGGATGTAAAACAGCGAACGCAAGTGGTAGAGTGGCCTAAGACGTTGGTTTAAGGCACCAGACACTTCGGAGGCCTGGGTTCGAATCCCGCCTCTGCCAATTATTGTGACGTCGTCCCCTGGTCGCAGCGCCAACCGTGTCGTTGTATCCCAGTCTACCACGGCACCAACGGTGACGTCCTACTTTTATGCCCAGTCTGCCTACCCACGTTGTGATTTGATCTAGGCAGAGGAAATCAATCAGTCATCGGGGCCGTACTGCAAACCGAGTCCAACGGGGGTGATACCACAAAAATACGCATAAAAGGCAATAAAATGAAAACTCAAAAGTTCAAAGTATCAAAGAAAAAGGTAACAAACTTTATGTCTAGTTGTTCGATACATAGGACTGCATCTATCTCCCGACCCGTTCTATGGATTGTGGCACGTCGTTTTCCACTAGGCAAGTTTTAACACTTCAAGTCGTCTGCTCTCCAAGAAATTGGTGTTTTGGTGGGTCTTTGGACGAAAGTCAAAAGAAAAACTTATTTCGGTGATCTGGATCTAAGTCGCTCTTCAAAATAATTGTTCTTGGTTTGAAGAGATGGTCCGGAAAATGTGCGGGAATCTGGTCAACTATCTGCGAGGCTTGCCTCAACCGGAGACTGACTCTGGAAAATGCTGGGACTCGACTCATTTCTGCTCGTTGTGGCTTCGTTTATATGGGCGCCGACCAAAACCGGGGTGAGTTTGTCGGCGCTGGGGGGTTCCTCGATAATTCTAAATACATATCCACCTCTCTGGTTAGGAATTTCCACCTTTTTCCATTTTTGGGAACCTTTCCTCACTCCCACCTTCTCATCATACTTCAGAGGGGCGTGAACTGCCCTACCCACATCTTCGTGGCAACCTCTCTTACTCATCCTCCAGATGGGCGGCAACAGCCTCCCTCGTGCATCACGTGTTTACCACTCGACCAATGATGTCATAGTCGGGCGTGGACGAATCTGCGGCTTTGTTTCAGGAAGAGAAAAAAATATCTTGCTTAAAAAAAAAATTATCTCTTCCCTTTTCTTCCCCTTAATGGTTTATCATTTCTCCAGCCGCGAACGGGACAATATGACAATGGCGGTCATAACTCTTGTTCTACACGTGGTTTACGTCGCTAATTATCAGAATGTGTGGTCTTCTCGACACGGTCTCAAAAAGGAACATCTCCAAAGTTCCAGTCCGTCTGTCGCCTCGAAGAAAGAAAGAAAACACATTCATTTCCTTCGGTACAAATTCCTGATAACAAAATTTTATTATCGCAGGCCAAGGATGCTCGTGGGTGTTTTTTTTTTAATTTTTCATATCTGACCAAGTCCTTTCAGTTGTCTGTTTTTCGTCACTTAACGAAATAACATTTTCATTTGAATTTTTCTTTCTTTCTCTGGCCAGTCGGTCTGTAGTTGATAATAAGATGTCTTCCCGTACCAATAGCTTGTTTTCATATCCTTAGATAACACGGCCGATGCCAAAACATATCTGATTCTTTCCTTCCTTCCCTTTCTTTTTACTCAGAATTTCCCTGTCATTGTAATGACACTCTTTCGCCATTTGTTACTTATCAAAATATCCTTTTATCCATTGTCTCTTAGCTGTGTGTGTGTTCTTGCTTAACACTCACGATTCGGTTCTTAGCCTCTCCTTTCCTTCTTTCCTTTCTTTTCCCTTTCTGCCTCGTTAAATGGTGCCACATTATGAACCTATTTCAATTTTGCAGAAAAGCAATGAGACATATAGGGAAATGATAGGAAGTGGAGCAACGAACGCAAGTGGTAGAGTGGACGAGCGGTCTACGGAGCTGGTTTAAGGCGCCACTCTCTTCGGAGGCGTGGGTTCGAATCCCACCCCTGCCAATCATGATCCTATTTCAGTTTTGTGGAAAAGCAATGAGACATATAGGGAAATGATAGGAAGTGGAGCAACGAACGCAAGTGGTAGAGTGGCCGAGCGGGCTAAGGCGCTGGTTTAAGGCTCCTGTCTGTTCGTAGGGGTGGGTTCGAAGCCCACATCTGCCAATCATGAACCCATTTCAATTTTGTAGAAAAGCAATGTTACATATGGGGAAATGATAGGAAGTGGAGCAACGAACGGAAGTGCTAGAGTGGCCGAGCGGTCTAAGGCGCTGGTTTAAGGCACCTGTCTCTTCGGAGACTTGAGTTCGTATCCCACCTCTGTCTAATCGTGAACCTATTTCAATTTTGTAGAAAAGCAATGAAACATATAGTGAAAAGGATAGGTACTGGAGGAACGACCACAAGTGGTAGAGTGGCTAAGTTGTCTAAGGTGCTGTTTTAAGGCACCAGTCTCTTTGGAGGCCTGGGTTCGAATGTCACCTCTTCCAATCATGAACCTGTTACAATTCTGTAGAAATGCAATGAGACATATAGGGAAAAGGATAGGAGGTGGAGCCACGACTACAAGTGGCAGAGTGGCCGAGCGGTCTAGGGCGCTGGTTTAAAGCACCAGTCTTTTCGGAGACTTAGGTTCGTATCACACCTCTGTCAATCATGAATGTATTTTAATTTTATAGAAAAGCAATGAGACATATATAGAAAAGGATAGGAAGTGGACCCGCGATCGCAAGTGGTAGAGTGGCCGAGCGGTTTCAGGCGCTGATTTATATCAGGGTTCGGATCCCACCTCTGCCAATCTGGACTCTATTTCAATTTTGTAGCAATGAGTCATATACGGAAATGATAGGAAGTGAAACAACGAAAGGAAGTGGTAGAGCGATCTAAAAATTTATTAAGGACATTATTGTCTTAAGGAAAAAAAATCGATGAATAATGAACTGTTACAAAAACCGTTTTCTTTTTTTTTTTAATTTAATTATATTAATTTATAATATATAAATCTTTTTAAATTCTGCATTACTTTCATCCGGTTAGGTGATATTGTTATTAAGTGAAAAATATTATATTTACTAATCAAAAATTGAATAGACTCAGATATATATATATATATATATATATAGATAGATAGATAGATAGACAGACAGACAGACAGACAGATAGATAGATAGATAGATAGATAGATATGAATAGACTCAGATAAATAGACAGATAGATAGATATGAATAGACTCAGATAGATAGATAGATAGATAGATCTGAATAGACTCAGATAGACGTATAGATAGATAATGAAGTTATTCTGGTGACTAACTAGATAGATATGAATAGACTCTGATAGATAGATAGATAGATAGATAATGAAGATACACTGGTGACTAGCTAGATAGATATGAATATACTCTGATACATAGACAGATAGATATGAATAGAATATATAGACATGAACAAACTCTAGTCGATAGATAAGAATAGACTCTAATAGATAGATAGATAGATAGATAGATAGATAGATAGATAGATAGATAATCAGAAAAGAAGCAAGAATAGTCTTTATTATGTGGAGGAAACGGTGGAGTAATAGAAAGCGACACGGGTAAAGGAATCGAAGATGGAATTCCAGTCGTGTCTATTACAATCAGAAGAGATGGATCCTACATTGAGAAAGGTAGGAATCCATAACTGCTCTCCCCAGCTATGATTAAATAGCAGAACAGACTGGGTCCTATAGCCTTAGATAACGACGAGTCTAGAAGACTGAACATCCTGAATTCAAACCAACCTAAAACAGGCTCAGACTATTTTGCCCAAGGCACACCACTGGCTACTGCGGCTACAATACGTGTGATGCCCCCACGAACCAAATGGTTTACAGGCCTCTTGGTTATGGCGACTATACTGAAATGAGATTAAAAAATTTTTTAGAGGATAAAGAGAGACAATTAACCATGTGATATAATGGAATATGCGTACACATGTGTTCCCCCTCACTGGAATATGATTGGCTGGTGTCCGTCATAAATACCGAAGGAAGAGTAAGAGAGTCGAGAGCCTTAGTCCGAGAGCTAAGTCTATAACGACGCCCATTGGACTACGCCATTGATCTACACTACTTATCTGCGACTACGACGCGTACCAATCAATTACTGCTACCCTATTCTACTTGGTTATAGTAGCAAAAACCACTTAGCTACTTCGTCCAAATATATACCTTTCCGGGACATATAACCATCGTCAGAGCCAAGAAAGTAAACTATTAAATTCTTAGACGTTGGGGCCGTGCCTAACTATCATCAGTGTAAGTGATTAGATTTTGTTTATCGAACTCTATTAAATGACTTTGATCACACAAAAATATTTTTGAAACAATGAATTATTTCAATTTCGGGAAAACGGTTTTTTTTTCTTGTACGGCCGACTACATTATTACATACGTTCGTGTTTATATATCCCAACCTATTTTCCAGCTTTTCAATACCTACATAACAGTGTGTGACCATGGCTCGTCACAGCCCCTTGTAATTTTCTACCCTTTGTTATAAAAGGTAAATTTTGGTCAAATGGAATGAAATGATTGTGAAAAGGAAAGTTGGGAAAGAAATATTGGGAAATAACAACTGGGAAGGACAAGAAGATGGAATTCTAGGAAGAAGTTGGGAGAACTGAGAAAGTCGAAAAGGATAGCTGGAAAAGAAATATTGGGAAATAACAACTGGCAAGGAGGAAAAGATGGAATTCAGGGAAGAAGTTGGGAGAACTGTGAAAGTGGAAAAGGACAGCCGGGAAAGAAATATTGGGAAATAACAACTGGCAAGGAGGAAAAGATGGAATTCTGGGAAGAAATTGAGAGAACTGTGAAAGTGGAAAAGGACAGCCGGGAAAGAAATATTGGGAAATAACAACTGGGAAGGAGGAAAAGATGGAATTCTGGGAAGAAATTGAGAGAACTGTGAAAGTGGAAAAGGACAGCCGGGAAAGAAATATTGGGAAATAACAACTGGGAAGGAGGAAAAGATGGAATTCTGGGAAGAAATTGAGAGAACTGAGAAAGTGGAAAAGGACAGCCGGGAAAGAAATATTGGGAAATAACAACTGGGAAGGAGGAAAAGATGGAATTCTGGGAAGAAATTGAGAGAACTGAGAAAGTGGAAAAGGACAGCCGGGAAAGAAATATTGGGAAATAACAACTGGCAAGGAGGAAAAGATGGAATTCTGGGAAGAAGTTGGGAGAACTGTGAAAGTGGAAAAGGACAGCCGGGAAAGAAATATTGGGAAATAACAACTGGGAAGGAGGAAAAGATGGAATTCTGGGAAGAAGTTGGGAGAACTGTGAAAGTGGGAAAGGACTGCCGGGAAAGAAATATTGGGAAATAACAACTGGGAAGGAGGAAAAGATGGAATTCTGGGAAGAAGTTGGGAGAACTGTGAAAGTGGAAAAGGACAGCCGGGAAAGAAATATTGGGAAATAACAACTGGGAAGGAGGAAAAGATGGAATTCTGGGAAGAAATTGAGAGAACTGTGAAAGTGGAAAAGGACAGCCGGGAAAGAAATATTGGGAAATAACAACTGGCAAGGAGGAAAAGATGGAATTCTGGGAAGAAATTGAGAGAACTGAGAAAGTGGAAAAGGACAGCCGGGAAAGAAATATTGGGAAATAACAACTGGGAAGGAGGAAAAGATGGAATTCTGGGAAGAAATTGAGAGAACTGAGAAAGTGGAAAAGGACAGCCGGGAAAGAAATATTGGGAAATAACAACTGGCAAGGAGGAAAAGATGGAATTCTGGGAAGAAATTGAGAGAACTGAGAAAGTGGAAAAGGACAGCCGGGAAAGAAATATTGGGAAATAACAACTGGCAAGGAGGAAAAGATGGAATTCTGGGAAGAAGTTGGGAGAACTGTGAAAGTGGAAAAGGACAGCCGGGAAAGAAATATTGGGAAATAACAACTGGCAAGGAGGAAAAGATGGAATTCTGGGAAGAAATTGAGAGAACTGAGAAAGTGGAAAAGGACAGCCGGGAAAGAAATATTGGGAAATAACAACTGGGAAGGAGGAAAAGATGGAATTCTGGGAAGAAATTGAGAGAACTGAGAAAGTGGAAAAGGACAGCCGGGAAAGAAATATTGGGAAATAACAACTGGCAAGGAGGAAAAGATGGAATTCTGGGAAGAAGTTGGGAGAACTGTGAAAGTGGAAAAGGACAGCCGGGAAAGAAATATTGGGAAATAACAACTGGCAAGGAGGAAAAGATGGAATTCTGGGAAGAAATTGAGAGAACTGAGAAAGTGGAAAAGGACAGCCGGGAAAAAAATATTGGGAAATAACAACTGGCAAGGAGGAAAAGATGAAATTCTGGGAAGAAATTGAGAGAACTGAGAAAGTGGAAAAGGACAGCCGGGAAAGAAATATTGGGAAATAACAACTGGGAAGGAGGAAAAGATGGAATTCTGGGAAGAAATTGAGAGAACTGAGAAAGTGGAAAAGGACAGCCGGGAAAGAAATATTGGGAAATAACAACTGGCAAGGAGGAAAAGATGGAATTCTGGGAAGAAGTTGGGAGAACTGTGAAAGTGGAAAAGGACAGCCGGGAAAGAAATATTGGGAAATAACAACTGGCAAGGAGGAAAAGATGGAATTCTGGGAAGAAATTGAGAGAACTGAGAAAGTGGAAAAGGACAGCCGGGAAAAAAATATTGGGAAATAACAACTGGCAAGGAGGAAAAGATGAAATTCTGGGAAGAAATTGAGAGAACTGTGAAAGTGGAAAAGGACAGCCGGGAAAGAAATATTGGGAAATAACAACTGGCAAGGAGGAAAAGATGGAATTCTGGGAAGAAGTTGGGAGAACTGTGAAAGTGGAAAAGGACAGCCGGGAAAGAAATATTGGGAAATAACAACTGGCAAGGAGGAAAAGATGGAATTCTGGGAAGAAATTGAGAGAACTGTGAAAGTGGAAAAGGACAGCCGGGAAAGAAATATTGGGAAATAACAACTGGGAAGGAGGAAAAGATGGAATTCTGGGAAGAAGTTGGGAGAACTGTGAAAGTGGAAAAGGACAGCCGGGAAAGAAATATTGGGAAATAACAACTGGGAAGGAGGAAGATGGAATTCTGGGAAGAAATTGAGAGAACTGTGAAAGTGGAAAAGGACAGCCGGGAAAGAAATATTGGGAAATAACAACTGGGAAGGAGGAAAAGATGGAATTCTGGGAAGAAGTTGGGAGAACTGTGAAAGTGGAAAAGGACAGCCGGGAAAGAAATATTGGGAAATAACAACTGGGAAGGAGGAAAAGATGGAATTCTGGGAAGAAGTTGGGAGAACTGTGAAAGTGGAAAAGGACAGCCGGGAAAGAAATATTGGGAAATAACAACTGGGAAGGAGGAAAAGATGGAATTCTGGGAAGAAGTTGGGAGAACTGTGAAAGTGGAAAAGGACAGCCGGGAAAGAAATATTGGGAAATAACAACTGGGAAGGAGGAAAAGATGGAATTCTGGGAAGAAATTGAGAGAACTGAGAAAGTGGAAAAGGACAGCCGGGAAAGAAATATTGGGAAATAACAACTGGGAAGGAGGAAAAGATGGAATTCTGGGAAGAAATTGAGAGAACTGAGAAAGTGGAAAAGGACAGCCGGGAAAAAAATATTGGGAAATAACAACTGGCAAGGAGGAAAAGATGGAATTCTGGGAAGAAATTGAGAGAACTGAGAAAGTGGAAAAGGACAGCCGGGAAAGAAATATTGGGAAATAACAACTGGGAAGGAGGAAAAGATGGAATTCTGGGAAGAAGTTGGGAGAACTGTGAAAGTGGAAAAGGACAGCCGGGAAAGAAATATTGGGAAATAACAACTGGGAAGGAGGAAAAGATGGAATTCTGGGAAGAAATTGAGAGAACTGAGAAAGTGGAAAAGGACAGCCGGGAAAGAAATATTGGGAAATAACAACTGGCAAGGAGGAAAAGATGGAATTCTGGGAAGAAGTTGGGAGAACTGTGAAAGTGGAAAAGGACAGCCGGGAAAGAAATATTGGGAAATAACAACTGGCAAGGAGGAAAAGATGGAATTCTGGGAAGAAATTGAGAGAACTGAGAAAGTGGAAAAGGACAGCCGGGAAAGAAATATTGGGAAATAACAACTGGCAAGGAGGAAAAGATGGAATTCTGGGAAGAAATTGAGAGAACTGAGAAAGTGGAAAAGGACAGCCGGGAAAGAAATATTGGGAAATAACAACTGGGAAGGAGGAAAAGATGGAATTCTGGGAAGAAATTGAGAGAACTGTGAAAGTGGAAAAGGACAGCCGGGAAAGAAATATTGGGAAATAACAACTGGCAAGGAGGAAAAGATGGAATTCTGGGAAGAAATTGAGAGAACTGAGAAAGTGGAAAAGGACAGCCGGGAAAGAAATATTGGGAAATAACAACTGGGAAGGAGGAAAAGATGGAATTCTGGGAAGAAATTGAGAGAACTGAGAAAGTGGAAAAGGACAGCCGGGAAAGAAATATTGGGAAATAACAACTGGCAAGGAGGAAAAGATGGAATTCTGGGAAGAAATTGAGAGAACTGAGAAAGTGGAAAAGGACAGCCGGGAAAGAAATATTGGGAAATAACAACTGGCAAGGAGGAAAAGATGGAATTCTGGGAAGAAGTTGGGAGAACTGTGAAAGTGGAAAAGGACAGCCGGGAAAGAAATATTGGGAAATAACAACTGGCAAGGAGGAAAAGATGGAATTCTGGGAAGAAATTGAGAGAACTGAGAAAGTGGAAAAGGACAGCCGGGAAAGAAATATTGGGAAATAACAACTGGCAAGGAGGAAAAGATGGAATTCTGGGAAGAAATTGAGAGAACTGAGAAAGTGGAAAAGGACAGCCGGGAAAGAAATATTGGGAAATAACAACTGGGAAGGAGGAAAAGATGGAATTCTGGGAAGTTGGGAGAACTGTGAAAGTGGAAAAGGACAGCCGGGAAAGAAATATTGGGAAATAACAACTGGCAAGGAGGAAAAGATGGAATTCTGGGAAGAAGTTGGGAGAACTGTGAAAGTGGAAAAGGACAGCCGGGAAAGAAATATTGGGAAATAACAACTGGGAAGGAGGAAAAGATGGAATTCTGGGAAGAAGTTGGGAGAACTGTGAAAGTGGAAAAGGACAGCCGGGAAAGAAATATTGGGAAATAACAACTGGGAAGGAGGAAAAGATGGAATTCTGGGAAGAAATTGAGAGAACTGTGAAAGTGGAAAAGGACAGCCGGGAAAGAAATATTGGGAAATAACAACTGGGAAGGAGGAAAAGATGGAATTCTGGGAAGAAGTTGGGAGAACTGTGAAAGTGGAAAAGGACAGCCGGGAAAGAAATATTGGGAAATAACAACTGGCAAGGAGGAAAAGATGGAATTCTGGGAAGAAATTGAGAGAACTGAGAAAGTGGAAAAGGACAGCCGGGAAAGAAATATTGGGAAATAACAACTGGGAAGGAGGAAAAGATGGAATTCTGGGAAGAAATTGAGAGAACTGAGAAAGTGGAAAAGGACAGCCGGGAAAGAAATATTGGGAAATAACAACTGGCAAGGAGGAAAAGATGGAATTCTGGGAAGAAGTTGGGAGAACTGTGAAAGTGGAAAAGGACAGCCGGGAAAGAAATATTGGGAAATAACAACTGGCAAGGAGGAAAAGATGGAATTCTGGGAAGAAATTGAGAGAACTGAGAAAGTGGAAAAGGACAGCCGGGAAAGAAATATTGGGAAATAACAACTGGCAAGGAGGAAAAGATGGAATTCTGGGGAGAGAACTGAGAAAGTGGAAAAGGACAGCCGGGAAAGAAATATTGGGAAATAACAACTGGGAAGGAGGAAAAGATGGAATTCTGGGAAGAAATTGAGAGAACTGAGAAAGTGGAAAAGGACAGTTGGGAAAGAAATATTGGGAAATAAAAACTGGCAATGGAGGAAAAGATGGAATTCTGGGAAGAAATTGGGAGAAAGTGGAAAAGGATAGCTGGAAAAGAAATATTGGGAAATAACAACTGGGCAGGAGGAAAAGATGGAATTCTGGGAAGAAGTTGGGAGAACTGAGAAAGTAGAAAAGGACAGCCGGGAAAGAAATATTGGGAAATAACAACTGGCAAGGAGGAAAAGATGGAATTCTGGGAAGAAGTTGGGAGAACTGTGAAAGTGGAAAAGGACAGCCGGGAAAGAAATATTGGGAAATAACAACTGGCAAGGAGGAAAAGATGGAATTCTGGGAAGAAATTGAGAGAACTGAGAAAGTGGAAAAGGACAGCCGGGAAAGAAATATTGGGAAATAACAACTGGGAAGGAGGAAAAGATGGAATTCTGGGAAGAAGTTGGGAGAACTGTGAAAGTGGAAAAGGACAGCCGGGAAAGAAATATTGGGAAATAACAACTGGCAAGGAGAAAAAGATGGAATTCTGGGAAGAAATTGTGAGAACTGAGAAAGTGGAAAAGGACAGCCGGGAAAGAAATATTGGGAAATAACAACTGGGAAGGAGGAAAAGATGGAATTCTGGGAAGAAATTGAGAGAACTGAGAAAGTGGAAAAGGACAGCCGGGAAAGAAATATTGGGAAATAACAACTGGCAAGGAGGAAAAGATGGAATTCTGGGAAGAAGTTGGGAGAACTGTGAAAGTGGAAAAGGACAGCCGGGAAAGAAATATTGGGAAATAACAACTGGGAAGGAGGAAAAGATGGAATTCTGGGAAGAAGTTGGGAGAACTGTGAAAGTGGGAAAGGACTGCCGGGAAAGAAATATTGGGAAATAACAACTGGGAAGGAGGAAAAGATGGAATTCTGGGAAGAAGTTGGGAGAACTGTGAAAGTGGAAAAGGACAGCCGGGAAAGAAATATTGGGAAATAACAACTGGGAAGGAGGAAAAGATGGAATTCTGGGAAGAAATTGAGAGAACTGTGAAAGTGGAAAAGGACAGCCGGGAAAGAAATATTGGGAAATAACAACTGGCAAGGAGGAAAAGATGGAATTCTGGGAAGAAATTGAGAGAACTGAGAAAGTGGAAAAGGACAGCCGGGAAAGAAATATTGGGAAATAACAACTGGGAAGGAGGAAAAGATGGAATTCTGGGAAGAAATTGAGAGAACTGAGAAAGTGGAAAAGGACAGCCGGGAAAGAAATATTGGGAAATAACAACTGGCAAGGAGGAAAAGATGGAATTCTGGGAAGAAATTGAGAGAACTGAGAAAGTGGAAAAGGACAGCCGGGAAAGAAATATTGGGAAATAACAACTGGGAAGGAGGAAAAGATGGAATTCTGGGAAGAAGTTGGGAGAACTGTGAAAGTGGAAAAGGACAGCCGGGAAAGAAATATTGGGAAATAACAACTGGCAAGGAGGAAAAGATGGAATTCTGGGAAGAAATTGAGAGAACTGAGAAAGTGGAAAAGGACAGCCGGGAAAGAAATATTGGGAAATAACAACTGGGAAGGAGGAAAAGATGGAATTCTGGGAAGAAATTGAGAGAACTGAGAAAGTGGAAAAGGACAGTTGGGAAAGAAATATTGGGAAATAACAACTGGCAAGGAGGAAAAGATGGAATTCTGGGAAGAAATTGAGAGAACTGAGAAAGTGGAAAAGGACAGCCGGGAAAGAAATATTGGGAAATAACAACTGGCAAGAAGGAAAAGATGGAATTCTGGGAAGAAGTTGGGAGAACTGTGAAAGTGGAAAAGGACAGCCGGGAAAGAAATATTGGGAAATAACAACTGGCAAGGAGGAAAAGATGGAATTCTGGGAAGAAATTGAGAGAACTGAGAAAGTGGAAAAGGACAGCCGGGAAAGAAATATTGGGAAATAACAACTGGGAAGGAGGAAAAGATGGAATTCTGGGAAGAAATTGAGAGAACTGAGAAAGTGGAAAAGGACAGTTGGGAAAGAAATATTGGGAAATAACAACTGGGAAGGAGGAAAAGATGGAATTCTGGGAAGTTGGGAGAACTGTGAAAGTGGAAAAGGACAGCCGGGAAAGAAATATTGGGAAATAACAACTGGCAAGGAGAAAAAGATGGAATTCTGGGAAGAAATTGAGAGAACTGAGAAAGTGGAAAAGGACAGCCGGGAAAGAAATATTGGGAAATAACAACTGGCAAGGAGGAAAAGATGGAATTCTGGGAAGAAGTTGGGAGAACTGTGAAAGTGGAAAAGGACAGCCGGGAAAGAAATATTGGGAAATAACAACTGGCAAGGAGGAAAAGATGGAATTCTGGGAAGAAATTGAGAGAACTGAGAAAGTGGAAAAGGACAGCCGGGAAAGAAATATTGGGAAATAACAACTGGCAAGGAGGAAAAGATGGAATTCTGGGAAGAAGTTGGGAGAACTGTGAAAGTGGAAAAGGACAGCCGGGAAAGAAATATTGGGAAATAACAACTGGCAAGGAGGAAAAGATGGAATTCTGTGAAGAAATTGAGAGAACTGAGAAAGTGGAAAAGGACAGCCGGGAAAGAAATATTGGGAAATAACAACTGGCAAGGAGGAAAAGATGGAATTTGGGAAGAAATTGAGAGAACTGAGAAAGTGGAAAAGGACAGCCGGGAAAGAAATATTGGGAAATAACAACTGGGAAGGAGGAAAAGATGGAATTCTGGGAAGAAATTGAGAGAACTGAGAAAGTGGAAAAGGACAGCCGGGAAAGAAATATTGGGAAATAACAACTGGGAAGGAGGAAAAGATGGAATTCTGGGAAGAAATTGAGAGAACTGAGAAAGTGGAAAAGGACAGTTGGGAAAGAAATATTGGGAAATAAAAACTGGCAATGGAGGAAAAGATGGAATTCTGGGAAGAAATTGGGAGAAAGTGGAAAAGGATAGCTGGAAAAGAAATATTGGGAAATAACAACTGGGCAGGAGGAAAAGATGGAATTCTGGGAAGAAGTTGGGAGAACTGTGAAAGTGGAAAAGGACAGCCGGGAAAGAAATATTGGGAAATAACAACTGGCAAGGAGGAAAAGATGGAATTCTGGGAAGAAATTGGGAGAACTGAGAAAGTGGAAAAGGACAGCTGGGAAAGAAATATTGGGAAATAACAACTGGCAAGGAGGAAAAGATGAAATTCTGGGAAGAAATTGGGAGAACTGAGAAAGTGGAAAAGGACAGCTGGGAAAGAAATATTGGGAAATAACAAATGGGAAGGAGGAAAAGATGGAATTCTGGGAAGAAAATGGGAAAACTTAGAAAGTGGAAAAGGATAGCTGGAAAAGAAATATTGGGAAATAACATCTGGGAACGTGGAAAAGATGGAATTCTAGGAAGAAATTGGGAGAACTAAGAAAGCGAAAAGGACTTCTGGGAAAGAAATATTGGGAAAGGACAACCCGGAAGGAGGAAAATATTTAATTCTGGGAAGAAATTAGAACAGAGAACGTGGAAAAGGACAGCTTGGAAAGAAATATTGGGAGATAATAACTGGGTAGGAGGAAAATATGGAATTCTGGGAAGAAATTGAGAGAAGTGAGAGAGGAGAAAAGGATAGCTGGGAAAGAAATATTGGGAAAGGACAACTGGGAAGGAGGAAAATATGTAATTCAGGGAAGAAATTGGGAGAACTGAGAACGTGGAAAAGGACAGCTTGGAAAGAAATATTGGGAGATAATAACTGGGTAGGAGGAAAAGATGGAATTCTGGGAAGAAATTGAGAGAAGTGAGAGAGGAGAAAAGGATAGCTGGGAAAGAAATATTGGTAAATAACATCTGGGAAGGAGGAAAAGATGGAATTCTGGGAAGAAATTGGTAGAACTGATAAACAGGAAAACGATAGATTGAAAGGTGATATCGGGAAATAAAAATGGGTAGGAGAGAAAATGAAATTCTGTGAAGAAATTGGGAGAACTGGGAAACAGGAAAAGGATACCTGGGAATGAAATATTGTGAAATAAGTACTGGGATGGAGGAAAATATGGAATTCTGGGAAGAAATTAGGAGAACTGAGAAAAACATGCCTGGGAAAGATATATTGGGAAATAACAACTGGGAAGGAGGAAACGTTGTAATTGTGCGTAGAAATTGTGAGAACAGAAACAGGAAAAGGATAGCTGGGAAAGAAATATTGGTAAATAACATCTGGGAAGGAAGAAAAGAAGAAATTCTCAGAAGAAATTTGGAGAACGGGGAAACAGGAAACGGATAGCTGGTAAGGAAATATTGGGAAATAATAACTGGGAAGGATGAAAAGATATAATTCTGGGAAGAAATTGGGAGAACTGAGAAACAGAAAATAGATAGCTGGGAAAGAAATATTGGGAAGTAACCACTGGGAAGGAAGAAAAGATGGAATTCTGGGAAGGAATTGGGTGAACTGAGAAACAGGAAAAGGACAGCTGTGAATTTAATATGGGAAATAACAACTGGGAAGGAGGAAAAGATGGAATTCTCGGAAGTAACTGAGAAATAAGTACTGAGAAACAGGAAATGGATAACTGGGAAATAAGTACTGAGAAGTAGGAAAAGATTGAAATTGTGCAACGTACCAATTGGGAAGGCGAATTAATGGAAAAAGGCAAAGAAGATTTTGGAAGTCTGTAACCCCGGGAATGATTTCATAACTAGACACAGTCATGTGGACCAAAAAAATCTTTGGAAAGTAGAAAGAAGGAAAAATGAGGAAAATATGGAAAATACATCATGGAATGTTAAAAACAGAAATGGTAATGTTCAAAGGAAAACGAATGGAGAAAACATGTGTGGAAATCATTAAGAAAACAAAATCCAAAACACACACACACATGCACACACACAGACGCATACGTACACGCACACACAGAAGCCTCATACACGAGCACATAATCATAATCCTACACACTACTTGCTACTGATGACGTCATTAACCACCAGGTTTCCGTTGTGGGTTGTTGCAAGTGTCATACATTAGCGTTGAAGCGTGGCACTTGATCAAAGCAATGTTTTGCACCGAATCACTCTATGAAAGGAACGAAGATAGTGCCGGCAAAGATAAGATAGTCGAAGCATAAGTAAAACCACTTTCTTTTTATCTAATTCATTTGACAAGGCGTACGCAGTCTCGAACGCGTGCGTGGTCGGGATTTGTATATACATATATTGATGCATGTTTCATTTAATAATATAGACCAGTTTTGTCTATTTATTTTAAGTAAGTTCCTTTCATATTGTATGATAGGCTTAATAAAACATTATCATTGAAAGACGAAAGGAAATCACCATATTGATACATGTTTTTTTTTAATCCAATCTAAGCTTTCGGCTTACATAAGCCATTATCGAAGATGACAATTACATTTCAATATATCAAACAATACACGGACGAAACAATAATGATAGTTTCGTCCGTGTATCGTTCGATATATTGAAATGTAAATGTCATCTTTCATAATAGCATATGTAAGCCGAAATCTTAAATAGGATTAGATATGGGTAAATAGCAGAACAGACCGGGTTCTTGGATGGCAACTGTTCTACCGCAGAAATGAATGGCAAGCTACTTCGAGAAAAAAAAATCTGCCTCGTCAGTCATGTATCGAAAGATACATGATCGCCTAAGCGTGTATCACGCATGGCATATAACTGACCGAGTGATTTTCCGGTCGAATCTATTACATTCATTTACGTGCTAATACCCATGGGAAAGGTATTAATATTCTTTTTCTTCCCCCAGCTATGGGTAAATAGCAGGA